>BSBM01000809.1:0-572500 GCA_027924585.1 Larix kaempferi
TTTGTCTATGACAAGAAAAGAAAAGCAATGGTCCTCAAATCAGAAGAGAGGATCAAAAGTCCCTTCCATGAAGACATCGTTACCCACCGAGAGGTCACTATAATGCAGAATACGGATAAAGATCCCTTTTCTATGGCGACCGCAGCTGTAGCAACGGAAAAAGCATCCTTGGCCAATGTAGGCGTGATGGTAAGAGATAATGAATTGACAAAGAAGAAAGCTCATACGCTACAACAAACTGTGGCTAATGAGCAAGCCCAAAGAGATCTGGCAGTGAACAAGTATAATTGCTTGTACGCTGAACATAAGGAGCTGTCAAACAAGTACAACCAGCTGGAGGAGGAAAATGACCAGCTAACACTCCAAATAATGATTGTAGAAGCGGAGAAGAATGGAGCAGAAGAAAAGGCTTCTCAGCTAGAAGCAGACAAGCAGACATTAGCTGAACGGTTAGAGCAGGCTGAGAGCAAAACGATGGACATGTCTCCCTTCCATGAGCTGTCCTGCAGCATCCTGAAGCAAATAAATGACACGCAGGAGCTAATCATTGACGAGGTTTGCAAGCTCAAGGCCATGATAGTCAGATTAAAATAAATTAATGCGGAGGCCCACAGGCTCAAAGCTAAGAATACCCGTGTCAAGGAAAAATATCATAAGTTAGATGGCATGGAGAGAAGGGAAAGGGGGTTTCCCCCCGCATCTTCCATTTAAAGCTGTGGATGATTTTAATGAAGACATAGCCTTGCTGGAGTTTGGCAAAAACTGTGCCAATAAGCTGATAACCAGTGTGCAGAGAACAACAGATAAAATTAACAGTCTATACCAAAAGCTCAAAGGAGTCCATGACAAATGCACATTGAGTTTCCCTCAGACCCCTGGAGTACTTTCCAGAAAAGGAGCAGCGATTGTCTCAGCTAAAGGAAGAGCTAGGCGTTCAAATGGAGTATGTGAAAAGGATTGATGTCCTGGCTATTGATGACCTCCAGCATTATATTGGTTCATCATCACTCCACAACCATCTGCTGAAGGAAGTGCATCAAGCTGCAGTAGCAGAAGTTCAAAGCATTAAAGTAGAGCTCGGGAAGAATGTGACTTCTCAGAAAATCTTGTTCCCTGCTGCAGCAAACATAGTCATAAGGGACACAGGTGTGTGGTACAGCTACATAGCAGAGGAGGACAGGAAAGCCGCAGCAGCAGGAGCATCAGTAGATCCAGGATCTTCTCTCCCAGCAGCCTCTTCCCCAGCAGTGGCAGAAAGTCTGGCCAGTTCAATCCCCCCTTCCCAATTAGAAGCAACATCAGCAGTGGATTCGAGGGTCTCTTCCCAGGCAGCATCAACAACAATTAACTTGGGCGATCCTCTGCCAGCAGAAGCTCACGCACAGGAATGAAATAAATTGAATTCAGTTGAGCAACTCTCTTCAGCCAAGCACATGTCTAGCAGGGAAAGCGTGGGTGTTAGCATTATTTCTGCTATGTATATTCTGTTAAACTTTCGAACATGTAAGGCGTAAGCCATGGGACAACTGTCCCTATTTTTTGTCAAAACAATTTTGTAAAAGAAGTGGTCATTTTTTGGTGGTCAGTTATAGAAGAAACTCCTGTAATTGACAGGTGGAAGGTGCTAGGTGGCAACCCAAATGGCAAAATTGTAATTATAAATAGTAGATAGGAAGAATAGATAAGGACTTTTGGCAGGGAATGAAATTTTGAAACCCATACGAGCTATCTTGTATCGGGCCTGTAAAATTGAATTTTCTAATAGAAGCCACGGGAGATGGACGTTTTGCATGGGATGTTGGAACGGCTGTATGTTGGACTATTCTAATAACTGCTGTTCTGTAATGTGAGAGCATTCTTACCATCTGAACTATTTCTGTGTATTAATGATTTTGCTCCTCCCTGTGCATACGATTTTCTCTATTTTGTGAACAATGAATGTGTTTCACATTAAATCAGGAGCTACCTGCTGATGTCTTTATCATTGCTGTAGATTTCTCTTCTAGATCGAATGGCTAACTGTTCTTTCTTCAGGATAACTCATGTGGCTCATTTTTCATGCCTTTAAATTACTCCTTGCAGGGATCTTTAAGTTTAATTTCAGTTTGTTACATTTAGATCTGTTTCTTTATTCTTTCTACGTAGATTAAATAATTTTTTTGCTTTTTTCTATTTTATGAGCAATAGATGCGTTCCATGTTGAATTAGAAGCTATCTTCTAAAGATCTTTATCTTGCTATAGCTTTACTTGTGAGAATTAACATCTATCTGTTCTTTCCTTACGTTATTTGTTACAGCTGATTGCTCATCCCTCAAGCGTGTTCCCTGCAGGGATAGGTAGATTTACTCTGGTTCCTAGACTTAGATCTGTTTTAGTTGCATCTAGATCGAATATAATTTAGGCACTTGCATCTCATTTAAAAGACATAAAACCCAAAAGAAAGGTGTATTGGGCCATAACCGGTAGAATTGGATTTAAAATCCAAACCCACGGTTGCCGGAACCGCTAACCGGACAGATTCCCTACACCAAACGGGAGATAGTCTAATTGGGGACCATCTCTCGGGGAGAATCCCTTTCTGATTGATGATACGATATCCGAGGCATCAACATGTCTCCAACTAGTGCTTACTCTGTAAGATTTTCTTGTTCTTCCTTACCAAGGGTAATGTTCAGGATTTGATAGACCTCTTTATCCACTGAAGCAGGTTCACTAATAAAATTACTAATAGCATCGTCTTCTAATTCATTTTTAAAAGTTAATGCCTTCCCTATAGTTAATAGTGGCTGAACATCCTCCTCCTCCTCCTGCTCTATCCAAAGGGAAGTTTCAGCCTCCAGACTTGGCCGAGCTGGAGGATACAGGGTGAGATTTTTGGTCTCCATACCATGAGATATAGTCATGGACCCTGATCGACAGCTGATGCAAGCATCAGCTGTGGCCAACCAATGCCTCCCCAGGATCAATGGGTGTCCCCCCAGCTGTGATTTGGTTGAAATATCAAGAAGTTAGCAGGGTACTCCCATGAATCTACTGAGATGACAAGGTCATCCAGAATCCCTTCGGGTCTAATGATGGATCTGTATGCCAATTATAAAATGGTAGGGGTCGGTCTAAAATTAGTGAGCCCAAGCTTCTTTACAGTCTCAATTGTTATGACATTGATCACTGCTCCTAAGTCGACTAGCACATTGGGTATCTGCGTTTGTCCTATATGTACAGTGACAGTAGGATTGCCAGGGTCGTCATACTTGGTCACAGGGGTTTTTCCTGTTATCAAAGTAGATAAATTCCCTATGACGTGAACAGTGGGAGGATATCTGGGTTTCCTCCCTGGTTTCTTAGTGCACAGGTCCCGAACGGTTCTAGCATAAATAGGCACGTCTTGAAGAGCTTGAAGAAGGGGGATTTTGACGTAAAGATTTCTTAACTCTCCTAGGAGGTTAAACTGAGGTTTCCCCCTACTTTTGGTAGCATTAGTCTCTCGGGGTATGGTGGTTGCCTTATCAGCTGGGTAGGCTGCGTATTATCTGATTTCTCAGTTGATGTTTCAGCCATCCCATCTAAGGGATGCTCAGCATCTTCAATGATAGGAACTGTATCGGATGGATGCTGTGAACTCCCTCCTTCTTTATGCACAGAAGGTGGAGCATCTTCTATAATTACGGGTTCTACTATTTTCCCAGATCGTAAACGAATATCATTACAAGGTATAGGGGAAAGGGAGTAGGCCGGCATATTGACAGTTTACAATTGATGGACTGTTTTATTATTCGGGTTAGGATTAGGTTGGGCAGGAAGCTAAGGCCGTATTGGTATATTAGGGACATAATTATTCTATAGCTGCAGCTGTGACTGCTGAGGTGGGTATTGAGGATAATGAGAAAATTGAGGGTATGGAGGAGAATATGGTCACTGTTGAGGTGGAGGTGGTTGAGGAAACTGGTTCCCAAGATGGAAGTTCCTCCATCCAGGAGACCACGACGTAGGTTGATGTGGTGGCTGTGTCCAAGGACTCCATGAGTTACAATTTTGCATTGCAGGTTGGGAAGGATTCCACTGAGCATAATTTGAAGGGAATTGTGTATTCACATTTTGCATGTTATTATTCCAATTGCTCATATTATTCAAAAATGGAAATGAGTCCAGAGGCATACCTTGATTTCGAGGTTGCCAAGGTTTCTTTTGTGCAATGAAATAGGCTCCACTTTTGGAGTTGATGCCTGCAGGACAGCCTTCACTTGAGGAAGTTAGGGCATTCTTTCATGTCATGGTTCAGATCACACAGCTGACATACTTCTACCTTGTCAAGTGGGCATTCTTTCAGCGGATGATTCTTTCTACATCGGGGGCAGAACACACCTAGTGTGAGATCCTCCACTGCCTGTTTTTGTTTTTCCTTCAGGACATCAATCTCCGAAGAGATGGAGCTCATCATTTCTGTTTTAAAATGTTCAAGGAGATTGCCTATCTCTGCACGGGTAGCTCCTCCATCGGACGATTTCTGAGTTCTGTCGAAGACATCACGTTCCAGCTTATCCCGTTTGTCCCGCTTATTGTTCCTGGAAGACCCCCTAGAGTATCTCTTACATAATTCCACAATCTTCCCAAAAGGTTCTTTGGAGATATCTCCCTTTCCTAGCAGGTTTAACATATCTAAACAATCATCCCTGATCCCACGAAGCAAAATTATCTTGAGCACGTCCAGCCCCATGTTCGTTTGCCCGGCTCTTTGCACATTGTATAGTAGCCTTTCTACAAAATCCTCCAGACTTTCATCCTCCTTCTGCAACATTTTGAATAATTCCTGTCTTTTGTCCTTGGTGTTGGAATATTCCTGATATTTCTCCAGGAACACTTGTTTCATCTTATCCCAATTAGCAACGGTTCCACCCCTTAGGCTCATGAACCAGCGTAATGCGTTGTCCTTCAGGGTGGCGGGAAAAGTTTTTAGCTTTTGGGCATCGGTGACATAATCATAGCTGCGACAGAGGATATCGAATTCAAAAAGGAATTTGTCTGGATCTTCTGCCGCCCTTCCATGGAAGAAAGGAAACACTGATGGTGAGATGTTTTTCATAGGGGTTGTCCCTTCTGGCTACCGAATCGGAAATTGCAGTGTAGCCGTCGTTCCCTCAGGAAGGGAGTGATTTTCATGATGATAGTTTTCCACCATCGCTTCTTCCTCATCGGACTCGTGTCTGTTACTCATCTCCTCTTCTATTTTCTCCTCTTCGTTCGTTCCTGCGTTCTTTTCCTCGTTTTTTCCTTCATCCTTGTTTTGTTCCTGATCAACAGAATTCTGGTGGAACTAAGTCCACTCTTCTTCAGTTACAACCTTCCCGTAAATGTGGCAGATCGGACCTCTACCAGCAAATCTAGTTGTAACAGCAGGTTCAGTTGTAACAGCTGTGTCTTCCTCAGTCGTAACAGCTGTGTCTTCCTTAGTTGTAACAGCAGGTTCAGTTGTAACAGCTACGTCAGCTGTGCCTTCCTCAGCAGGGATATACAAGGGAGTCACGGCTGCTCGTGTATTCTCCACCATGGATCTTGACGCTGGTGCCCCAAGATCAGCAGGGCTTCTTCTGATAGGAGTTTCTTGATGACGAGCCCTGGTGGATGGATCAGTTCTATCAACAAGATCGTCAATGAATGTTCTTCTGCCCAATGGTGGTCCTCGACTGCGGCCCGAGCCACCTGCATTGTTAGTATTTTGTGGGGTTTTGGGAGTTGGGAGGTGATCGTGTTTTACCCTCATTGTATTCATGCGAACCGAATCATTTCAGCAAAGAAAAGACTGACTAGAAACAATTACCAGATGCAACTAATGATTAGTGTTTAATTTTTATCCTTCCCCGGCAACAACGCCAAAATGTCGAGCACCCAATATGCAGGTAGATTATTCCAACATACAGAGCATACGAGATTTATTGTCAACCCGAGAAAGTCTTTTATTTCAAAGGATAAATGCACAGTCTATGCTTAAACACCAAATCACTATAATTGAATACTTTTATCCTTTAATAACTATGTTCATCCCAAGAATCCGTGTAATCCCAATTTCCTTCTAATTTCTACAGTTTCAATTCCTTCCTACCATGCATCAACAAGAAATGATATAAGATTCAACAACAGTTGCAGATAAAAAGAAATCCTCTTCACATCCTAGAACAATCACTTCTTCAATCTGATCACTCTTGAAAACCATAAGCATAAACTGAATATTAATCTAGAAATACAATTGAAAAGGATTGAGTTCAACTTCTCTAAGAGTTTGAATTACAGGAATGAAAATCAACAATCATAACAGGAAAGATAAATTGCAAGGATTCATGGGATAACAATCTTCAGCTGCAGGATGAACAAAGCTGTGTACAACTGTCACTTGGAATGCATAAAGAAAGTTTCCTACTCAGTTGACTGTCACTCTGTACTACTTACCAATCTCAAGAAAATATAATCTTAATTATAATGGAAATCCACACCACACTTGCTACTGCTGCGTACAAAAGAAATATCATCAACAAAACATCACACAACGATAAATTCGAAAAGTCCTATTTTAACTCAGCAATCTCTGTGGAAGACGGGCCCAGCCTTCACACAGAGATGCTGGCTGAACAACGTAAAGCTCCTTTAACTTAGAGGTAACTCTTTATATTAACAGAAGGATGATTACACAATTTGCTTTTACTGCTAATACAATGAATGAATTCTCTGTTGCTCAACACCCTGGGTCGAGACAGCTCCCCATATTTATACATGCAGATTATAACATCCAATCCTATTAACGGGCAGCCATGAAGATCTCAGATCTTCAGGCACCCTAAAATAATACAAGCTGTTACAAACGTGGCATAGTAAAGACATAGAAAAATGTGAGAAAGCTGTTGATTGGCCCAGGAGTGGCGATCTTTCCAGATCACAATTATATTCGAGCAGCAAATAACTTAAAGATCTCCAATTATAGCGCATTCTGTTACAGCTGCCCTGCCACAGCTCTGTCTAGAATGTTGCATTAGAACCACGTGCATTAATTAATGATTGAAACCTCGAGGATCCTTTTAAGACTTGTTCATCCCCACCTTCCTGCATTCCACTTATCTCAAACTACCTTCATAAATCATAACATGTTAGCACAATTGAGAGATAAACAACCTTAATTATCACAATCATAAGCATTAATAAGATAGAGCAATGATCAGTCATACCTTGGCAGCTTGGGAGAATAAAGTGAGGACAATAGGTCTAATTAGCATGCTAAATGGTGTAGGACAGGGGAAGAAAAGGTGATCGAGGATGATTAAAAGGGGCCAATTCTGGGCTCAACATAAACATCAATTCAAACCCTAAAATTACTCAAAATTCTAATCCAAGTGTTAGCATCTCTAATAAAAAGAATGCATCGTTTGCACCTCTAGAAGAAGTGTTGGAATTTGTGATTAAACACAATTTTGGAGGTAAATTAGTGACTCGACAAATGTGTATTTGGGTTGGTTCACTCACTAACTAGACAATCAACTAAACAAGTGGGGGGCAGTTGACTAACTGACTAGCATATAAAGGGTCTAAATTTATGGGGTTTTCTTACTATTTAGAACCAACTTGGATGATCAAAGTTGACACAATCAACCATGCTTAAAGGGAATTGGTTAGGCACTCAAGTATAAATAGTGAGCTCATGTTGAGCAATATGATAAAATGTGTGATGACATGCAATTTTGCACTCTATGCTATAACACTATCTCTAGACACCATTTTATTCCCTTGGATATGTCGTTTTCCTTCTAGTCGAATTGAGGTGTTGGTTTATAATATTACTATAGAAGAGTATGAGGTTGCAATTCCCATGGTAAATTGTTACTTGCATAGGGTTGTTATCATGTTGTTGGGATTCATGGAGTGGAGTAGTCCTCGTCAACTAGCTATCAATGCATAATATTAACTCTTCATATGATAGGCATGTGAATAATTGTGGAGTGAGGAAAGCTACAATGATTGGGAAGACTCACATAAAAATGGTATAAAAAAACAAGCAATGCACATAATACCAATAAAAGCTAACTTATTAACAAATTGAATGATCATAACCACTATGACCCTAGATCTGGCATTGAAGTAGCCAAATGAACCTAAGACATCAAAGGAGTTAATAAGAGAGAGAGGAAATAAGAGAGAGAGGATGACTAGTGTGCTCCTCCTAGGCACATTTCTACATAAAAGGGAATAATAATGAATGGATATTCTTCAGCAATGTCTTCTTCACCAAAGGAACTATAGCTATCATTGAAACAAACAAAGGGTCATCCCTAGGAAGAGAACTTTCTTGATTTTGAAAAAATAATTCATTAAAGTTGAAATATTGACTTGTAGAGACTGTCGGGGTTAGGGATTAACTCCAAAACCACCTAACCCCCTAATCCCCTAAACCAACCCTAATCCCCTAAAACATAACCCTCTTAAACCATAACTCCTTACAAACCCCTAACCCCATTAAAACCTAACCCTAACTCCTTATAAACCCCCTAACCTTGAATCCCCTTAAATCCTAACCGCTAACTGTGACCATAGTGACCATAACCCATTTAAACCCTAACCATGACTCTTTATAAACCCCCTAAACCCAAATCCCATAACCCCTTAACCCATTAAACCCTAACCCCTAAGTCCCCTAACCCCTTAGGCAATTGCTAAATGTGACCATAGTGACCACAATGTAACCATTGTGACCATAGTGACCATAGTGACTATCTATATTGCACAATGCATGCATATGACATAACATGACCATAATGACCCTAACCACTAAAACCCATAACAACTAAGCCCTTACCCCCTCAAACCTAAACCTTCTTATACACCTAACTCCTAAACCCCTTAACCCCCTAACCCCCTAATGTGAGCATAATGACCATAGTGAACATAACCCCATTAAACCCTAACCATGTTAAACCCTAACACTAACTCCTTATAAACCCCCTAGGCCTGAATCCCCTAACCCCTTAACCCATTAAACCCTAACCCCTAAGGCCCCTAACTGTTAAATGTTACCATAGTGACCATAGTGACCATAATGTGACCATAGTAACTATGTATATTGCACAATGCATGCATATGACATAACGTGACCATAAGGCCCCTAACCACTAAAACCCCAAACAACTAAGCATTGAATGACCTTCTATCCCAAACTGTTAAGATAGGTACATAGAATTTTGGGCACCTTTGTCTACAAGTATTCAAGAGAACAACACACAAGATCAAAATTAGTTGGTTAATTCAACCCAACAAAATGTGTGAAGGTTACAACAGAGACCTTCCAATGTGCCTGTTAATACTCAAATGTTTGTTGAGAAAGCGATGTTGAAACTTGATCTTCCTAAGGCCCTTAAGGCATATGTCCCCCCTTCACTTAATTATTTCAAAACATTCACGTGATATAGGTCTCCTTAACATTAAAAGAGTGTGTTCCATGATATATTGGCTTGGTAATGTGATTATCTAGCATTAAAAGAGTGTGCCTTGGTAGATTGGGTTGGTAGCGGGATCACCTAAACATGGAAGCTGCAAACTATCCTACAACTTTGGATCTTGGATCTCAAATGATTGAGAAAACTTAAGCCCTTGTGGCTGTGTTGTATTTATGTTGTGTGTGGATTTGGGAGAAGAATCTAATATAGGATGAAAGTAATGTGAACATGAAAGTTAAATTTAAACAACAAATGGTATCCCTACTTGAGAAATTGGTTGTACTTTCTAAATTTGCAGATAGGCATTGACAAGAGGACAAAGCCCTTAAGGGGTGGCAGGAGCAGTACAACATCCCCATCCAAAGCACTCCTAACCATGGGATGGGTACCCACTTATAGTGCATCAAAATCAGGGTCCTCAAGAGACCATTTCATCATAATAGCACAAACATGATCTTCCCATGAGACCCACGGTGAGTGTCTATATTGCCCAACTATAGTGACTATAGTGACCATAATGATTGTGTATATTTTCCAACTATGGTGACTACACTGACATAATGAGACAATATTGACAATTTAGGGGTAATTTGTGGTCAATTATGGGTAGTTAAAGGTCATTTAGGGGTAATTATTGGGTCATGAGTTGTGGTAATTAGGGGTTGATAAGGGGTCAATTATGGGGTAATTAGGGGTTAATTAGTGGTAATTAGAGGTCAATTATGGGTTAAATGGGGGTAATTAATGGTAATTATAGGTCAATTATGGGTAAGTAGGGGCCATTTAAGCCCAAGGGATTAGCTAAACCAATGTTTTCCCATGATGTTGGGCATTTAGTTAGGTTCATGGCGGCATGTGACCATTTTGAATCCTTGTGTGTGAGGAACACTAGCGTACATCGATCAATTTAGTAGAGAATATGCCATCTATGAATATTAGGAAGCATCCCTTGGGTTTCTCCACAATGTTTTCCTTGGAAAATAGTAGAGGTCATTTAGAGGTTGTCAATGGTTAATTAGTGGTAAGCATGGATTTTTTAGGGGTAATTAGTGGTCAAGTAGGGGTCATTTAGGTGCAATTATTAGTTAATTGGGGGTAATTCAGGTTCAATTATGAGGTTAATTAGGGATCAATTATAACATAATTAGTGATAAATTTCAGCAGTCTTTGAGAGGATGGATATTGAGAACATACCTGAAAACATTATTTAGGGGTGATCCTTTTAAACCCGCCCCCAAAGTCATGAGAATTGAACTTTTGGCAGTGGTCTTTAAAACATCGCCTCCAAAAGTAAAATTATCTTGATTTTTTTTTTTCGGTGGGGGGGTAGAAAACCACCTTGAAACATATATTTAGGGGCAGTCTTTCTAAAATCCCCCCAAAAAGTCATGAGAATTTAAAAGAGTTAAATAAGTGATAATAAAGAATATCTAAGTAACTAAAGTGTTTTGCATGTCAACACTTGAGTTAAACTAAAAGACAACACTTAAGTTAAACTAAAATACATCACTTGAGTTACGACACTTGAGTTGTGACACTTGAGTTACGACACTTGCATGACGACACTTAAGTTAGCCACCTAACTAAGTCACCTAGCATCCAGATGAAGGGTGAGTTCATCTTGAAGTCAGAAGATAAAAATAGAATCCAAGGCATGAGAAATATGGTATATATATGTTATGCATGATTGATGAATTCAATGTCAGAGCGAATTCTCTCTTGAAGGCAATTCACATTCTTTGTGCATGTGACCAAAATCAATGAATTGGTTTTGTGCGGGATATTATTCCAAGGTCTACTCTTCCATATTATCTCTTGCTCTGTGATTGCACCAAGGGCGATTAGTATTTCTCTTTGATAATGCACCAAGGGTGCTTGATCTAATCTATGCATTGTAAAGACATTCTCTGCTATCTATCAATATTATAGGGAATATTTTGTTTGGGTTTTCTCCCTCAAGTACTAGAGGGTTTCCCCAGGGAAAATACTGTGTGAATGATTATGCTTTTGATTATTCATTGATTTCAAGTACTACTATAATTCCACATTAGGATACAAAATTAACATGGCATCAGATCTCAGGATGTGAAAGAGCTAAGTTCTGCAGTCAATATTGATCCTATATTGATCCTGGGTGAGCATAGTACTTGAATAATAATGGATTTCATATCAGTAAGACCGGAAGACAGACTTGAAGGAACTTCAAACTTCAATACTTGGAAGGTCGGGATTAGGAATATCACGGAAGAGCATGATCTATATGGATACGTATCCAATGTTGTTGAAGAGCCCACTTCTAATGTTGGGCACATTGCTTTCGATAATAATCAAGACAAATCATAGAGAATCATTTATGATTATGTGAAAGACAATTTCATGGCGCTAATTAATCCATTAAAGACAACAAAGGAGTACGTCGATACTTTGACAAATATTTATGAGAAGAAGGCTCCCTGACAGAAGAGATCCTTGAAGAACAAGATTCGTAATCTAAATATGGAGAAGGAAGAATATGTCGCTTCCTTCTTCACAAATATATCTCAAGTAAGAGATAAACTCATGAGCATTGGAGTTACTATCGATGATGATGATCTTATTTAGACTGCTATCGATGGTCTTCCATCCTCATGGGATAAATTCTTGGTTGTTTTTAATGGTTTATAAGTGAAACCAAACTTTGAAATATTGTGGCATGATTTCCTTCAACAAGACGGGTGAATTCAAAGCAAAAATGTTTCTTCCAAAGAAGAGAACGTTGCTCTTACAACAAGGACAAAGAGAGGAAATAAATCCTTTTCTCATAAGAAGTTTCCTCATCAAAAGGAAAAAGAATACAACAAGAACTTTGATAACTCTAAAGTCAAATTCTTCAACTACAATAAGAAGGGACACTTTGCAAGAGACTTCCATGCAAAGAAAAGAGGAAAGTTCAAAGGTATATTTCAAGCTTTTACTGCTACAGAAGATGAACAACCAAGAAAGAATTATTCCTATGATCAAGAGACAAGAAAGGAGTACTATCTTGTATCATCTCTAGATGGATCCATTGACATTAGTGATGAGACATGGCTGGTGGATAGTGGCACATCAAAACACATGACTAGATATAGAAGCGCTATCATAGATCTAAAGGAAAAGAAGTTCTCCTGACAGATGGAGCTTGGAGATAATACCACCTATTCAATCCAAGGAATTGTATCCACTTCCTTTCAGTTGAATTCGAGTGATGTACTCCATGATGATGATTCTGTATGTTCCTGGTCTAAAGAAAAACCTCCTGTATGTTTTAGTTCTAGAAGATAAAGGTTTCAGAGTAATATTTATGGAAAACAAAGCACTCTTGTGGCCTAATAATTCATACTTAAATTCTACAATTGTGACTGGAGTTAGAGAGGGAGGTATCTACAAAGTTCCTGGAAAGTTCATTAAAGCCATGTTCCATGACACCATCATTCCTTGTGAACTATGGCATAGGAGGATTGGTCATCTTCATTTCAAAGTGCCACCTAGCTTACATGATATGGTAAAAGGTATGCATATATTTCAATATGAGCGTGATGTTATTTGTAGAGGTTGTGATCTTCATAATAATATCAAGAAAATATTTCCAAATAGTACTAAAATATATAAAGGGATCTTGGACTTGGTCCATTCAAATCTATGTGGTCCCATGTCTACACCATCCTTGAGTGGTTATTTGTGCTATGTGCTTTTCATAGATGACTTCTCTCGCAATTCATGGATCTATTTTCTGAGAATTAGAATGGATAGCACATTCATGCTTTGAGATATGATATCGGAGGAGGGTTCAAGTCTCATGAATTTAATGACTTCTGCCGAGAGGCAGGGATTAGAAGACAACTGACTGTACCTTACAACCCCTAGTAGAATGGGTTTGCTAAAAGAAAGAACAAAACAATCTATGAGGCTGCAAAAGCTATGATGTGTGATCATGATATTCCCACTTCCTTATGGGAAAAATAATATAGAACTGTTGTTTATATACATAACAAAAGTCCTCATACGATCCCGGGAGAAAAGACTCCTGAAGCAGTCTTCACTTCTGAAAAACCAGATGCTGGACACTTGAATATTTTTGGTTGTCTTGTCTACATTCATGTTCCAAAAGCGAAGAGGACAAATATGGAGCCATCCTAAAAGAAAGGTGCATTAGTTGGATATAGTGAATCCTACGAACCTTATAGAATCTATGTTTCAGTATAAAGGCACATTGAGGTCAGTAGAGATGTAGCATTTCATGAAGAGGCTACATTCAAGTGCTCTAAAGAACTTCAGTGTGTTTCAGATATGGAGGAGCATGAGACTCCCATGATGGAGGGTCCAACTCTAATTCTTCCCTTTCATATGCTGAGAGGGATAATCCATAAGAGTCCTTAGATACACTTGATCCTGAAGAGCCAATAGAATTAGTAGAATGATATCTTGATGAAATTCCCTCTAAGAGGATATCTACATGGTGTCGAGGCATTTTGCAAGAGGTAGAAAAACATGGAGCACCACCAGACACATTCAAAGAGTGAAGGAGACCTAAAATATTTTCCAGATATGTAGCTTAGGTAGTTCACATCAGTGACTCATAAACCACCACCTATGAGGAAGCTGCTAAGCAACATGTATGGAAATATGCCATGGTGGAAGAGTACAAATCCATCATGCAAAATGATGTGTGGGAAGTGGTTCCTAAACTAGAAGGGAAATCTATAGTAACTTCCAAGTGAATTTATAAAATCAAACATGCAACTGATGGCAGTATTGAAAAATATAAAGCAATATTTGTGACTCATGGTTTCTCACAGAAAGAAGGGATAGACTATGATGAGACATGCACTCTTGTGGCCAGATACACCACTATTCGAGCCATAATTTCCCTTTATTTATTTACAGGGTGGAACCTTTACCAGATGGATGTGGAGACTGCCTTTCTTAATAGTGAAGTTGAGAAAGAAGTATACATACATCAACTTGAATGGTTTGTAGTTCATGGGAAGGAGTCCCATGTATGCAAACTTAAGAAATCCTTGTATGGGGTTAAGCAGGCCCCGAGGGCTTGGTATTCAAGGATTGAAAACTATCTTCAGATCTTGGGTTTCTCCAAAATCGAAGCTAACCCCAACCTGTACTTCAAGGTTGTGAAGAACCAACCTCTAATATTGGTTCTCTATGTTGATGTCTTGTTCCTTACTAAAGAGGAACAATAGATAGCTCGATGCAAGAGGGATCTAACTTCAGAGTTAGAAATGAAATACTTAGGTCTTATGCACTACTTTATTGGTCTAGAAGTTTGGAAAATGAAATATGATATAGTTTTTCACAAGGAAAGTACACAGTTGATGTGTTGCATAGATTTGGTATGATGGATTGCAAGTTCATGACTACTACAATGGTGTCTAATCTGAAGAAACTAAATGAGTCAGATTCCAGATCGAATCTAGAGGATCCTACCACATATAGACAACTCATTGGTTCCTTGATGTATTTGATACATGCAAGACTAGACATATGTTATGATGTGAGTATCTTGATTCAGTTCATGTCTAAGCTAAGACATAGACATTGGGTTGCTGCTAAGCATGTTATTAGATACCTTTGAGGTACTATTGAAAAAGGACTCATATATGCTTCAAGTGGTGGAGTGATGCTACTTGGATATTTCGACTCTGACTAGGGTGGTAGTAATGTGGACCAGAAGAGTACATTCAGATATCGTTTTAGCTTGGGATTAGATATGATCTCTTGGTCTAGTAGGAAGCAGGGATCCATACCCCAGAGTGTTAGTATAATTAATACTCCATCCTTGTCATACCTAGCATTATTTATTTTTACCTAGTAGTGGATGATTTCATTTCCCCCCTAGTGGTGTGCATATGTCATCTAGGATCCATCAGCCACCTAATGCGCCCTGCATGCATAATTTTAGGACCACTTAAGTCAGTTCCCTATATTTTAGGAGCCAACTCAGTGTTCTAGTTCAGTCCACCTGAGTTAGATGACCTTTGTGGGGGGTTTATGCTCCGATTGCCACTGATTGTGGCCTCATGCTCCATTTTCTAAGTGATTTTCATGAAAAAATCACTAATGTTCCCTCCTTGGTCAGTTAACTGATTGTGTCTTTAGTTAACTGACTTTAGGATCAGTTGAGTTCAGTTTGGGTCTTCCGGAGCACTCCAATAGTGACAATTCCTATGCTATATAGAATGAGACTTGAATTCTCCCAAGTGATTCAAATTCTCTCCATTATAACATCATTGTTGACTATATTGATTATTGGATCGTGTGACATTATTCTGTTCCTATCTAAGTTCTCATGCATGTTCAATTGTCTGCCCTTTTTTACTGCAATTTTCACTGTAACTCAATTTCTCTGCTCATTGTTTATGTGTGAGGTATACTCAGCTCCATGATCTACTGTGATTTAGAATTTCACATGGTATCAAAGCTCAGTGAGCTTAGGTTGAGCAGTTGATTTCAGTAGTGCACCAGAATCCTCTAGATTTCCACAAAATTTCCTGGTTCCATTGCATTGAATTCATTGGAGAAATCCTTTGAGGTATAGTGAGGTGCGAACGATCCAGAAAAATATGCCTATTGTCCTAAAGCAGTGATTAGTCGTAGTCTATCTCCAAAATTTAGTTTTTGTTTGCAGTATATTGAAATTTTTTCAGTGCAGCAGTAGCAGCAGTACCACATTGTATTATCTCCAACATCTCTAATGGAGAATTCGACTGCTCCTCTCTCTCCCAAGATCCTGACCCCCTTCAATTATCTTGATTGGAGGGCTGATATGCAGATGGTGTTGCAAAACAAGTCACTGTACAGGGAAAAAATGGGAAAGGATTTCGAGCCTCAAGCAACTGTTGAGAAGGCCAAGTATCTGAATAGATTGGATGAAGCATTTGGTTTCATGTGTATTCATATTTCTAGAGATATACTCTTCCACCTCGAAGGATTGAAGACTCCAAGAGAGGTTTGTTTGAATTTGGAGACCCTCTTCGAAAAAAAAGATGAGCTAAGGGGCCATATTCTGGAGAATGAGTTGATTGTTCTTCAACCCAGCAGTTTCGAAACCATCCAACAATTCTTTTCCAAATTCAAATATTTGGTCATGCAATGCAAGCAGTGTGGCATTGAGGGAGAATGGTTTGGTCACCTTAGGAACAAACCATTCTAAGATGGTTTGGTCCTAAGTTATCCATATTTGTGTATACCTTTCATTCAGGGAGAATGTCAATCCCTAGTTGGAAAATGCCATCTCTAGATGCATTCACCGAATCTCTCATCCAAGAACAAGACAAATTGATTCAGAGAGGCACTTTGCAAGCCTCCAAAAATCAGGCTCTTATGGATGGGGAGTAAAAAATGTGAATGCCAAAGGGAAGAAAAAGGGCAAAGAGAAGAAGCAATTTGAGACCAAGCAGAATTCAAAGTCTAATCCATCAGAAGGAGCCTCTAGCTCCAAGAAGGATAAACAAAAGGGTTTTGATAAATCAAGTGTTCCTATTCCAAGAAACGAACCATCGAGCGAGTTCATGCATGAAGAATAAGATATATCAAATGACAAAACTTCTTGAACAACACAACATTTCCCTCCCAGAAGGCACAAGAGAGACTGATTCTGGAAGTGAGTCTGATGGTCATGAGAGATTCCATGCACTGAAGGCTGGATTTTCACAATCACATGCCTTCCTCATAGATTCAGGAGCCTCCAGCCAAATGGTTTCCTCCAAAGAATCGTTTTCTTCTCTAGATCTCAATGATGGTACGATTATTCACATGTGAGATAATTATCAGATCTCTAGTGAAGGGAAGGGCACAGTACATCTGGAGCATGGAAAGTTTAAAAATGTTCTATTTTTGCCTTCTTTGTCAACAAATTTGTTGTCTGTTTATTAGACGACTCACACAGGTTCATCGAGGAAAGTGTTCTTTGGTCCTAACACAATTGATATTGTAGATATCTCTACTAGGAATATTATAGCGAAAGGGTTTGCAAACCATGCCTCAAAAGAATATGAATTCTCTCACTTTTTTCCATACTCTATGCCTACTCCATTGCCATATAATGAAGATCAAAGTGATATCTCTTCTAATGAAGATGAGGATCAAGATCTTGATGTTGAGAATAAAGTTCAAGTAGATCCAGATCCAGATCCAACTCATGCTCTCAATCCATGGCCAAGGCTAATATGGGCTCACAAAGTCCTTGTAGCTGTCGGGAACATAGTTGGGGATCCATATTACCATAGAACCACCATATCTCAATATCATGCAAACCTTGCACTATGTCATAAAAATCCACTTCTCTTAGAGATTTGCTACATGATAGTGGGGTTTGATCCACAATCCCTTAAAGAGAATTGTCATGGGGGATATACAACCAAGTACAAATCTCATTTGGTTGACAAAGGGTACTCAAAGGTTCATGATTTGGATTACAATGAGCCATTCGCTCTAGTAGCAAGAAGGGTTCCTGGAAGACTTGTTTTAGAAAATATAGCTTCGACACAGTGGGAGGTACATCAGAGGAGCATATTTAGATCCATATCTAGACCCAGCACCTACATTTCTATCCTACATAAGAGTAGATTGCCTACATTTTTACAAAGGCTTTCATTCAGGAAATTTTTTCCTTCTTTCCTTAGTGTGAAGGTTATTTGAGTTCCCTACTACTGTCCTATTTTTAGGGGGGGGGTTTCCCATGAGGTTTTCCCCATTACCTTGTTTCATGAAAATTTATTTTATTTTCATCATTTATTTGATTGTATGGGTGACCTTTTGTCTTAGTAAATAGGGCCCAGGATGCACAAGTTTCAATTACGAGGAGGTGTTGGGATAATTAATACTCTATCATTGTCCTACCTAGAATTATTTATTTTTTCCTAGTAGTTGATGTTGTCATTTCCCCCCTAGTGGTGTGCAAATGTCATATAGGATCCATCAACCACCTAATGCACCCTGCATGTATCATTTTAGGACCACTTAAGTCAGTTCCCTATATTTTAGGAGCCAACTCAGTGTTCCAGTTTAGTCTACCTGAGTTAGCTCACTCTTGTAGGGGGTTTATGCTCTAATTTCCATTGATTGTGGCCTCATGTGCCCTTTTCTTAGTGATTTTCATGACAAACTCACTAATGCACCCTCCTTGGTTAGTTAACTGATTGTGTCTTCAGTTAATTGAGTTTAGGATCAGTTGAGTTGAGTTTGGGTCTTTCGGAGCATTCCAGTGGTGACAATTCCTATGCTAGACAAACTAAGACTCGAATTCTCCCAAGTGATTTGAATTCTCTCCATTTTAACATCATTGTTGACTATACTGATAATTGGATCACGTGACATTATTATGTTCCTATCTGATTTCTCATGCATGTTCAATTGTCTGCTCTTTTTTACTGCAATTTTCACTGTAACTCAATTTATCTACTCTCTTTCTCTTTGAGCTATACTCAACTCCATGATATGTTGTGATTTAGAATTTCACACAGAGTACTACAAAAGTAGAGTATATTGCAGCTATTAATGCCTACCGAAAAGCTGTGTGGCTTAGGAAGCTACTTGTTGGGTTGTTCTATAAGAAGCTTGAAACTACTGTCATTCACTATGAAAATTAGAGTTGCATCAAGCTCTGAGAAAACCTTGTGTTTCATGATATATTGAAACACATTGAGATGAAATACCACTACATTAGAGACATGGTCCAGATAGGTGGCATAAGATTTCAGTACATTGCTACTGGTGAGAAAATATAATATATGTTCACTAAGCCTTTGTCCTTGACAAAGTATAGGTACTTCTGAGACAATATTGGCATGGCAGAGAATGACTCCCTCGCTGAGAGGGAGTGTTAAAGTTACAACATCATGAGTCACTCTTGTGTGTCAATATTGAGCCTCGTGTGTCAAGGTAGTGCCTTATAGGATCCTGAGTTGGACTCAGGAAACTTGGAGAATAATCTTGAGTTGGACTCAAGAATAAATAAGCCGCATGTGTTGAGGTAAGTGCTTTGTATGTCAAAGTGATGGTATTGTACAGTATTGTTTTTCAATACTAAGTTCTTGTGTGTCAAGACGGATCCTCATGTGTTGAGATAATGCTTTGCATGTCGAAGCATGATTGGTATGTGATGTACTACTAACAATGGTTGAGCTATTAAGTATCCTCTAGAGACTAGCACATTCTAGAGTGAATTAATTTAGAGTATGACCACTTGCAACGATAGTAGAACAAGATGATCACATCATTGGAAACGTCTCCTTAGTATATTTGATATGATAGATAAATTAAAGTTGGCACATGTGGACCATGCAGATAAGACAAGAGATAAATATAAGATGTGATAAGATCAGAGAGAACTTGATTTGCTCAGTAATGATAAAGACTTCAGTTAAATAAGAGATAACTCGAATTGTTAAACTTCAGTGATGTTAACAAGAAAGACTTCAGTTAATTAAAGGATAATTCGAATTGTTCACTTCAACGATGTTATCAAGAAGGATTTCAGTTAAAAGAGTTAATTAAGTGTTAATAAAGAAGATCTAGTTAACTAAAGTGTTTTGCATGTCAACACTTGAGTTAAACTAAAATACAAAACTTAAGTTGAACTAAAAGACATCACTTCAATTACGACACTTGAGATGCGACACTTGAGTTATGACACTTGCATGATGACACTTGAGTTAGCCACCTGACTAAGTGACCTAGCATCGAGCTGAAGGGCGAGTTAATCTTGAATTCAAAAGATAAAAATAGAATCCAAAGCATGAGAAGTATGGTATATATATGTTATGTAGTATTGATGAGTTCAATGTCAGAGCGAATTCTCTCTTGAAGGCAATTTACATTCTTTGTGCATGTGACCAAAATCAAAAAATTAGTTTTGTGCAGGATATTATTCTGAGGTCTATTCTTCCATATTGTCTCTTGATTTGTGATTGCACCAGGGGTGCTTGGTATTTATCTCTGATAATGTACCAGGGGTGCTTGATGTAATCTACTAATTGTAAAGACATTCTTTTCTATCGATCAATATCCTAAGGAAGATTTTTCTAGGGTTTTCTCCCTCAAGTACTACAGGGTTTCCCCAGGGTAAATACTGTGTCTCATGTGAATTCTTATGCTTTCGATTATTCATTGATTTCAAGTTCTTCTATAATTCTGCATTATGATAAAAAATTAACAAGTAAGTGGTGAGGGAATGTGTTGTGTATCTCAGGTTGTGGCCTAAGTTTTCTCTTGTTGAGATATGATTTCGAGAGTCCCTTAGCATCTGGATCCATGGCCTCATCTCAGGGGTGACTGTCATGCTGAGTGATTGATGAACATGGCATGTCTAAGGTGTTGGGTATGTTATATCTCTTCACATGGTCGCTGCGTGTACAACACGATCCCTACGGCACCTTCGATTCGCCTGCGCCGGGCGCGTCCGGAGGGGGGGGTTTAGAGGGGGGGGTAGCCCGACAGGGCCCACCCCCTTCGTTTCGGACCGTTAGGTTCCGAAACGACACGGAGGGGGCCGTTAGGCCCCCGGAGTCCGCGCGGAGCGCAAAATTTTTTTGGGTTGCTTTTTGCTTTTTCGCGTTTTTCGACCCATTGTAGTCTAATCTAATTCCGGTAAAAGGAATTAGGGTTGTAACCTAATTCGGGTAAACGAATTAGGGTTTTAGATGCTGCAGAATACCATTTATTGTATTGTACATGTAAAAATAAACATATAATGAAAAAGGAGCTATGCGGCTCTAAGTTTTGCTGGTTTTTCCCGGTTAAGGGTTTCCAGGTGAAAATCTCTGTGTAATGTGTGTGCCATTGTGTATTGTCTGTAAATGCTTAAGAATCGATATATGTTTGTACTTCACTGTTAAGGTTTAAAACTTACATTTGGTATCAGAGCATTTTTGGGTTCAGAGGGACGCCTTTGTTTCCAAGGGTTTGGCTCGATCTTGGATTTGTGATAAACCTGGTTTCAGTGGGAGCTTTGCAGCGGTGATTTATTTCTTTAAAGAATGGCAAGCAGTTCTAGATTCGAGATTGAGAAATTTAATGGTCAGAGCTTTGAGCTATGGAAGCTCAAGATGGAAGATCTTCTGGTAGATAGAGAACAGTGGATCGCAGTAGATCCAGGTACCATGCCCTCTGGTATGGTAAAAGAAGAATGGGAAAAGCTGGAAAGAAAAGCAAGGAGCACCATTCGTCTTTGCCTCGCAGATTCGGTATTGGTGAACGTATCTGGAGAAGACAGTGCAAAGAAGCTATGGGACAAACTGGGAAATCTGTATCAGTCAAAGTCCCTGGTAAATAAGTTATTTCTGCGAAAGAAATTGTACCTTCTGAGGATGACTGATGGAGACTCTGTATCAGAGCATCTAAACGCCTTCAATACTCTGGTAAGTCAGTTGACATCTGTTGGTATTGCACTTGATGATGATGAAAAGTGTATTAGTCTGTTGTGCTCTTTGCCAGATTCATGGGATAATCTGGTCATAGCTATTGGGAGTAATGCAACCACGCTAAACTTCGAGAATGTGGTTGCATCCCTACTATCGGAGGAAATGAGGCGGAGATCCATAGACAGTTCAGCCAAGGATGCCTTATTTGTAAGAGGTCGCCCTGGAGACAGATCAAAAAATAAGTCTTCAGGTGGTAGATCTAAATCTAGAGGGAGATCTAAATCTCCAGGACCTTCTGTAAGAAAATGCTGGAAGTGCGGAAAAGCTGGGCATTACAAGAAGGATTGTAAATCGAAAATTACTGATAAAAGTAGAGGACCTAATGACGCTCCATCCGCAGATGGGAAAGAATCTACAGAGGAAGGAGGAGATGTGTATCTGGCATCTTCAAGTACACATGCAGAGCATGATTCGTGGTTGATTGACTCAGGTGCGTCTTATCATATGACTCCTCACAGGGAGTGGTTTTCTGAATACGAAAGGTATGATGGAGGAGATGTATTTCTGGGAGACAACTCGGTAGCGAAAATCATAGGTCGAGGAAAGGTCAAGCTACTGCTCAAAGATGGAAGGGTTAAAACTCTTCCCGGGGTTCTGCACATTCCAAAGTTGGCTAGAAACCTTATATCTGTAAGTAAAATGGATGATGCAGGTGTGAAAACTCTATTTGAAAAGAACACATGCAAGATGGTTCGAGAGTCATTGGTGCTGATGAGGGGAGTTCGGATTGGAACTCTATACAAGTTGTTGGGAAGCACCTTCAAAAATGGATGTAACAGCACTATTGTTTCTGAGGGTAAAAATGAAGGAGACGGAGTCCTTACTGTCTCTAGTGAGAAGACATCGCTATGGCATCGAAGGCTGGGACATATTGGAGAAAAGGGTCTTCGACTATTACAAGGTAAAAGTATGGCTGAAGGCATGTCTGATTTCACATTAGATTTTGATTTCTGTGAACATTGCTTATATGGTAAACAGAATCGAGTAAGATTCTCATCTGGTGTTGTAAGAGCTAAAGGAATCTTAGAGTTAATACACAGTGATGTTTTTGGACCTGTGCCTGTTCCATCACTTGGTAAATCTGTGTATTATGTTTCATTTATAGATGATTTCTCAAGGAAAACTTGGATTTATTTCCTGCGTAAGAAATCTGAGGTTTTTAATAGATTCAAAGAATTTAAGGCTCTTGTAGAGAATCAAACTGAGAAGAAAATAAAAGTACTCAGAACAGATAATGGTGGAGAATTCTGTGAAAGTGAATTTGAGGAGTTCTGTAAAACGTGTGGAATAGCAAGGCAAAAGACTACTCCATACACACCTCAACAGAATGGGGTTGCAGAAAGGATGAACAGGACATTGATGGAAAAGGCAAGGAGTATGCTCAGTGGTGCAGGGCTAGCACAACAATTCTGGGCAGAAGCTGTTGACACTGCGTGTTACCTAGTGAATAGGACACCCACATCAGCATTGGTTGACAAGACACCTCATGAGGTTTGGACTGGTAAGAAACCCTCTCTCTCTCATCTCAGAGTGTTTGGGTGTGATGCTTTTGTACATGTTCCAAAGGAGAAAAGGAGCAAGTTGGATAATAAAGCAGAAAAATGTATCTTCATTGGTTACAAGGATGGAGTGAAAGGTTACAAGCTGTGGAACCCAGTAAAAAGGAAAACAGTTTACAGTCGAGATGTGATCTTCAGAGAAGTTGAAAGCACTTCCAAGATTGAGGATGTACCAAAGGAAAAGGATTCAGAGAAGCTACACTTTGATATCAAGGATGAAAGAGGTGACTCTTTTGAGGAACCAGATTCGTCTGAATCAGATGAGGAGGCAGAATCGTCTGAATCAGATGAAGAGGCGGATCCACAGACTCCGGTATTGAGGAGATCTGACCGAGAAAGAAGGCAAGTTGAAAGGTACAGTCCCCCTGATTTTCGTTCTAATTTTGTGTTATCTATTACTGATGATGATCCTAGAACTGCTAAAGAGGCAATGGATTCAGAAGATAGTAAACTATGGAAGAAGGCCATGATAGAAGAAATGGATGCCTTGGACAAAAATGAGGCATGGGATCTGGTTGAGTTGCCAGAAGGAAGAAAGCCTATTGGAAGCAAATGGGTATTCAAGAAGAAGTTAAATGCAGCAGGTAAAGTGGAGAAGTACAAGGCTCGACTAGTTGCGAAAGGTTACTCCCAAATTGAGGGCATCGATTTTGGTGAGATTTTTTCACCTGTTGCAAAATTGACTTCTATTAGATTTCTTTTATCTATTTCTGCTGCTTTTGATCTTGAAGTAGAACAGATGGATGTAAAGACGGCTTTCCTACATGGAAATCTTAATGAAGAGATCTATATGAAGCAACCAGAACGGTTTGTGGTGAAAGGAAGAAAGGAGCTTGTCTGTAAGCTGAAAAAGTCTCTCTACGGTTTGAAACAATCTCCCAGAATGTGGTATCAAAAATTTGATACTTATATACTGGGACTTGGTTTCTCAAGAAGCAAAGCTGATCACTGTGTTTATTTTAAGCCAATTGGTGATCATTTTATTTATGTAATATTGTATGTTGATGATATGTTGCTAATTGGAAACAACAAAGAAATCATCAAGGATGTCAAGAATCAGCTGTCATCTGAATTTGACATGAAAGATCTTGGTGCTGCAAATTTCATTTTGGGCATGGAAATAAAAAGAGATCGTGAAAACAGGAAACTCTGGTTAAATCAGAGGAAATATGTTGAAACGATATTGAAGAGATTTAATATGCAGGAAAGCAAACCAGTGAAGGTGCCCATTCCTGTAGGTGTAAGGTTATCTGCAGAACAGTGTCCCACTACACAAGAAGAGGTAGAGGACATGTCTCATGTTCCATATGCTAGTGCAGTTGGCAGTCTGATGTATGCCATGGTCTGTACTAGACCAGATATAGCCCATGCAGTGGGAGTTTTGAGTAGATACATGTCAAAACCAGGAAAGGAACATTGGACTGCAGTAAAAAGGGTCTTCAGGTATTTGCGTGGCACTACAGATTCTGCAATCTGCTACCAAGGAAGACCCGGTCTAAACAGAGAGATAGATATACAAGGATTTGCTGATGCTGACTGGGCTGGAGATCTTGATCACAGAAGATCTACAAGTGGCTACGTTTTTAATCTATTTGGAGGAGCAATCAGTTGGATGAGTAGAAGACAAGCTGTAGTTGCACTCTCAACTACAGAAGCTGAATACATGGCAGCTACCCATGCAAGTAAGGAAGCTGTATGGTTGCAAAGATTGTGTTCAGGTATTGGTTTTGTTCAGAATGCAGTAAAAATTGGTTGTGATAGCTCAAGTGCAATATTTCTGGCAAAGAACCCTGCTTATCACTCGAGGACAAAGCACATTGATGTGCAGTACCATTTCGTCAGAGACATGGTTGAACAGAACAAAGTGTTGCTGGAAAAGGTTGACACTTTGGTAAATGTTGCAGACTCTTTGACAAAGTCTGTGAGTACTCAGAAGTTCTCTTGGTGCAAAGAGAACATGGGCATTGTTGCCCTGAATTGTTGAAGTCATAAATTTCTCCTGTATGTGAAGAGAACAACAAGTGGGAGAATGTTGGGTATGTTATATCTCTTCACATGGAGAATGTTTGGGTTGCTTTTTGCTTTTTCGCGTTTTTCGACCCATTGTAGTCTAATCTAATTCCGGTAAAAGGAATTAGGGTTGTAACCTAATTCGGGTAAACGAATTAGGGTTTTAGATGCTGCAGAATACCATTTATTGTATTGTACATGTAAAAATAAACATATAATGAAAAAGGAGCTATGCGGCTCTAAGTTTTGCTGGTTTTTCCCGGTTAAGGGTTTCCAGGTGAAAATCTCTGTGTAATGTGTGTGCCATTGTGTATTGTCTGTAAATGCTTAAGAATCGATATATGTTTGTACTTCACTGTTAAGGTTTAAAACTTACATAAGGATGGGAGGAAAGTTTTCCCATTGAATCTAGTTGATCCCTCCAAGGATAAGTATTTTATTATGCATTTAGTAACTATTTTATGGATGTATGTGTTCCCATGGAGATTGATTTTATCTTTGTTATTTTATACTACAAATTCGATTATGTTCTTGTGTTATATGACTTATTTAGTAGTGTTAAAATGGCAGCTCATAGATCAGATTTGGGTTGTGTGTTATTGCAGCACATGGATGCTATTTTTATTATGTTTTGTGGCATCCAATAGATCTGGTTTTTAGGTTTCTTAAATGGTAGTAGATAGCAGCTCCAAATATGATATTATATATGTTGAATTGGCTATGGTTTGGTGTCTTAAGTCTGATCTATTTAGTGTCGTAAAGCTGATTTGTTTTAGTGTCCTAAAAATAATCTTATTAGCATATGTAGATCTAATTTTACTTACTGATTTTATGGCTACAATAGACATGATGTTGATATTTAATTTCATGTGAAATTGTTACTTCGATTTGGTTACATTCATGCTACAACTACCTTGAATCGCATGTGCGTTGGGGAAAATATTTTCATTGGAAGTGTAGCCAAACTTTTGAAAATGATGATTGTTTTATTATACTAGCTTATGAGCATGCTGGCCTAGCCTTAGTGAACCTTATTCCATTGTGCATTACCTCGAATCATCCCTTTCCTTGTCAGGATCCCGATGTATATGACCTCGATGGTGTGATTTGGTGTCAAGTGCACTACAAAGTGGTATCATAGCTTATGTTTGAACTTTGTGGCTATTGGGACTTCTACATATTGTAACTCTGTATATATGCATTTGGAATGTTTGGTGCTATGATTGTATGTTTAAGGGCTTTAGCTTTTAGTTTTTGGAATTTTGTGGATAAGCATAATATCTTCTCTGCTTAATGGAATATATAGAGAGCAAATTTTGGCTGATTGATGAATGTTTTATTTAGCTTATGTAGTTGGCCGGAATGCTAACCTCAAGAGCTATGCAATTTAATTGTTATATATATGATCTAGATGTTAATGTATCTGCATACCCAAATGCATTGATTTTTTCATATTAATGTATATGCAGATCCTTAGAGAACGTTGCCTCCTTTTGTGAAAGCTTATTATATTTTAATGATTTTTATTGTCAGTTTGGAAAGAACATCCCCCTGGAGAGAGCACAACCCCCATGAAATTGTTTTAATATATATTAATTAATGGTATGGTGTATGGAAAGGGTGTCTCCTTGAAGAGAACGTAGCCCCAACCTCGCAATTGTTTTAATTATTTCATCTGTTTAATTGTTTATGTAGTGTATTCATTATCCAATTCTTGGATCCCTTTACTGGTTTGTATATTCAATGCGTGGATCCCTTTGTTGGTTTGTATTATTTATTTTATTCATTACTTAATGTGTGGAACTCTTAGAAATAGATTCTTAAATGCATTTTAATATTGTTGTCTGTGTGAATAAATAGATTCTTAAATGCATATTAATGATGTTTCCCAGAAATAGAATTCTTAAATACATTTAATGATGATTGCCTATGTGAAGAAATAGATTCTTAATTTCATTTTAATGTTGTTCCCTATGTGGAGAAATAGATTCTTTATATGCATTTTATTGTTGTTTGCTAGCTATTGGGGATGGTGTATCCCTGGAGGATCACAACATTTGTTTTATATGTATGTTGTTTTTTATGTTGCCATGGGAGGTTGTCTCCCCAAAAGGAGAATGTAGCTACTTCTCCCAAGAGTTGGCTTGCAACACTTTGGTTTACATTATTGTTAATTGCTATTTGTTTGTTTATTTAATACTGAATTTGTACTGCATGGAGTTATTGCATTATGTGTTATTGCAAATGTACGTATGATTATTATTATAGCATAGATTTATTGCATTATGCATTATGCGTGGAGTTATTGCATAGTGTGCAATTGGGGGAGTATTCCCCCAAGCATGTGTTGTTTGATTAATATTTTATGTAGAATCTATTCTGACTAGTATTGCATATGCATACTATAATGCTTGATGATTAAATGTTTATTTACTATACATTGCATTTTTCTATGTAGTGATTTAATGGATTGATATTTGTATACAAATACCTTGTGCTGGAAAGTCATTGGTATTGGAACATAAATTGTATGCTTTAGAATTAATTAATATTTCATATTTACTGTGCATGGTAAATATATAATGCTTTGGTGATTGCATATTCACTGTGTTGCCGTGATTAAGGTTTTCATAATGATTGAATATTACATGCATTTGTTGGTAAATTATATAAATATTATGCACATGTAATTGGATAATGATTGGGATTGCATAATGGTTGAATACTAAATACATTGGAATAGTATGCGTTGGAATGAACTTGTAAATGCATTATTAGTACGCATTAGTATTGTATGGTGAGTTGCATTGAAAATTGGTAATTGCATAAATAATGTGGGAAGGCATTTACCGTGCATTGCCTATTTCACTGTTTAGCAAATTGATTGGTAAATGCTTAATTACTAAGAATTGCATATTTATTGGGAATTGTCTGATTGTTAGTTGCAAGGAATATGCATACATACTATGTGTTGGTTATACGTTGCATCGATATGCATTGGGTGTGAATGCATGAATAGTGCATGCATAGTATGTGTATTGAGTAATCTCGGAAATGAGGGGCAAGACCCTAATCCCTTTTATATATGTCAAATTGTAAAAGGTTTTGTGTTAATGAGTGATCTAGGAAATGAGGGGCAGAGCCCTAATCCCTCTACATAGATTGCATTCATATGTTTAGGGTGTTTCCTGAAAGGATTTGCTTGGGTGTGAACTGAATTAATTAATGTTGGAATGCATTTAGTGTGCAATAATATTGTAATTGCACATATAGTGTGCATTACATTAGTTTAATATTGGAATACTTTAAATATTGTGATTTTCTCATTCTCTATGTGTTACATTGATTTAGTAACTGAAGGCATTCTATAATATGCTACATTCTATAATATTATACATTTTATAATAGCATGGAATTGGAATGTATTATGCATTGGGTAATTGACTAATATTGCATATTTAACTCATGTTTCATTGCAGGGTAAATCACATAAATAATATGCATTGGATTTGATATACCATGGGTTGGGAAATGAGAGGTGTAGCCCTAATCCAATTACATGGTTTCAAATGTTATTGTGTATTAAATTGATATATGTATAATAGATATGAGATAGGGAATGAAGGGCATAACCCTAATCCCTTTACAATAATTGCTTTTATTAAATGAATGCACTAGATATGCAATGGTATGCATGATACATGCTATGAGATTGCATAATGCTTGCATATTATCTTGATGTATATGTAACTTCAGAATGTATTTCATCTATGTTTATTGTACCATTATAAGAGATGTGTTATTCCTCTATAAGGAAGTGTCGTCATGTGGATTGACAAGTGTCGCAAGTGTGTGTACTTGCTGATGGGTTATTAGACCACCATGTGTGGGGTCGGCCCTAAAATATATATTATATTGTGGATGTATCTAGATAGACAAGTCGGCCCCATAAGGTCACTGGGCAAATAGGTTAAGTATAAATAGAGATCGGGAGATCTCTATTTGGATCATTCAGAAAGACACACTTCTCTCACTCAGAAAGTGGAGCACTAGTGAGGAGGAGGATCATCTGCTCTAGGAGACTATATCAAGTGTATTTTGGTTTTACTTTGGTTGAGCCATTGCTCTCTCTATCTCTGAGGAAGTTGTGGGGTTTTTCACCTTAGGGTTTTCTCCACGGAAACTCTGTGTCTCTTGTCTCTCATGCTTTTGATTCTTGTGATGCTTGTCATTCTTATTGTGATTGTTATGCATTGATATACTATATATGTTATTCTCTTAGTAAAGATCCAAGAGTATTGTGAATTAATGCTTAAATTTTAACATGGTATCAGAGCTAACCTGAGAAGAAGACATTTTGCAGTGACGGAAACTTGAGTTTCTTGTTTATTGGGTTTCTCTCCACAGTTTTTGGAAAAGCGGTATAGTAGATTGACTCTACTCATCAAGGAGAATCTATCTGTCCAATCAGAATTCAATTATGAGCATTTTCAGATTTGGCCCTAAAAATTAGGGTTTCCACAAAAATAGGAATTTCTGAAATCTGAATCCATAGCTGGAAGCTCCTTGCAAAAATCGAAGTTTAGAGCTTTGGATCGAGATTTTTGGCTAGGTAGATCTCCAGGAAACTCAAACCCTAATTCAGGGCTCTCCCCAGTGAACCCGGGAGGACAAAAAGGCAAATCTGAAGGGTAAAGCTTTGTTGATCTCAAATTCTGAATACACCAGGCTGATCAGCTCATCAAGGTGCATCTTTCTATCCTTTCAGAAAGTTGAAATTCACATTTTGAATTTTTAGGGTTTTTCTGACAAACCCTAATCCGGGACCAGATCCAGTTTTCAGCATTTCAAGTGGTAAGACCTAAATCTTTTCTATTTCATTTGAAGTACTCTTTAAGATGTCTCACCACACCAAGCTTGAGGATAAGCTTGAAGGGGATGATAACTTCTGAGCTTGGAAGTATAGGATTGGGTTAATCCTGGAAGAGAATGAGTTGGACTCATATATAAAAGAAGACATCCCTATCCTAGAGGATGAAGAGGCTAAGGTATTGAATAAGAATAACTTGGTCAAGGCAAAGAGAATCATTGTTGATTCTATCAAAGACCATCTCATACCCCATGTGTATTCTCTAAAGACACCCAAGGCTATGTTTGACTCTTTGACCAAGCTATTTGAAGGAAAGAACATAAATCGGAAGATGACCCTGCAGAATCAATTGAAAGGGGTCAAGATGTCGAATGGAGAAACCATTCAATCCTATTTCTCCAAGGTCTCTCAGATAAAGGAACAACTTGAAGCTGTAGATGAAATGGTGGAGAATGGTGAAATTGTTATGACTACTTTGAATGGCCTACCTAGGTCATGGGACTCTTTTATCCAGGGGATCTGTGCCAGAAAGAAGTTAATCTCCTTCAGCAAATTATGGGAGGAATGTTCTCAAGAAGAAGCAAGGCTTGTGGCAAGAGAAGAGAAGATGGGAAATGAAGATCAAGCTCTCACAGCTCACACTAAGAAGGTCAAGTTCAAGAGGGAGCCATCCCATCACAAGAAGAAATCTTCTCATCATTTTCACAAAGACAAGAAAGATCTAAGGTGTTTCACTTGTAATGAAAAGGGTCACTTTGCTTCAGAATGTCGCAAGAACAAAAGGGACAAACACAACAACAACAACTACAGCAAGAAGAAGAAGGGTAACAAAAGAAGGTACCATGCTCATGCTGCCGAAGATGATGAACCTCCAAAGAAGAAGGCTAGGGCAGAAAGTGATGATAGTAATGATGACTCATCGAGTGAAGAAGAGTATGTTCTAATCTATGCTCTCTTAGGTACTATCTCCCATGGTTGTAATGATTGGTTAATTGACAGTGGGGCTTCCAAACACATGACTGGGTTTAAAGAATCATTTGTAAATCTGTCTGAACATGAATCACCCCATAAAGTGAAACTTGGGGATGATTTTCAATATCCCATCAAAGGAAGTGGTGAAGCCTCCTACAACCTAGATTCTGAAAAATCTTTGAAGATGAAAGAAGTCCTTTATGTACCTGGGCTCAAGAAGAACTTACTCTCCATCTCTGCATTAGATACAAAAGGTATGAGGGTTGCATTTATGGATGGCCAAGTCCTAATGTGGCCAAAGGGAAGGACCATAGATGATGCAGTTGTGATTGGAGAGAAAGAGGGAGGTTTGTATAAATTAAAAGGACAACATGAACATGCCATGGTGCATGAATCCATGGAGCCAAGTGAACTTTGGCATAGAAGACTTGCTCATATGCACTATAGGGCACTTCCAATTGCAAGCAAGGCTGTAGAGGGTCTTCCTGAAATCAAGACCAAACATGAAGGTGTTTGCAAAGGATGTGCAAAAGATAAGAATATTAAGAAGGCTTTCCCAAGCAGTGAAAGCAAGGCAAAAGTTATCCTGGAAATCATCCACTCATATGTATGTGGTCCTATGTCATCCAATTCTCTAAGTGGGTATGTTTACTATGTCTCATTTATTGATGACTTCTCCAGGAAGACTTGGGTATAATTCTTGAAAAACAAAGATGAGGTGTTTGATAAGTTCAAGGAATTCAAAACCTTGATGGAGAATCAAACTAACAAAAGGATCAAAACATTCAGATCCGACAATGGTGGAGAATTCACCTCAGGTGACTTCAAGAAGCTTTGCAGTGATTCAGGGATTAAGAGGGAGTTGACTGCTCCTTATAATCCTCAACAGAATGGAGTTGCAGAAAGGAAGAACAGAAGTAGCAAGGGCAATGCTGCATGACCAGGATCTACCTATGCATCTATGGGCAGAAGCAGCTAGAACAACTGTATATGTGCAGAACATAACACCCCACAAGATATTGGACAACAAGACACCAGAAAAGGTCTTTTCTGGTAAGAAACCTGAAGTTAGCCATCTCAGAATATTTGGTTGTCCAGTATACACTCATGTCCCAAAGGAAAAGAGGACCAAACTAGATCCTTCAGGAAAGAAGGGTATCTTTGTGGGTTACAGTGAAAGGTTGAAGGCTTACAGAATATACTTTCCAAGGTTCAAGAAGATTGATGTCAGCAAGGATGTAACATTTGATGAAAACTCATCATTCATCAAATCAAGGAAGGCACCTATCGAAGTTTATGAAGAACCTAAGGAAACTAGATTTCAAGACACTACCATGACTGAAGCAATTCTAGAAGTTGTTCGTGAGTTTGAAGATCTGAAAGAACCTGTAGATCCACCCCGTGAGGATAACTCTCACAAGAGGAAACCTGCATGGGATAGAGAGCTCATTCAAGATGCAAAAAGATTTGGCATTCCAGAAGAAGAACACAGAGCAAAGAAGAGAACCAGATCACATACCAGCTATGTTGCTTTACTCTGTGACATTATGAACAAAGAACCTTCCAGTTATGAAGAAGCAGCGGAAAAGAAAGAATGGAAGGATGCCATGGTTGAGGAATACCAATCAATAATGAAGAATGATGTTTGGGATGTTGTCCCAAGACCTAAAGAGAAGTCTATTGTGACTTCCAAATGGATCTACAAAATCAAGCATGCTGCAGATGGCAGTGTAGAGAAATACAAAGCAAGATTCGTAGCTTGTGGCTTCTCTTAGAAAGAGGGAATAGATTATGAAGAAACTTTTGCACCTGTAGCCAGGTATACTTCCATCAGAACAGTACTTGCCCTGGCTGCAGCAATGAAATGGAAAATAGACCAGATGGATGTCAAAACTACTTTCTTGAATGGTGTAGTTGAAGAGGAAGTATACGTGGAGCAGCCACTCGGTTTTGAAATACACGACAGGGAGTCATATGTGTGCAGATTGAAGAAAGCCTTGGATGGCTTGAAGCAAGCTCCCGGAACTTGGTATGGTAGGATAGACAGTTTCCTATCTAGCTTGGGCTTTACCAAGAGTAACGCGAATTCCAACCTCTATTACAAGGTTGAGGAAGGGAATCCTGTGATTCTACTCCTGTATGTGGATGACTTATTTGTAACAGGAGATGATAGATTGATTGCAGATACTAAGAGGAAGCTTGCTGCTGAGTTCGATATGAAAGATTTGGGAATGATGCATTATTTCCTAGGTATGGAGGTGTGGCAGAATTCAAGTGGGATCTTCGTTGGTCAAGGGAAGTACACAGTAAATATTCTGAAGAGATTTGGGATGATGGATTGCAAGGCCATGGCCACACCCATGGCATCGAATCTAAAGCTTCTATCTGATGCTTCATATGAGCCGGTTGATGTCTCTATGTATCGTCAGATGATTGGGTCCTTGATGTACCTAACGAACACGAGACCAGATATTTGCTTTGCAGTGAACACATTGAGCCAGTTTCTGATGGATCCGAGGAGTGTTCATCTGGTTGTTGTAAAGCATGTTCTGAGGTACCTGAAGGGTACAGTGGATTATGGGCTCAAGTATGAAGAGAATCAAAAGTTTAACCTATAGGGTTATGTTGATTCAGATTGGGCTGGCAGTGCTATAGATAGGAAGAGCACATCTGGGTGCTGCTTCAGTATGGGATCAGGTGTGATCTCTTGGTTCAGTAGGAAGCAGTCTTGCGTAGCACTGAGTACAGCTGAGGCAAAGTCTGTTGCATCCTGTTCAGCTAGTTGTGAGGCAGTATGGCTACAGAAGATACTGTCTGAGTTATTTGATCTCCCATTGGATGTTACTGGTATATTCTACAATAACCAGAGTTGTGTGAAGCTATCTGAGAACCCAGTGTTTCATGACAAGTCGAAACACATAGAGATCAAATATCACTATATCAGGGATATGGTGCAGAGAGGAGCCGTGAAGCTCCTGTATGTTGCGACGGACGAGCAGATTGCAGATGTGCTAACGAAGCCACTAGCCAGGGTGAAGTTCGAGTACTTCAGGGAGAGGCTTGGTGTTCTTCAAATCGACGACACTTCGAGGAAGAAGTGATGGACACATTTGCTGAAGCCATCCCAAGCATGTTGGAAGGAGGATCCTTCACACGGCTGTGGATGTAAGCACTGGATGATGAGTATCAGGACGATGCTCCAGTTACTGCTCTGTATATGCATCATGTTGGATGTTGGATATGATCAGTTGGATCATTTATATTTGTATGTATGTACGCATCGTGTTGATGCTGGATATGATCAGTTGGATCATTTATATTTGTATGTATGTATGCATCGTGTTGATGTTGGATATGATCAGTTGGATCATTTATATGTATGTACACATCATGTTGGATGATGGATATGATCGGTTGGATCATTTGTATGTATTTGTATATGCATCATGTTGGATGCTTGGACCATGTATCTGTATCAGGTGGATACATTGTATGATCAGGTAGATCATGTATGTTGATATGTATCCTGTATTTGTATTTGTATCAGGTGGATACATTGTATGATCAAGTGGATCGTGTATGATGATATGTATCAGGTAGATACTTGGTGTACATTAGGTGGATGCATTGTATGATCAGGTTGATCATGATGATGAGCTTCAGGATGTTGCTCCAGATGATATGTACCAGGATGGTACAAGTGATGATGATCAGCATGATCATGGTCATCAGGATGATGCCTCGTGCGATGATGATCCGTTGGATCATGAGTATCAGGTTGATACTTCGAGGTCAGAGATGATATGTGGCAGGTTGTGCAAATAGCATGTAATCAGTCCTAGGAGATCTTGCCGGTCATGCTACGGCACATAAATGTTCCTGGGGTACTCTTTCCGGTATTGCTATGTAGTATGTAATCAATCCTCAGATATCTGATAGGTTGAGCTGTGTGCTCGTAATCAGTCCTGGGATGAGGTATTACTACGGAGACATGTAATCAGTCCTGGAGATCCGAGAGGTTGAGCTGTATGCTCGTAATTAGTCCGGGGATGCTCTTTAGAGATCTTGCCAGTTGTGTTGCGGCACATAAATGTTCCTGGGATGCTCTTTAAAGGTTTTGTCTATCCACATGTAATTAGTCCTGGAGATCCTAGAGTTTGAGCTGTATGCTCGTAATAAGTCCTAGGATGCTCTTTAGAGATCTTGCCAGTCGTGCTACGGCACATAAATGTTACTGGGATGCTCTTTAAAGGTATTGTGGAGGAGATGCATGTAATCAGTCTCGGGAGATCTTGCCGGTCTTGCTTAGGCACATAAATGTTCCTGGGATACTCTTTCCGGTATTGCATCCACACATAAAATTAGTCTTGAGAGGCCACCTCTATCAGACCGTTCGCACAAATGATGAAGACTTGCAGGTGGTGGGCCTACATCCAGTGTGAAAAAGGACTAGCTCTGTAGAAATTCCTATGACGAGTAGAGTCAGAGATTGGTTGAGATAGCAGCAACAGTGATGATGATGATGACGATGATCCCGAGAAGAAGACCTGTCTAGCAGAACTATGTCGAGAAATACCTTCCTAGTTAAGAGGGAGTGTTGATGTATATGTAACTTCGGAATGTATTTCATCTATGTATTTCATATATATTTATTGTACCCTTATAAGAGATGTGTTATTCCTCTCTAAGGAAGTGTCGTCATGTGGATTGACAAGTGTCGCAAGTGTGTGTACTTGCCAATGGGTTATTAGACCACCATGTGTGGGGTTGGCCCTAAAATATATATTATATTATGGATGTATCTAGATAGACAAGTCGGCCCCATAATGTCATTGGGCAAACAAGTTAAGTATAAATAGAGATCGGGAGATCTCTATTTGGTTCATTCGGAAAGACACACTTCTCTCACTCAGAAAGTGGCACACTAGTGAGGAGGAGGATCATCTGCTCTAGGAGACTATCTCAAGTGTATTTTGGTTGTACTTTGGTTGAGCCATTGCTCTCTCTATCTCTGAGGAAGTTGTGGGGTTTTTCACCTTAGGGTTTTCCCCACGGAAACTCTGTGTCTCTTGTCTCTCATGCTTTTGATTCTTGTGATGCTTGTCATGCTTATTGTGATTGTTATGCATTGATATACTATATATGTTATTCTCTCAGTAAAGATCCAAGAGTATTGTGAATTAATGCTCAAATTTTAACATATTATATGTATTAGAAGTGGAATGGTATTGTATGAGCAATTGTGTGCATGCGAATTGGATAGTAGGTACATGCTATTGGAATTGAATAGTATGTTCTTATCATATGCCATGAATTGAATATTATCTGATATAGATACATGTACCTTGATTTGTTGAATGGACTAGTTAAATGAACTTTTGAATAAGGAGCATGAGATGACTTACTCCTTTGGGAAAACTCTGGGTAAATAATAACTTGTTTATATTTCCTGGTAATAGGTTGATTATAAGTATGGATAAATAGGATCATTGGTATGATATGATGATTCTATGTGACCAAGTAAAGTACTCTTATGTGTGCTGTTGAGATGTGGTAAAGGTCTTGTTGATATGTAGTTCCTATAATTGATGTTAATGTTTAAGTTGTTGGTCTTGCCAGGTTGGTAGCTACAAGACAAAATATGTTAGTACAATAGTCATGTTGCATACATTAGCATTGTTTATATTATTTTGATGTACCTAGAGTTAATATGTTGTTACATGCAGCTTATGGGTATGCATGTTGATAAATGATTACGTGCTTATGTGGTTAAAGTGTTGGGTGTTATGGTGTTACATGCATACACTCAGCACCTAACTTGTGATTATGTGGCTCTAGCATATAAGTTGGCATCATTCTATGTGCATAATAGGTCATAGTAAGGTTTTAAAGTAAATGTGCATCCTATATGTGTTTATGTAATGGTAGGGGATGATGTCCTAATGGTTAAAGAGAATAATGAACATAGATGTGTGATGAAAGTGTAGCATAGCTGGTATAGCCATGTTAATGGTATATGAGTTATGCTTATGGGACTTGTTCTTCTCATGAAAAGATAATATGTACGATAACCTAGCCTTAAAGATGTAATAATATTATTATTTGATGTATGTCCTCCTTGTGTAGAGACATGAGAGTTAAATGAATGGTGGTTTTGTTGCAATAGAGCTTAAGAAAACCTTATAATTTCATGTACCCTTGTTGAAAAAATATCTTTGTGATATTTCATGTATTTTTGTTGGAAAAGTATATACCTAACACTAATCATGTGACTGATTAGAATTTGATTCATGTATCTTGTTGTAGATGTATTTCATTTATCTTTGTTGGAAAAGTATATACCTGATACTAATCATATGATAGATTCAGATGTGATTCAGGTGGAACCGAAAGGGGCTTTTTCGGTACAACCAGTTTCCCTATTGGGAAGAAAAGTCAAGCTACTCCAGTTTTTGGTTGTTTACCTTTATTTCCTTGTGGACCATTACTTATCCCTACCCTAGCACGTAAATTCATTGGGTGAGGGTGGTGATATCAAAAGGGCCACACAGTGAGCACTGGTAATCACATATCACCGGGTAATGTAGATGAAAGGGGAAGCAAATGGTGAGGAAAGGAATTGTGGCTACTGTGTTTGATTACTTGGGATCTGGAAGATGTTATGAGGGAGGCATACCATACTTTGTTTTGGAATTTTGTAAAGACATAAGTATGCATCGAGGATGATGCATTGTTTTAAGGGGGGGATGTAATGCCCCGATAGTAAGCCTCAGACATATGTGATGATGTATTTGTTATTATTGGGACACTAAGTGCCTGGACATTATTATTATTATTTTATTATTATTTAATTTAATTAAATAAATAGCTCAACATGGACAACTAATGTTGCTGGGGGGTCATGGATTCCACATGTGAAGGGGTTGGGGACTGGGAGTTGTTGCTCTCTCTAAATTTGCTCTTTGATTCCTATTTTGATTATTTTTTTCTGTGGAGACTCTATTACACCTTAACTGATGCTAGCAGGACCCACTCTCTCATCTCTCTTACCTCATGCACCCTCTTTAACTATTTTTAGCCATGCACTTGATTTTTTGGTAACCCTAGACTAGTAAAGCAAACCTATCAGTGATTTGGAATCACCTTTCTAGTTAATTCAAGTTATTCTTAGTTAATTAGAATGATTTTGGGTTAATTTGAGTTATTCTCAGTTAATCCGAGTGATTTTGGGTCAATTCGAGTTATTTTCAGTTAATTAAAGTGATTTTGGGTCAATTCAAGTTATTCTCAGTTAATTAGAGTCATTTTGGGCCAATTTAAGTTATTCTCAATTAATTAGAGTAATTTTTGGTCAATTCAAGTTATCCTCAATTAGTTAGAGTAATTTTGGGTCAATCTGAGTTGTCATCTACCAGTTAGAGTAATTTATGAGTGAATTCGATAACCACTTATGAAATTTGAGTTGCTCTCATGGTCTTCGGTGATTTGGAGTATTTTCCAATGAATTCAATTCAGTCTAGGTGGATTTGAGTTACTCTCATGTGAACTCGAATGGTCATCCGGTGAACTAGAGAAGCTATCAGTGAATTGGAGTCACTTCTCACTGAACATGAGTTAGTCTCTTGGAGGGAATTCGAATTGGTTTAAAGGGAATTCCAATTGGTCTCTAGTCATTATTATCGGCTTTTGGTAGTTTCTCTCTCATGAATTCGAATTCATGTGGATGGATTTGAATTGATCTCTTGCACACAACTGCTCAGTCCTTTTTATTGTAGATCGGGGAGGGTATTGAATATTAATCTATACCAATGTGGAGAATGGATAGATTTCCTATTGAGCACAGAAGTACCTTGTGGACCATTATTTGTCTCTTATATGGTCACATGAATCCTGAAGGTGGATGGATGGTGATGCGAATCTTGAAGGTGGATGGTGATGCCCTGAGGGACTAGTTTGGTGAAGGGAATCCCATTGCACCAGGTAGTGTTGATGCAGAGAAAGTAAGTGGTGAGGGAATGTGTTGTGTATCTTAGTTTGTGGCCTTAGTTTTCTCTTGTTGAGATATGATTTCAAGAGTCCCTTAGCGTTAGATTGGGAGGAACTTGTTGTCCTATTGAAGCTAGTTGCACCCTTCATAGATAAGTGTTATATTAGCATTTAGTTACTGTTTTATGGATGTATGTGTGCTTGTGGAGGTTGATTTTATCTCTTATGTTATGCTACAAATTTGATTATGTTCTTGTATTATATGGTTGATTTAGTAGTGTTATAATGGAAGCTCGCGGATTAGATTTGGGTCATCTGCTATTACAGCACTTGGATGCCATATTGCTTATGTTTTGTGGCAGCCAATAGATCTAGTTTTTAGGTTGCATATATGGTTGTACATAGCAGCTCTGGATCTAATATTATATATGTTGAATTAGCTATGGTTTGGTGTCTTAAGTCCGATCTATTTAGTTTCGTAAAGTTGATTTGTTTTAGTATCCTAAAGCTAATCTTATGAGCATCATTAGATCTTATTTTACTTATTGATTTTATGTCTGCAATAGCTATGACGTTGATATTTAAAATTGCATGTGAAATTGCTAACTTAGATCTTGTTGCATTCATGCTACAACTACCTTGCATCGCATATGCATTGGGGAAAATATTCACATTGGAAGTGTAGCTAAACTTTTGAAAAGTCTTATTGTTTTATTATACTTGCTTATTGGCATGTTGGGCTAGCCTTAGCGAACCTTATGTTATTGTGCATTACCTTGAATCAACCCTTTTCCTATCCTAGTGTATCCTACCTTGGTGACGTGATTTGAGGTCAAGTACACAATAGCTCATAAATCTTTGTTGCAAATGTCCTAGCTAACTCGTGGCTTATAATGTTTTAATGTATTTTTCAAATGACAACCATATAGTGTTTGGGGATGTGAACTTTGATAGTTTAAAAAATGCAATTATCTTTACTCCTTGCAAGATCACCAACCATTCTACTTGGTTGTTAGTTTGCAGCCTAAGCCCCATGCAAAGGTTAGAGGGTAAAGAACCCTAGCACCTCCCTCCGCCAAAATAAAGTTATTAAACAGGTTAAAAAATCAACTAGTATAAATCTATTTAAATAAATAAATAAACAACATAAATTTATGTTAAATCCTAATCTAGCAAACACGTAGATGATCATATAAAATGAATTTATATAAAATATATATTGAAATTGTTTTACATTCTTATTTGATTCACCGAGACTCCTTTGAATTTTATTAAATGTCATGTAACAATATTGGAAGAGAGCTGTGTCAAATATATAAGAATGCTAGGTGTTGAGCATCTCACAATTCATCTTTTGATAGAGGGTTGACGACTTGCTCTATGATGCCTTCTCTCTGATGAAAGTGAGCTGCATAATCTTCAAAACAGGAAGGTGGAATCACATATCCAAAGCTGAAACCCATAACGCTTTCACAAAACGATGCTGCAGCATCTCCAGAATTCAATCTCAGATGGATATCTCTTAACACGATGTTCTCGCATGGGACACTGTCACTGCACGCAAATCTAATTGCTTCTTCTGTTGCCGACGTTCCACTAATAGTATCGTACCAAACATCACTCACTTCCACGGCTGATGTCTGCATTGCATTTCATAGCACACAATTTCAAGTCAGTAATTGTGAGGGCTTTATAGTTTGAATCATAGATTTTAACGTCTTTTACCAAAAAAATAAGTGATTGGGATAGATTCATAGAACACCCATATGCAGATAGTTTAATTTCAAACCCTGAGAAATGTAAAGTTTGCAAAACAATAGATAGTTTAATTTCAAACCCAGAGAAATGTAAAGTTTGCAAAACAATTGCATAACCTTCCCAGTTAAAAAACATACTTAGAATAAGACCAGCATTAGAACTTCTCTTGAGCCCCTACACAAGCTCAACTATGATTTTCTCTTCCCTGCCCAGCTTATATAGAAATGAAATCAGTTAATTGAATTTTTCTTCTATGCTAATACATTACAGCAACTAACTGTGAGTCTGTTACCTGGTTTGCGCATGGCGTTGGGGAATCACAGTAGTATTGGTCTATAATTATAGGATTTGAAACATTTCTCATGTACACATTTTGGAATCTGATCCCTTGAGCAAAGCCAGAGCCACCCTGCCAATAAGAAAATGAGTCATTCTGTCAACAGATGATGTCAATTAAACTGTTATAACAAACTGTTTCAATTATCAAATTTGATCATCAATGATAATCACAACTTTAACTTGTAGCTATAATCCCAGCCACTTAATTTGTGGCTTGTGAAGGCAGATAAACAAGAAGTTAAATACTACCAACTACAAGTTATCATATATAAATTTATAATTATTAATTATTTAATGTAGATTATAAATACCTATTAACATAAACTTAAAAGAATCAATTCATTTACAAACCCAAATGATGTCAATTAAATTGTTATAACAATCTGTTTTAATTATTAAATTTGATCATCAATGCTAATCACAACAACTTTAACTTATGGTTATAATTCCAATCACTTAATTTGTGGCTTGTGAAGACATATAAACAATAAGTTAAATACTACCAACTAAAAGTTATCTATACTTATATCTCAACTACAAGTTATCAAATATAAACTTATAATTATTTAATGTAGATTTATAAATACCTATTAACATAAACCTAAAAGAATCAATTCATTTAAAACCCAAAATGTTATGAGAGTTTATTGTAAAAATTATAAAATAAAAATTAAATATATAAAATAAGACTATATGAAAAGGAAAAAGGAAAAAGGAAAGAGTCCATCACTGTAACCTGAAAATATTTCTAGCCATGTCCATCCATTCATCATAGAGTCTTCTAGTTCATAAAGTTTAATACACTTTCAAATTTCAATTATATAAAAAGATAAATTTTATTTAAAGTTAAATTTATTTTAAAATTTAAAATGCTTTAATATATTTTACCTTGTTAAAATTTAGAGAGTTGCTTATAGTCAGATTAGCTTTGAATTTATATCTTTTAGTTGTGATTATTTTTATACTTCAATTATATAAAATAAAAAATTTAATCTAAAAAATAAATTTATTTTAATATTTCAAAATATTTTAATATACATTGCTTTGTTAAATAGCTTGGTGAGTTAGTTTAAGTGATTGAGTATTGTATATGGTTTACCTTGGATACCATTCTTGAAATGACGAAGTACCTGAGGGTTTCCCAAGCTGTATTCCACTCTTAAAAAAACATTGTTTTGTTAAAATCTAAAAAATTACATATGCTTTATCTTTTTTTGAATACATGTTATAAATAGTATAAGTCTCACTATATAAAATTGACTATCTCCTTTGGTGTCCCAACCTTTAATTTAATTTGGATTTTTTTTTCGTCTTTTTTCAACTAAGTCACTTCTTAAAAAATTTGAACACACCTTAACCTAAACCTATAAACTAACTAAAATTAAAGATTACAAACTTCAATTTTCACATACACAGAATTAGTCTTAATTTTAAAAAACTAAAAAATCACTTTTTCTTGTCGTGTGTCTTGCACATTATATTTATTATTGAAAAGGTTTTCTCATCACATCAGTTCTAGCAGTGTTGAGATTGGTTCAGGAATGAAAATAAATTATATCATACACAATATACAGCTTTTTTTAGATAGAATTTAATATATCACAGACAGCACTTTTAGATCATTGGTGTTACATCTTTATTATTAGATTGCAAGATCAGAGTGTATAACATAATGTTTTAAAAATTAAGATTTTTTTAATAGTTTTATGAATGTCTAAATTTAAAGATTTAAAGTATTGTAATTGGTTTAGTTTTCTACTTACAACTAATCAATTCATTAAAAAGAGTAATATAGAAACTTAAAGGATTAGACTTTTGTTTTAAAGATGATGTTAACATGCATAGCATATACTAAATTATTATTTTTTTATTTGAAGTTATAGAGTAAAAATTATTTAGGTTATAAAATTAAAATAAAATTATCTTTAAATTAAATTGTAATAAGTTTTAATATCTAGTTTTTTTTTTCTTTTCAAAATGATGGCTCACCATTTATTAGAGGCTAGTTCATTCTGAAAAATGCCAACATCTTTACTTAAAAAATTAAGTTATGACCAAAAATACAATCTTTACAATAAAAACTCAACAAAACATCATATCACTTATCTAATTTATGTATGATATAAAATTAAAATTAAATATTATTATAAAATATATAAACCTATTATAAAATTATTTCTAATTTTTTTGAATAACTATTCCTGGTTAATAACAATGTTAGATAGTAGTCCATGACTATTACCTTAACTACCCATTAATAACACCTTAAATAAGAAAGAAACATGAAAAACAAAATCAATATGTAGCATTATATTTGAGCTCGACCCTGTACCTGCCAAGTCTTGATTCGGAGCCCATTTGTGGTGTCGTGGATATAAACCCCATCCACCGTGACATCAGCAACGTGAGCTTCAGAGTTTCCCTTGCCTAAGCTTCCAATGCTGTGTTCACAGTAGGAAACAAATTGTCACAGAACTTGTTCATATAAAACAGACATGGGCGTTGGTTGGTTTGCCTACCTGATTCCATGGCCAGGTCCACAATTAACGTTCTGAATTTGAATATCAAAGGAGTCACTGACTATGGAAACACAATCATCCCCTGCATAGAGTTATACCATACATTCATAAATTATGAATTCTCATAGCCATATAATGTCTTTAGAAATTTGAGAAAAAAGAAGGTACATATAGATGGTTGCTTAAGACATGCCAGTTCCAATGACGCTGTTCATAACCGTCACATATGTGGAAGCTGTAATGTGAATGCCATCAGTGTTAGGACTATGTTCAGGTGCTGTCACCCGCAGATAGTTTGCTTCTACCCCAACACACTTTCTGAAACTAATATGTACTTGTTGACTGTTCTTCACAATTAAGTTGCTCACAATCAGGTTGTTGTTTGATTCAAATGTAAGTGCCTGAAAAGCAAAATGTTTCAAAAACTTTTAATATAATGAAAAAAATGTTTCAAAAACTTTTAATGTAATGAAAATAAGCTAGATACATTTCGGGTAGGAGTAAGGCTTATAAAATCATATGTACACTCCCTTGCTTAATAAGATGATGTTACCAAATATATATGATGTTTCAAATAAATTTTGTACTTGTTTTAAAATAAAAATTATTGTTAATAAATAAAAGTAATAATAATAGGTACTTGGAATAAGGACACAACTCTTGGTGATAAAGGGATGATGATGTTATCAAATATATCTGATGTTCCAAATAAATTTTGTAATTGCTTTGAAATAAAAATTATTGTCAATAAATAAAAGTAATAATACTAGGTGTTTAGAATAAGGACACAACTCTTGGTGATAAAGTGATGATGACTTTTGATTGTAATTAGAATTGAGATGAAGAAATTGGTTAAAGGAATATGAGGCTTTATATTTTACAGATAATAAGTGCAATTTTTTTTAATTATAAAGTTGGAAATTAAGAACATTGTTCTTCAAAATATTAGTGTTAAAATTGATTTTGTATGTTTATTTAATTTAGACTCATAAATTTTTCTAGAAAATATGTAAAAAGTTTTTAAAAAATTCAAAAAAATGTAGGTTACTTGAATTATTAAGCACAGATATAAACCTTTTGATGCTTAAAACTTCAGGTGTTAAGATTGATTAACAGTAGTGTTCTTTATATAAACAAGAACATGGTGATTAGTTACACAAACTAACAATGTCTCCAAAAAAAAACCTACATCTCATAAAACCCAATTGTTTTTTCAATTGTAACTAAGTTCTTGTCTTCTAATAGTGAAAACACATAGATGGAAAAATATGAGTAATAGGGGCATGTAATAATATATTGTTCTATGTAGTAAAAACTAATTATTTTCTCAATTATGATTGTTTTTAGTAATGGAAACACATAAATAGAAAAATTAAACAATGAAGAATATATATTCTTACTATACATATAAATAGAAATTAAGTAATAAGTATATATAATAATAAATTATCTAAAACAATTCAACATGAAGCTTTAAATAATTTGCATAGTTTAAAAAGTTAACACATGAATGAAAAAAAAAAAATCACATAGCTTAAAAGTTTACCAAAGAAAATGCAAACCAATAATATATTGCATTATGTATAAAGAAATAAAGTTTTAAATAATTTATACAGTTTATAAAATTTGCCAAAAAAATATAAAAAACTTACAGAATTTATAAAAAAAATGCAAACTATATTAAAATGTTTAAAACATAAAAGAAGGAGAATATTGCAGATTGAGAATCCTTAAATGGACCTTAAGATAGAAAATGTATTTTTTTTAAATTCTGATTTTATAAATTTAGGAATTCTGTTATACATATGGGTAAGGTGGACTCGGCAATAGAAAAAAAATTAAATAAAGTTATTTAAGGACTTGTTTCTCTTTAATTTTAAATTTTATTTAAAGATAAAAAACTAAAATTAACCTATATCAATTTTTAAATTCTAGTCTAAAAATTCTAAATCATTTATTTTATAAATTACAAAAAAAATTACACCAAAAATTTGATGTTCTAATGTGTTTAATAATTAAGGTTTAATATTCATGTATGTTAGTTTAATCCCACTTAACATGAATATGGCAACTGCATTCTGAAATTGATAGAAAAATAAAGAATAGGTAAAACCAAGTACTGAAATTTATAGAAAACAGAAGAATAGGTAGAGCCAAATACCGTTGGAGCCGATCGACATGGCTGCAAAGAAACAAAGGAATAGAAAAATAAAAACCCGTTAGGAACTGTAATGCCAAGTTGCCAACCAGATATCCTTGTCAATATGGAATCTAAAAGAAAAGTAAACAGATTTTTAATATTGGGAGAGTAAATTTACGTTTGTTTTGTTGATTTTGCAAGATGCTGCCCACCATTTCTCTCCGCTTCCATAAATCAACCCTCCACCTCCACCATCAATTATTAGATCATTTATTCCATGGAACAGTAGCCAATAATTAGATTTCAACTCCTTCCAAACGCTTGGATCATCAGGAGCGATGATTGTTCCAGAAATCTATCATGGAGCAACCCAACTGGGTTTAAAGCATCTAGGTATAGAAAAGTGTTTGGATGGAAGTAAGGGCATTGTTATATTAGCTAGTTACCTGGACAATTAGAGGATATTGGCATGGGCCAGAGAAGTTGAGGGGCTTGACAAGGTAAGCCTTTTCTCCAGGAACTAACAAGCCTGAAGGGCCTGATGAACATGCTTCATTCCACGCGTTCTTGAAAGCCTGAAAGACGGGCATAGCTATAACAATATGACATCAAAATTTCACCCTCAATCTATCTATGTCATCAGTTTTGTATATGGCAATTATTTTCTGACAAGTTTGGGAAAAGAAGTACTTTTGAACATCTGTTTACAATCAGAGAAGTATTATTTTTTAACATCACTTTACTATTGCAATGCTAAAGAACAACATTTATCTTAATCTTGATGATTTATTAAACAAAAATGAATGAAAAATACACAGATTTGCTTTGTATAAACATCAATGTATATGCTACAGAAGCATAGAACTTAGCTGGATGCAACTAATATTCCTTTTCTAACCTAGAAAATAAAATAATGATGGTATTGATTAAACTAACATGAGGAAGACGTTTTTTAATGGATGCAACTAACCTCGGTATCATCTGTGTATCCGTCTCCTACAGCACCGAAATCATCTACAGACACCACCATAAGATTAGGAGTGAATATCTCTGAACCAATTTCCACCCCAGGTTCCTTCAGTCCGGACATATTACTGTTACTGTGGCTACTGTTTGTTGTGATGGATTCAAAGGCCTGACCTAAACACACTGGGACGGTCAAGTACTGAGCTGCAATCAGGAAGAACGAAATTGCCATTTGCAGGACCTTAATTGCGCCCATTTTACTTCCGTTTCTCCTCATCATTCTATCAAGAGAAATCATACAATAGAATCTCCTTTGCATTAATAATAGAGAAAGAGTGCAATGAAAGGATGTAGTACACAGTTAAAGCTGCCAGCCAGCAAGGACAGTGGGTCAGACACACAAGAGGCAGTCTAAATTAAGATATTAAGATACCGTAGAATAGGATAAAGAGTAAGCTCGAAAGCATGCAAAGAATCCTAAGGAGAAACCGGCAAAGCCAAACCTGTAGCCATAGAAGACTGTACAGTTTCCACCAAATGTAGAAAGTACAGTTTGGGTTCCAGACAGAACAATGAAACATATAGCAAGTTGTTGCAGTTCCATCTATGCTTTCTTCTTGATTAACTAGAATTAGAGCTATACTAATAGAGATCCATGTAAGCCTTCTTCTTTGTAACAGAAAAGAAATATGAAATAAAAGTTGAGACTCATCATAGTTTTATCAATAGGTGTTTTTAAATTTATATTTATTTATATTTTACAATTTGGGGTGTACTCAAGTTTATATGCACTAGAATTAAACAGATTTTATCGTGGTATGGTGGTAGATTCTTAAAAAAATAATTATTTAAAAAAAAGAATATAAAAAATATGCGGTAGCTATACATGGATAATTGGTTACATTTTGGATTTTCTTGAGTGGATCAACAAGATTAACTCAATTGTAACAAGTGTATAGTGGGGATTCATTTCATAGCCATCGTGTCTTGTTATGCTCAAATGCATCTTGATTAAGATTTAAATAAGTTTTTAAGGTCATTTCTACAAAACTAAATGGTTGGCTACATTTATTGGTATTCACTTGCCACTTTAGTTGTGGTTGTGCTAGTAACATATGCATGAATAACTAAGTTGAAGCATAGATAATGGACATTTGATGCAACTATCCAAAAAAACAAATAACTTATCTGTGACAAAACTTGTAATATATCTATATTCACCCACACAAATTAAAAGACTACTAATCAAGTTCTTCTTTGTATTTACCGTTAAGAAGAATTAAATTTTAGATTATAAATCTTTTTAAGTTGTAAAGAATCTAGATGTACACATCCGTCTAACATAGATTTTAAAAATAATAAAATGAACGAACTTGGATTTTTTAAACGTAAAAGTTATCTCAATTCTGTAAGTTATCTCAATTCTATAATTCCAAATGATTGTTGTTATTAATTTATAAATTTTACGTAACAATGATATCTTCCACCCAAATCATAAACAATGATATTCTCCACCACGATTTAAATCTAACTTAATTTGGACTTTTTAACATAAAAGTTATCTCAATTCTACAAATCTTCCACCAAACCCTAAACAATGATATCTTCCACCCAAACCCTAAACTAAAATGTAACAATGATATCAATTACAAACCCAGGCATCTACGTAGGAATCCAATTCACAGCAACATGTCCTGTTTCTCTCAGATCAACCCTAGAGATGGCAATAAAACACGAACAAAACAGGGTTCAGTTTTTCATTTTTTTTGTTTACTCATCATAACAGCACTAGGGTTTCAAATCTACTAGCCCGGGACGTGAAGTAGCTTGTATTTTTAATGTGATGGCGTGTTCTTACCAAGCATATTACGGTGGTGGACCTTGTAAATCATGTGCCACTTTTGTTTTTCTTGTTGTTTCTCATTTCTACTGTTATTGCTGCGTTGCACTCTCCCTGATTCGATGCGTTAAATCATCGCTTTCACGTCGCTGGGGCACATAATTCTCGTCTTTCAAGGATTCTTTTGAAGTTATATTGACTCAGAGTGTCCCACAGATAGCAGAAATAGACAGCGTGCTTGTCAACCATTTTCCCAAAACGCTTTTGAGTCGGCTCATCATGATTCTCAACACAATAATTGTGTGGGTTGAAGCGAAGAAACTGATCTGTGGGCAGTTATACTTCGGTTTCAAAAACAACGTCAGATCTCAATGTACAAATTTATGTATTTGGAATATAATACCATTCCGATTTGACATCAATCCATCCCATCTCTTAAACAGATTGTTCATGCACCTCCAGATATATTAATTCAATCATTAATGAACTCTTAAACAGATTCTTCATGCGCCTCCAGATATATTAATTCAATCATTAAGGAAGAATATCATTTTGATTTGACATCAATCCTTCTTAATTCTTAAAAGATTGTTCATCGCCCTTAGTATATATCTTCAATCAATCAGTCATTTGGGTGGCCAATAGTGGAGGAGACTTATGTAGGAAGAATATCATTTTGATTTGACATCAATCCTTCTTAATTCTTAAAAGATTGTTCATCGCCCTTAGTATATATCTTCAATCAATCAGTCATTTGGGTGGCCAATAGTGGAGGAGACTTATGTCGGAACAACTTAGATTTTTATGGATTCTGTCCTTTCTATTATTCTTTAAAAAAATATGTGGGTATGGCTAATAATAACACTTCGGAATATTTGTCTCCCAAAAAGTAAAGGGTCGGGTCTATTAAAATTAATTTATTTCAATATTATACTAGTTGGCAACCTTTTATGGAAATGCAACGTGGAGATAACCACCCCCACAATGAAATTACAATTCTTTGAACTTATATATGAACTGAAAAATATGTATGGAACACCTCATGGCACTATCTTCTCACAAGGGTTAAATTTTGATGTGATATTGATGTGTTGATACCCTTATATAGATATATCTTCTCACAAGGGTTAATCTCACGATGGTTAAATTTTGATGTCATATTGATGTGTTGATACTCTTATATAGATATGATTATTTATCTTCTTCGAAAGGGTTAAATTTTGATGTCATATTGATACACTCTGTGATAACCTTATATAGGTGATACTCTCTCTGATACCCTTATATGGATATGATTATGTTGAGTTCTTAGCCTTATAAGTTTTTATGAAAACTACACCTCATGGCATTATCTTTTTAGAAAGTATTAAATTTTGATGTCATATTGATGTGGTGATACCCTTATATAGATATGATTATATTGAGTTCTTAACTTCCATAAAACTAAGGGACCCTTCTTCTTTATGAGTTAGGGAGATCTTTATTTTGTATGTATAATGTTTTATTTTTACGTAGTCATTTGAGATTTATTAACTAGTGACGCTTTTATATTTTTTTTATTCAATTGTAGTTTTAGATTTATTCATTAATGAAGTTTTGAATGCTTTGTGGTCAGTTGGTTGTATTGTTTAAGTCTAACTGGGTAATCATGATCGATCTCAAAATCACAGCCATTTACTCTTTCCTTTTCTATGTTGCTTCCAATTTTTCAATCTAGTTCAATATTGGATTGAAGCTCCTATCATCAACTTTTATAGATTTCCTCCTTTGATCAAAGGATTAGGCCAATTTCTAAGCTAGGCCCACTGTTGTTGATCTTCATTCCTATTCGAATTATATCAACCAATAGATCAATTAGACCAGATTCCATTATCAGGTATGTTTCAATCTGAATCTTGATGACTCGACACACGATTCATTGTTTGGCCCTGGTTCTAATTAGGCACCTCATCTCTTATCAGTGTTTAAATTGTTACCTAGTGTTTAGATTGACTCTAATTCACTAATCAGAGTTCCTCCTCATTTATTAATTCAAATTATTGAACCAAACATTGATTTGGAATGCACTTACAATTCAAGACTTACTTTTCTCATGGCCCTATTCACATATCGACACATTTTACAAATTGGGGTAGTGCTTCTCAACTTAATTCGAACCAATGGCTTGATCAAATGATTAGCCCAATCCAATTATTGGCCTCGATATGTAAATTGAGGCCTCTTACTCAACATAATAAGAAGAATTAACCCCAACTTATTTATCATGTCCCCATCCATCAATCCATCCAATAGGAGGGGACATGAACGAATTATGAGCTTCTAAATTTTGTCCCATATCCATATTACGAATTCATAACAATTAAATTGTGTGTGCAAATGAAAAATAAAAATACACAGTGGAAATATACTCTTTTCAGACATACATAACATCCATATACAAGCATAATCATCACAAGCATCAAATAAAAACATTGTGTATTCAAATATAAGAGTATTTATCTTTAAACAATGTAGATCCAAACAATTGGTTGTGTAAGAGCGATTTTCCACCCAACCGTAGGAACTATGTTCAGCATATACTCTTTCTACTGAGAGGCCACCCTAAGCCAGGCTATGAGGCCACTAAGGCGAAGGAAACACCTACAAGCTTGTCTATCAGCCCAAAACCTATTCTACTCTCCATGCTTAGCCAAATGTCCATACAGAGCCCTGTAGGGATCTAAATCAGCCATCACAGCCTGAGCTTCAACAACACCTACCCCACACACCACTCTTTTGGGCCCAGGCATCCCCTTCATCATTCCACGGTTCTCTTGGGCGATCCATCTTGTCAGGTGCTTCCAACATGTACATAGAAGGACACCAAAAGGTGCTATATGTTATTGGAGAACCACGCGTAGCATTAATTTGTGGCTTCTCAAGCATCTGTGAGTAGAAAAATCAATGGGTAAGGGATCCTATCTTTCCCAACCTCTGTGCTCACCTACAACCATCTATTTTTCCTTGAAATCTATAGCTCTGCCTCTAAATTCAAATTTTTGTGTTATACATAGTTTGGTAATGATCATGAACATCAATGGGTAGCTCTGCATAGTGTAGATCTACATGAGAGAATGATAGAATGAGTATTGACTCCATAAGATATGAGATATGGTGAAAAGACAAATGTCATAGCTTCTGACCATAGAAGAAAGTACTCTTGACAGTTGTAGACTAACTTTTGCCAACTAACAAGATTGTCACAAAAGTGCATTCAATGCCATGCTTCAATAAGTGCATGAGGTGACTTTTCTCATGAACCTCACACATGCATTCAATGATTGGAAATGGTCAAAAGAAGGTGATTGGCTCATTTAAATCTCATGGAAGAATGTGGATGAGTTATAAGATTGACATTTGGCAGCAAAGGATTTAGTCTCCCATAGGCCCCCTTTACTCTTCACCTCTGGTGGAAACATAGCCCTTCCAGTGCTCTTTACACAATCATTCTTAGACCATTTTATTATTTATGCAACACGACATTTATATAGCTTTCGAGTTAGCATGACAAGCCAACCATACGGTCCAAATAAAAATATTTACATCATATATGCCTAATCATTCATAGTCAGGCCTTGGCCTTGATATTCGCACTAGGAATCCATACTAGCATATTTACATCATTTACATAATTTTTTTTAAATACATTCCAAGTCAAAATTGGGGATATTACAAATTATTGACTGGTCCTGATTACTAAATCAAGTTCTCCATTTGAAACTTGTTGACTAGTAAGTGAACTTAATTGTAAAGTTTCCCAATTAAATAGAAGGTCCTTATGGTTCCAAAGAGAATTTGAACCAAATCTAATCAAATCTTATTTGAATGGCGCCATAACATAACACTTACCATTTCAAACCTGATGAATAATTCAAAATTAATTCAAATTGGCTCTTCAAGTTTGAGATATAACCTTTGTTCAATACAATTTGTGTGTTATTTGAATAGCTACCCATTAGAGTTGTGATATTTTTTAGTCGCCCTCTATATCCCCTTGCAATGTGCAAGACGAAAATAGAGCAAAAAATGTTACTAGTCAGTTTTGAACACTTGTAAGATGGCTACTCCTAATAGGTACTCAGTTTGAAAATGTTTTTCTCTCAATCATTATTGAATATACTATTTTAAGATATGAACATTCAAACAGTTTCTTAGCTATTAGAAGGTTCCATGATGTATCGTCATTTGAAACTTACCATGAGAAAAATTGAGTAGCCTAGTCTAATAGTGGACTGATTGAATTGCATAATCTAAAATTTCTCCTAATTCATTTTTTATAAAATAAAGAAAATTGTTCAAGCCTTATTCTATATTAGTAAATTTTCACCACAAGATCATTATTGCAATCATTTGGGGTATGATGCATGTTGGTTTACCTATACTCTTCATTTTGGGGAAATTACCCTTCAAAATGGTCCCTTAGCTCATGAACATTTATCCAGTTATAAGTATTTGTACCTATTGTGGCCACCACAGTGTCCCCTAATTTTATTTTCCTTGGGGGAGAAAAGCAGGGGGGGCATACTAAATTTTGAGTTTATGAATGTGAGATGAAATATAAATAATATCAACGAAGTTTGATTGTTTGAATATTCTCATGATGATCTTCATAAATGCTACTGGTGTCCCTAAATGAGTACTTTGGACTACATGACTTAGTGGTTTTTCCTTTCACTGACAATCTGCTTTTCCATAATAGACATTGGGACTTTGATGGTTGATTGAGTGTTCTAAGTTATAGTTTCAAGGTCCTTATGAGTCTCTTATGCGTGGTTCCCAATCATCATCTCCCAATATTTTCTTGTGACCTTGCCTTGCCAAGTTTGAAAACTGCATGGAAATAGTCGAGCCAAAATAAGCCACTCTACTTTGATCTATGTCGTGATCTAAATATTTCCATGCTTTATGATCACATCTTTAGAAATGTTGTTTCAATGATCATTAAATCCTTTCCTCATTAAATCAATGTGTGCCACAGCTTCATTCAGGTTGCCTCTAGCAGGTCTCATGAGTCATAAGCATCCTCCTTGTATTTAATGGTGTAAGTGGTTTTGTATCCTATTAAGGACCCATCTTAGCTTTGATCATGTCTACACAAAATTTAGTGTTCATTGGTTGACTTAGAGTTGATTTTAAAACCAACTCAACCTTTCACCAGATGGCAAACATGAGGTGCACCATTAATCAATTGGCCTAGTTCGAGGATTAGAATATTTCAATCGGTGATGGATGGTGTAAATCCCTACTAGCACACTAAGATCCTATATAACAAAGATAGCTTGGAATCTAATGGAATCAAATTTGAGCAAGCCAATTATAAGAATGAGGCCTCGACTTTCATTACAAAATGCTTATGTGTGTAATTTTGAGGGTTAGTGAAAGTGAAATTTCGGAGATACGAACCTGGAAATATTTAATGATCTCATCATTACAAATCCAACGCAACTCATGGAATTCAAATCCAATCCTCAGAAGTTCCAAAACATCGCTGATGATTTCCTGTCGAACCCAACTACAAGTATGTGCCACTAGCCCCTTCACAAAGAATGTTACCATGAGGATGTTTTCTAAATATGTGATAGTTTTTGAATATTTGATATCTATTAAAAATCCTATTGTTCTCGCACTAGTGGATTTGGACCCAAAATCCGATGACAAAATCCGACGACCTCCGACGAAGAAGGACTATGTCGTCAGATTTCACCTTAAAAATCTCAAAATTTGATGATCTTTTTAAAATTGATAGAATGAGTCGTCAGATATCCGACGACTATGAACATATCCGACGATCATGTGGATATCCGACATCATATTATGCATTGGGATGTCAGATATTGGACATCAATTCTCCAACAGTAACTAGGTTCAAGCCGTCAGATATCCGACGGACTTTTGACTTTTAAAACTTAAAAATATTGAAACATTCCGACATGTTTGCTATACAAGCGATGGTTTGCGGAAGTTTTTTTATTCGGCGGACTGTTTTTCGGCGGACTTTTTTTCATTATTTACATTGTTTTTGAGATTCAAGCGAGCGAAGTGTGGAGCTTCATTTTCTAAGATCAATAATCTTCATTCAAGCTCTTTACGAGAAAATGTCAACTAGCAATATTCCTGATCCAGACGAACAAAATCGACAATTGCTTGCTATATTGTCGGAAGGAGTTGAAAAAAGGGTGATAGGAAATGCTATTGTCCATGTACTCAATGCAGGGGCTTTAAGAGGAGAAGAATTTTGATCACAACAACCACAAAACATTGTAGGGAGCATGTGCACGCTGAGGGGGACATGAATACCATCCATTTGTAAGTTTTGCATTATATATGTTTTTATTTTGATTACTTTTGTAAATTTATGTATTGATTGTGGTTTCAATAGATGGGGACTAACATGGACAATAAATATTATTTTAATATTAAATATTTATTATACTATTTCTTTTTCTTTTGTGCATGTTGAATCTAGGGTATAGTAGAATAACTCATTTATTTGTTCGTTAGTGAGACTAACCCACTCACCGGGGAAAGCACTTAACTCTCTAGATTTGTGACAATTTCCATCATGATAATAGAAATAGCGACTATATTGGCATGTTGTAATTTCTCTTATATCTTCTCTATAGAAATTACCATAGCATCATTTATCTTACCTCAGTGGAGTACAGTATGAGAAATTTTGTGTTATATTTGAGTAGCTTTGCTCAGTAATTGGGTCAATTATTATGTCTCTTGGATAGTTTGGATGCACCTATTTGACCAACAGTTCAATAGTCCATTGCTCTTTTCATCCCAATAATACAAAATTTGTTACATTTTAAATGCATCACATAAATGTTTACATTTTGCATTTGAATTTTTTACATTTTGTGGTTGAATTTCTTATATTAACTTTTATCTATTGATGGTTTCATGTAATTATAAAGGAAAGACATCCTAGGGCACTTTGTCCAGAGGAAGTGCCTCCACAACAAGTACCAGAAGCTATGAATATTAATGGAGAACAAGTTAATGATCACATTAATGAAGCAGATGATCATTCTGAAAACATAGTTGAAGATGATGTTACAAATGATTTGATCCATGATTCATTTAATGTTGGAATGGTCGATGTTGATCATGATGATGATGATCATGAAAATGATGAACATTTTGATGATATTCATGATATAGCTCTTATTGATAAGGCATACGAACCCCTTTATGAGCGCTCCAAGACAAATCTTCTCTCTGCTATATTATTGATAATGAACTTGAAGGTTATGAATGGTCTTTCAAACATATCAGTCACACAGATGTTAAGGTATGTAATATATTCCATCACAAAATATATATGATTGTGTATAATTTTGTTGTTCATTCATATATAAGTCAAATTATTACAGATGAAATTTGTTCCATTATTATTATTTCTATATTATATTAACTAGATTTTTATTTTAATTTGTTGTAGCATGATAGGTGAATATTTGTTACCATCGTCAAATATTTTACCTCGCACATATCGAGATTTATTTGCCATCATGAAAGAAATTGGAATGCAGTATGAAGCAATTCATGCATGCCCCGATGACCATGTTCTATATTACAATCAGCATGAATTTGCAACAGAATATCCTAAATGTCATATCAGTAGATATCGCACAGATCAAGTAACTAAAAAGGTGCCTCGCAAGGTTCTACGTTATATTCCCATTATTCCACGTCTGTAAGGACTGTTCAGGTGCAAAAACATAGCGCAGTTTATGGATTACCATGCACGGAACAGAAGTCAAGATGACATTATTCGGATGCCTGCAGATGGGTCTACATTTAGAGATATGGAGAAAAAATGGCCCCACTTTAAAGAAGAACCTCGTAATGTTAGGATTTCTTTGGCAATAGATGGTGTCAATCCATTTTCAAAGATGAGATCCGTTTACTCGGTGTGGCCTATTTTTGTTATCAACAACATTCCTCCATGGTTGACAATAAAGAGGGAGCACATAATGTTGTCGATGGTTGTTCCAGGTACGAACCCTACAGTGTTTTTTTTAAGTAGTTGTATCTCATTTGTCGTATTTTTGTCACATAATGTCATATATATATTTAATGTTTTTTCTATTGTGCAATATGGTTTAATATATGTAATATTAATGGTTAGTCTCATATTTATATTTTTTATATGTTCATATCAATCAAGTAAGTACCAAGTGAAAGATATGAATGTATATATCGAACCTCTTATTGACGAGCTACTGAAGTTATGGAATGGCATCACTATGTATGACATATCTAGACCAATACAACAAAGGCAATTTCAATTCCATGCAATGCTTGTATGGACAATACATGATGCCCTAGGGTTAACCCATTTCTGTGGTATGTAATTATAAGTTCCACTTTATTTGCAAAAAGTTATACGAACTACTAGTTAATATACTACGCACGCATGTTTTTTCTAAATAATCCAGTCATTTTGTATATAATTATAATTGATCACATAGATATTCCATCTCTTTATGTAGGTCTTCAGAACAAAGGAGAAATTTGCATGTCCAGTTTGTGGTCCTAAGATCAAATCTTGTCGTTCAAAAATCTTAGGAAAGGAGGTGTTTGATGAGTCTAGGCACTTCCTCTATAAGAATCACAGGTATCGAACTACCGAAAAACATTTGTTCAATGGAAAGCAAGAGACTGCATTAAAACCGCAGAGAATGAGACCTCGCCTATGGAATTTACAATATAATAGAAATCGTCAAGGTACGTATAATGAATCGTCGTATATGATATGTTATATTGTATTTTTTTTTATTGTGTGTTTTTTACTGTAACTAACATTAATTTATGTAATTTCATGATTGTCGTTCGTGTGATCATGAAGGAATTAATGGGCTTCCACGAGGAATGAAAAGTTATCCTAGACAATTCAGTAGGTTGCCCTACTATGAGCACCTACAAATTGCTCATCTATTTGATACAATGCATATCAGAAAGAATGTGACCGAAACATTATGGCAAATATTGGATGGAAGGAGTGACAAAGAAAAAATTGTAAAAATTGGCAAAGACATTCAAGATAGCAACCATGCAATGAAAGACGTCATTCAATTTCATAGCAACGGAGAGCAAATTAATATAAACTCACTTCCATGGATGTTAACGGACCAGCAAAGTAATATTGTAAAAGAAGTCATTTGAAAAATTAAATTTCCCACCGGATTTTGTGCGAACATGAAGAATATCATAACAAAGAAAGGTGATTTCGTGGGGGTGAAAACTCATGATTGGCATGTCTTCATGAAGGTAATTATTATGGTATAGATGTAATTATTTTTTTTTTCCTATTACAGTGAATATGGTTGGTATATTTTTTATTTGTCTACTCTTTGTTGATAAAATGAAACTATTTGTATATTATTGTTACAGTATGTTCTACCTCTCTCTATCCCGGACAACTTCGACAACAATGCCAAGCAAATAATATATAGTCTCGGAAAATACATGAGGTAAGTGGTGATTTTTTCCATGTGCTTAGTGTTTGTTTAATTCAACATAGAACTTGTATTTGATTTTCATTCTGTAATTCATGATGTTACGTAATATATTGTTTTTTTTCTTTAATCTCTTGATTTGGACGTTGTCATGTCACTTGTAGATGGTTGTCATCTAAAGAATTCCATAAAGAAGACATAAAGTATTGGAGGAGAGAAATTCCTCGTCTCATGTGTGAAATGCAGAAGCATCTACCTTCGGCATTTTTCAATGCACAAGAACACTACCTCATACACCAAGTTGAGAAGATTGAACTGCGTGGACCTGTGCACTCAAGGTCCATGTGGATGGTTGAGAGGCACTTGAAATTTATGAAGGGTTTGGTCAGACAACAAGCATATGCTGAGGGTTCTATGATGGAGGGATATATGGTATACCAAAACATGCTGTATATTAGTGAATATCTTCCTAAATTAGCAGAAAAGCTCAATTTACGTTGCATTTGTGACCCAAAATTCAATAAGAGTTTCGAAGGGGAGTATCCGAAGGGGAAAGGTAGATTGAGGAAGGTGAAAGGTGATATAACACATTCTTATATTCAGTATTTTGCATAAATTTATACTGTAATATACTTTGTTAAGTTTGTATTGAATTTTAATATTATTGTCATGAAACAGTTGGTCGAGAGTGGGATGCAATTCATTTATACATCGCAAACAATATTGACTAGATGAAGGTATGGATTGAACGATGTGAACAATCTGGTCATGAAATATCATGGGAAGGTGTGGCTTCATTGGTTAAAGTTGCACATCACAATGGAGACACCAATCTAACACAAAGGGAAATCGATTTAGCAAGAGGTTTAAAAGATAAGAAGGTAAGCATAATAATCATCCACACTATTTTTTTTTTGTAAAAAATAATGCCATTGTACGTCATGCTGTTTTTTTCATTGTATGGCATTATAAACATGCACCAGTTAATCATAAATATTGGATCATTATGTAATCTTTTCCTGTATGGCTTTTTGTAGGTAACACATCATAAGGCTATGTGGTGCAATGGATGTAGATATCGAATCAAAAAGTTGGATGAAACAAAGAAAACATCTGATTGTGGGATATCTGCAGTCTTTGAGGTGACCAATGTTTCTTCTAGAAGTGACAGACATCCAGAACTCTCTGAAAATCGATACTATGGGTATCTGGAAGATATTCTTCAGTGTGAATTTAACTCCATGGTATTTCTATTCGTTGTCAAATGGTACAGGTGTCGATTGAATCAACATGATCCCGATTAAACAATAATTGAACATGATAATGGATTTACCATGGTAAATACAAGGTTGTTTGAGCTAGGAACGAAGCCCTATGTTCTTCCAACCCAATGTGAACAGGTATTTTACTCTGAGGTTCCAGGTAGAGCGGGTTGGTCATTTGCTGTGAGACACGATCCAAGGGGAAGGCCAGTAAAGTATAACATAGATGAAGGTAATGAAGACGTTCTCGAAGAAGAAGACGCGGTAGAAGATGATCATGATCAACATGAGTTAGATGATCATGTTCCTGAAGAAGATGTCGAAGAACTTATTGAATCAGATGATGTATCAAACAATGTCAATGAAGATGATATCGACGATGACATGATGATCGTAACTGACATTGACGACGAGGATGATATGGCCAATCCTTACAATGTTGAATCTGGATCATCGGATGATAGTACAGATGATGACTCAGATGAAGAAGATGATGAAGACCATTGAAGTTTATGAGGTATGCAGTAATAATAAATTAACTATTTCTTAGTGAGTTTCCATTTTCCAGTATGATATAATTAGAAACATTGCTTGTTATAGAGTATGTCAAAAAACACATTTAAAGTTTTTGTACATAGATATTTTTGTCGGGTTATGGGGAATCGAGAGTGATGTGAGGGGGGGGGGGGCATAAGAGCTTCCACCTTCACGTGGTTGACCCTTTTTAGTAGAGAATATTAAATTATTCTCGAAACAAAGAGATGCACAATTATCAAGACTCAAACATAATCATCATCATCGTCATCATCATCAGCATCATCGTCATCATCATCATATTTTTCTTCTTCATTGACATCTTCATCATCATCTTCATCATCGTCATCATCACCATCACCACCACCATCATCATCATCATCATCATCATCATCGTCATCGTCGTCATCGTCATCACGGCCACCATCATCATCATCATCATTGTCATCATCATCGTCGTCGTCACGACCACCATCATCATCATCATTGTCATCATCATCGTCATCATCCTCACCATCATCATCATCATCATCATCGTCACCATCTTCATCATCATCATCGTCATCACCATCATCGTCATCATCTTCATCATGATCATCATCGTCACTATTCTTCATCATCATAATCATCATCGACATCGCCATCATCACCATTGGAGCATCCTAAACCATACCTATAGATTAAATAATGTGCTACATGGGGCCAACGTAATATTTGTTGGCTTAGACTGAAATTCCGCATGGTTAGTCAAGACGCATGCATTGACAGTGTGGGAGGGTTTCTAGACTCAAACATGACAGACACTAACCATTGGAGCATCAAAAACCATACCTATAGATTAATTAATGTGAGACAATATGGGGCCAACGTTGAAATTTTTTAAATATGTGTTGGCTTGGACTGAAATTTGGCATGGTTAGTCTAGATGCATGCATTGACGGTGTGGGAGGGTTTCTAGACCCAAACATGGCTGACACTCACCATTGCGGCATCAAAAACCATACCTATAGATTAAATAATGTGCTACATGGGGCCAACGTTGAAATTTTTTAAATATGTCTTGGCTTGGACTGAAATTTGGCATGGTTAGTCTAGACACATGCATTGACAGTGTGGGAGGGTTTCTAGACTCAAACTTGGCTGACACTCACCATTGCAGCATCAAAAACCATACCTATAGATTAAATAATGTGCTACATGGGGCCAACATTGAAATTTTTTAAATTTGTGTTGGCTTGGACTGAAATTTGGTATGGTTAGTCTAGACGCATGCATTGACGGTGTGGGAGGGTTTTTGGACTCAAACTTGGCTGCCACTCACCATTGTAGCATCAAAAACCATACCTATATATTAAATAATGTGCTACATGGGGCCAACGTTGAAATTTTTTAAATATGTGTTGGATTGGACTGAAATTTGTCATGGTTAGTCTAGATGCATGCGTTGACAGTGTGGGAGGGTTTCTAGACCCAAACATGGCTGACAATAACCATTGAAGCATCAAAAACCATACCTATAGATTAAATAATGTGATACATGGGGCCAACGTTGAAATTTTTTAAATATGTGTTGGCTTGGACTGAAATTTGGCATGGTTAGTCTAGACGCATGCATTGACGGTGTGGGAGGGTTTCTAGACTCAAACATGGCTGACAAGCTATATCCGTTGGAATTGACACCATTAGAATGTTTTGATCATTAAGGATAGGTTTAGTGGCCCTTTACATGGTCAAGAGAAGGAATCTAGGCCTTAGACCAAAGTAAGCATATATCCATCCATATCAAAGAATGATGCATTAAACCAACACAAATGACCTTGTGAGAGGATCATTGGCAATAATTATTTTGCGAATAACTCCATTCATTTTTTTATTATTATTTAAGCAAATAAATTCACATGATTTCTTTATGAGGCTTTGGACCACAAGCAAAACAAGTTAACACAAAATTATTTTGTAAATAAGTCAATCCAATTATTCATTTTTAGTAATATTTAAACAAATAAATACCTAAGATTCTTAATATTGAAAAATAATTAATGAAAACCATTTTAAATTTATTTCTATTGTAATTTATCAATATTATAAAGTAGTAATACAAGTTATTTGAATTCAAATTTGGTTTATTTTTTGTAAGATTCAAAATTTAAATTAAACTTATAAATGTTTATAAGGCTAAAAGGTTTTAGAAGAATTGTGTTCTCGGTCCAAATAACACTGTTTGGACTATTCACCCTACTTTGAAGCTTACTATGAAGAAAATATAAGAGTTTGAGAAATAGTAGTTTGATCACTTTTTCCGAAATGACCCCCATGGGATGGGGGTTATGACCTGAATTACCAAAAAAATACTATCTAGACTAGAAACAAGCCCTATTTCAATACTAGCAAAATCTCTATCAAAGCTTAACATCATCAGATATAATAATTAGAATAGAAACCTAGTGAATGGCAACTAGGGTTTTGTTCTTGGTTAACTGAGGAACATCCTTCTAACAGGTCGAAGGAAAGCAATGAAAAACCAACTACAAGGCCAAGGTGTTGACTGAAGGAGTGCGGTTGAATTTTTTCCCCTTCAATTCTCTTTCTAGAGCATTCAATTTAGAATTAATTCTTTCATTTTCTATTAGAGTGGTTATGTGTTAGTGACTAACCATTGGAGCATCAAAAACCATACCTATAGATTAAATAATGTGATACATGGGGCCAACGTTGAAATTTTTTAAATATGTGTTGGCTTGGACTGAAATTTGGCATGGATAGTCTAGACACATGCATTGACGGTGTGGGAGGGTTTCTAGACTCAAGCATGGCTGACAATAACCATTACAGCATCAAAAACCATACCTATAGATTAAATAATGTGATACATGGGGCCAACGTTGAAATTTTTTAAATATGTGTTGGCTTGGACTGAAATTTGGCATGGTTAGTCTAGATGCATGCATTGACAGTGTGGGAGGGTTTCTAGACTCAAACTTGGCTGACACTCACCATTGCAACATCAAAAACCATACCTATAGATTAAATAATGTATCTTTTTTCTACTATAGGGTTTAATCATTTGCTATTTCTCTTGTATCATTTTTGCACTATCTCCATTTAAATCTCAATTGCTATCAAATTAGATAATAGACATTTTGGTCTCTTCATTAAGAAATATGGTAACATCATTGATGGAAATTATTTATTTTCTTTTCCATTCATGTTTACATCAAAATACCAAAATCAACCATTATGTCACAGAAGACCTTTCTGTTGCAGTATGGAGCATACACATTAAGTATATTAAGGGGTCTCTCCAACCCCCTAATACGACCTTCGAGTTTGATACCTGCAATTGTGTGAAATGGAGAGAAATCAACATGTAGCGGGTTCCAAGCCAATAACAAACCTTTTGACATACCATTGGCATCCACACCACAACACTTCTAGGTGGGATTTAGTTTAAGAAAAAATTTACATGCATTATTGTTTTATTGTATGAATCACACTATGTTATGGTAGCTCCCATTATTATATTGAATATATAGCCCTCTATACTCTATATGGAAGCTCCCGACGTTATATTGCCAGCCCCCAAGATAAAGACCCAACGATCACCGGAGCTAGCACACCAAAGTTATAAGGTACTAAGCTAACAAAGCCTAGATTCACTTTGGACTCGACGCGCACCAAATTATATATAATACAAGAAACTAACTATATATTAAAAACAAAACAAAAACAAACTAAAAATAAAATAAAAATAATTAAACTAAAAACAAACTCTATAATAAAAAAATAAGAAAAAAAAACAAAATAAAAACAAACTATATATAATACAAAAAAAATTAAACACTTACCATTTCACTTTGGATTCGACGCGCGCCCATTTCACCACACCCCCATTTCACTTTCAATTCGACACGGCCAGGAGGAAGGAGGAGCTCTGCAACTCTATGAAACCTGAATATCTTTGGATTCGACGTGTGCCCATTTCACCATGCCCCCATTTCACTTTCAATTCGACACCAAGAGAAAGGAGGAGCTCTGCAACTCTATGAAACCCGAAGCAGAGAGCTGGAGGAGAGCATGATTTGATACCCCATTTCAATTCGACGCGTACGATCAGGAGAGGTGCTCTGCAAAATCAATTTTCAAACCCCAATCCAACACAAAGGAGCTCGAGAAGGAAGATATGTCCTCGGTATGTCTATGAATTATATGTTTAATGCATAATGTGCTTGTCATATACAATGATATCTTTTCCAGGATTTCTTTTCTGTCCACCTTCAGCACAATACCGCACTGAGCCTTGACGTTTATTAGGCTGTTATGTGCCTGCTAGCACTGGACCGTGACTTTTAGGGCTACGTCGTGACTTGTCTGAGACTGTAGAAAGATGTCGTGACTTGCTTCAGCTTGTAGAAGGTTGTCAAGACTAGTGTTGAGCCTATTAGGGCTGGTCCGTGACTATTGATGATTCTTCTTGGGCTGCCATAAGCTAATTTTGTTGGGCCGTGACCATGTTGACCCTGTATGGTCTGCAGTAATTGTTGTGTGTTTTTATGTCCTTACCGGTACCTATCGTGACTGTTTCAAGGCCTGTTCAGTGGGTTGTGTCCTTGCTGGTGCTTAAATTGACCCATGTGTAGTATGTCGTGACCATTGAAAGAGTGCCCTTGCACATTCTCAACTCTTTGAGGTTGCTATTGCTATGTATCAAGCTGCCATTGTCTGAGGGTGTATGGTTTAATGCTTCCTCATTGTTATTTGATTGTTGTATGACTGTCCTAAAGAGTGTTAAAGTTGAAAGAGATGAAAATTATGTTTAAATTTATCTTACCTTGTCACAACTGTACTTATTTTGTTTCTAGCATTGATTTAGGAATTTATTTATGCATTAAAGTATAAAGATTTCAATTTTCTGCTCCAAACCCTAACCTAACCCAATTTTCAACTCCTACAACAAGCTGTAGCCTCTCCTGAGCAGACCTTAGTCCCAAAAAAGTCCCGAAGTAGTACTTTTTGTAAACTAAAACCATCATACTTTGAACTTTCCTCAAGTCTTGGCATGGAAGCAGCCTCCCTCTCCGATTTTGAAATGAATGCCTCAGCCTCCACCAAATTAAATGAATGCCACAAAAATTTGTTGTGAATTGGAGGGATGTTAAGTTAACCAACCAAATCGTCAATACAAAAAGCAAGACCCTCATGTTAGGTGGGTACACGCCTATAGACGATGATAGGATGGCATGCTCCCCGCTATCCGTTTATATGTGCATTTAGCCCTTATTTCCGTCGGATGGACACAATATATATATCAATTTGGAGTAAAGCCGAACCTTACATACTTTGCATAGTTTCTCTCACTTTCTAGTAAACCTGAGACCTTCTCTTTTAAATAACTTCACAACTTTCATTTAACTGTCGGAGAATCTAAATCCTACCACTCTAGGCTTTCCTTATATATTTTTGCCTAGCATTTGATGGGAGGTTTTCCTTCTGTCTTTTATAATTGCATAAGATGTACCTTTAGAGTTGTTTGCAATAACCCCCGAGCTATTACTTCATTTTATACATTGTATCCCTTTAGGTTGCCGCTCAGTAGTATCCCTTTGCTTCATATAATTTTACCTGGTACACCTGTGGTAATTCAAATTTCGGATATAACACTTATTTAGAATGAAAAATCCTCCAGCATATGCTTCAAGGAAAGCATCTCGTCTGACATTAAAAACACTTAGTAGGCTCTTACAACTTCAACATTTATCTTAAAGTAATTGTGTCAAGGAACCTACACCTTCTTTGATTCATCCAATCTCACTATACGGTACTTTGGGTCCCAACGTTTTTCCCACCAGTGCCCTATTTCTCTAAACTTCAAAACTTCAACCACACAACCAGTGTTCACCAGGACAAAGCTCCAAGCTTTTCCCTCCCTCTATTTTGAAACAAATATCTCTATGTACCATTTGTACGTAATAGACTGATGGACATGTCTATAAACTTGAACTAAGGAGTTTTTACTATTGCCAATGAGAGCTTGGGATGCATCCTTATTTCTGCTACATCTTCGTAAAATGTAAACTAAATTTTGAGCACTTAGATAATCCCTAATGCAATACCTTACTCAATCTTCAACTTCATGCCCGGGATATGTACCCAATTATCACTTATTCCGTACTTACTCTTATTGACAACATGTATGGAGAGATACCAAACTTCATTTTAACTTGAGGAATTTATGGGTCAAAGGCACTATGGTTGAATGTTTACATGAGTTATTTTCTTGTCGTGATCTTAGAGGCCACATATTGACCCCCTATTTGATTTGTTGGGGAATTTGGTTGCTTCAAAATTCTTGCATTCTAGAAGAAAAGTGAATCCCCACATTCAGTTTTTCAACTCCAGTGGTAGCTCCATTTAAATTATATTCTCTTTACATGGTTTGGATAAAATTGAAAGCTTCAATTGTCGTACAATTAGAAAAGTTTGGGCAATGTAGAATGTGAGGAATGAGAATGTATCAATCATTGCCACCATATGATTTTTGACAGTAAGATTAATTATCCCCATCCCATTATGAAGTAGAACCATGTGATATAGATCCTATAACACCATTAGCATCATTATATAAGCAAAATCGAAGTTCTGTTTTCCGTCGAGGTTGCTTGAAGATGATAATTGCCAGAAAGTGGCCCCAGGGTACAAAGTAACGAAACATTTGACAGATTGGAAACGTATGTATATAAAAGGAACATAATTATATAGGCCTAAAATTGCAATTGGTGCCATTGCGGTCAAATTTAAATCAATTTGTAAGCCGCCTCGACGGAAAACAGAACTTCAATTTTGCTTACCCATTTTTGTTGTTCTGGTTTATGAAATATTTCAGGCTATTATGGTTTGTTTTAAAGTCTTCATCTTCTTAAAACTGGATTTCATTGTATCATTCATTAGGGTTAGTAAATTCATAAAAGGTAAGCATGCATCATCATACTTCAGACTTCAATCAAACCATCATGACTTGGATTGTGGCAATTTTAGTCTTCGACTAGGGTAGTACTCTAGCAACTTTCACACTTAGAATATAGTAGCTTCAAATTTGGACTGTGGTGGCTTCATAAAAAAACAAGTCATGGTATAGCTTCCCTAGTTGTGGTTACTATTTTTTTATTAAGCTCATGAAGATTTATATGTCGTTTATTGTTTCTACTATCCCTGTGTTTTTGTGAAGAATGATTGAAGAATGTTATAAGTGTTCCTAGAGAATTATGAACATGGATATGTACAATTCCTTATATTTATTATCACTTTGTTTTATGTGATGAATTCATTTGCATGACTAGAGTATATCTGAAGCTCTCATGGAGGTCCCATGAATGAACTTGAACACTTGTTACATTCATTTAATTTGAAAGAGTAGTTATAGTTTGAAAGAACTCTCTCCTTACCTTAGCTAGCATTCATTGAAAGGAAAGGATTATTTTATTCATATGCATTTGCATGGTTTGAGTCAGTCATCACACCACGAGTTGCACTTCCATCACCCGACTAAGTAATACAACCATTAAAATTTAACTCGTTAACTCAACACACTTTAACCTTGCTTGAGGATAAAAATAATTTGTTAGCTAGGTAGGACACCGGGGATAGGCATCCAAATAATTCCCCCTTGTCATTATCATCCGAGACCTAGTTGTTGTCCTCTAGGGTGCTAAAATCCTCTTGTACTTGTTGATATGGTCATCGACCAGTTTGTGGAGGGGCCTCCTGTTGTTTCAAGGGTTAAACCGCCACGAGATCGAGAACCGGACGGACTCTGTGGAATGCCGCACTCCACTTAGCCCTAAGTCAACATCGATAATTGTATTCCTTGTATTCTATGGCCACCATATTGGTGATACAAGGGTGATAAGGCAGAAGCGCCGAAAACCTTTTTCGACGTGTCATGAACGAGGTAGCTTAGTGACTTTTCTACTAGGGCTCTTTTACCCAGGATCCCTTTCGGTAGAGGGATATCCTTCCATTATTGGTCTCTCATTTTGTATTGTTCGACTTGGATTTCATCACCTTTCAAAGGATACAACTTGTTGAGGTCTCCAACTCTTAGTTAGGAGGTTTTGCTTGCTATTTCACCTTTTTAGAGGGTCTTTTTCTTTTTAGTGTTGCTTGTTGGCATTTTGGCCACTTTTGTTTCAGCTCGCTTACTATGACACCGGTCCCAGTATAGTTTTTTGAGCTTATCTGATGATGTGGGATGTTCTCTTCTCCTAGGTCTTCGATATGGTTGAGTTAGATGGTATTCTCAAGGGACTTAACACCTCTTAATGGAGCCACTGATGCTTGACCTTAGGAGTAGTCTAGAGGAACACGTGATCACATCATCCGTGTGGAATTTCCCGTTTACTATGATGATGGTCTTTCAGATGGTACATTTGAGAGAGAGATGATTGGTACGTTGTACCTCACCTTGGTTGATTTTCTTATGGTCCTTCCATTTTGTCGATAATATTTGTGTGGTACCTTGCCTTTTACCTTTTGGGTCTTTTACTCATCTTGGTATATCTTTTGATTTGTACCACCTTTTATGTTTTTGGTCTTGTGGGTACTATGGTAGTTTGTACACATTTGAGGTAAACACCCTAATTTGTCCAAGTTGTTATGAGTCTTTATACCTTTTGGTGGTCCTATTTGAGTTACAAGAGGTAGTGACAAGGAGCCATTGCATATATTTGACATTATTTTACCTTCCATCTCTTTGGCATGTCAAATAACAGGTAGTTACAAGGAGCTATTGCATATAAGAGGTAGTTACAAGGAGCTATTGCATATATTTGACATAATTTGACCTTCCATCTCTTTGGCATGTCAAATAACAGGTAGTTACAAGGATATATTGCAATATATATTTGACCTTATTTGTACCTTCCCCACAATGGTTGATTTACTTTTGGACCTTACACCGTATTGTTTATTGGTCTTGTGGTAGCTCATCCTTTAATTTTGGTCCTTTAATTTTTTTGTTGTACCTTGCCTCTCACCTTTTGGGTCTTTTACTGATCTTGAGTTATCTTTTGAATTGTACCGCCCTTTTTGTTTTTGGTCTTGTGGATATAACTATGGTAGATTGTCCACATTTGAGGTACTACACCCCCTTAGTCCCAAGGGTTATGAGTCTAATTTATACCCACTCTTTTCTTTTTTACTCGTACCTTACTAGTTGGTTTTTTAACCCTTTGGTTGGTCCTTGTACCTTACTGGGGGCCGTGAGTCTCTTTGGCCTCAGTCTGCTGGTTGTCAGCTCATCTTTATTGTGATTGTACTGAGCCTTTTGACTATCATTGACTTTCTTTGATTTAACCGTACCAATATATCCAGTCATCTCTCTCTCTCTGGTTTGTACTAACCCTATAATAGGGTCACTTGGTTCCTAGAGTTGACTGGCCTCTAAGAGGCACAGTAATTTCTGAAAGTAACTCTTCTGAGTATATTACAGGAAACATCTACACCCAGGTAATTAAATATGTGTTGGTTATAAGACTTAATTAGTAATCAAAGTGTTGGTAATCAAATACGTGGTAAATAATTTGAATTAAGTATTTAAGGCTTGTCCTGTCATACAAAATTGTTGGTAATCAAATTATATTTGTTGGTAAATAATTTTAAGAGTGGTGGAACTCGACCTCGACTAAACTTGTGAGGAAAATTATCTTGGATAATAAGTGTCTTGACAGAAAACTAAGTAGAACTATGACTTTATTTCTTGAACCATGACCTTATCATAAATATAACAGATTGCTCCAGACTTCCATTTGTGAGCTAAAAAATAGAATAAAATTTGTAACAACAAAAGGAAAGTTTGCAAGATGGGAAGCATTGTTCTGATGTTATAACTAACTGTTCATGAGCACATTTCTTGGAAAGCAAAAAGCATTCCTAACTTTATAACAAGAGAATATTTGACACAGAAGTGTGCTGTTAATTTTTAAGAAGCGGGCCTGAAGCAAGCAAACCTGAAATAAGTGAGCCTAGTGCAAGCGAGCACGAGGCAAGCGAGCGTAGAAGTTCAAAGTGGAATCCAGTGGGCCCATAACCTACAAGTAAACATGAAAATCTCTGCTTGGACCGGAAGAAAAAATCATATCTATACTATCAATGATAATATGAGTTGGTTGGATTATATGCAAGACTGGAAACCTAGGTGGGAATTGAGACATGCTGAAGTATTAGATGCTAACTTACAAGGATTTGATGCTTTTATTAGATTAGTTCCAGAACTCAGAATAATGCCTATGGGATCTAGTATTGACATACCAGAGATAATTTACAACAACTCCTTGAGAAAAGTAGCCGATGCAAGAAATTGGTTAAATCACCTATACCATGATCTTAACCTATTATCGACAGAGGGCTCTACACCTCACCCCAAGCTACGACTAGAACAACAATACTACTGTATTAACCGGATACGTTCTTTGGAAGCATGGCCACATCAAGATGCTGGTATTCGGTTTCCAAGTACTATACACACTTATGAAAAATATAAAAAACTATGGTGGAAATTCTTGAGAAAAGAAAATAAAGATAGCACATATTATACCATGCTAAAGTTTGGACCTCAAATGACACATATCCATGAGGATCCTGCATGGTTCATCCCTGATTGGACTAGAGACTAGTGGCGGTCATTCGGCATCAACCTGACAACATTAGATCCAGGTGCTATTTATAATCTAAAACGGGAAGTTGGAGAATCTCTCAAATAGGTCAAAGATATTTTGCAGACAAGATTGGTTGATAAGCATGGGGATCATGACTTCCCTTGATCGATGTGTGAGGCACCTGCAACAATTACTTAATAAAAATATGCGAAATAGCAGAAATGACAGAACTCAGAATCAGTTTTATATTGATCACAGGCCACTTCGAGGGGGAAACCTCCTATGAGAAAGCTCAATACAAATAACTTCACCGTTCCTTCATAGGTCTCAACACACACTTATATACTAAGTCTAGGCACCAATACTATGGGTCAAAACCATGGGCCATTACAAACTATGGATCAACAATACTACGGGCGACTTACAAAGCATATGCGCCAACAACAATAACACAAACTATTGATCAACAAATACTACGGGATGACTTACAAAGAATATGCGTCCAACAACAACATACTAACAAATTAAAGACATGGGTTCCTAACATCCCCTCCCCCTTAAAAAAATCTTTGTCCTCAAAGCTTGAGATGTGGAAATTGTTGTCTAATCTGAAGGAGTGGTTCCCATGTAGCATCCTCTGGTTGCATGCCATGCCACTGAATTAAGACCTCTGTGATAGAGCGAGAGCGAAGCTGACGTGTGCGCCGATTGAGGATGGCCTATGGCTCCAAAAGGATGGATCCTTCATTATCCAGTTCGGGTAAAATTGTTTGTCCACTGATGTTGGTGCCAAGAACTTTCTTCAGACAAGAGACATGAAAGACTGGATGAATGCGGGAAGAAGGAGGAAGTTCCAATTTATAAGCAATGGACCCAATCTTCTGAAGAATCCGATATGGCCCATAGAACTTTGGAGCGAGCTTATGACGCCCTTTGAGTTTCAAGAAGGATTGTTTGTACGGCTAGAGACGAAGAAAAACCATATCGCCGACTTGAAAAGTGCGCTCAGAACGGTGCTGATCAGCTTGTTGCTTCATGCGATTTCTTTCCATGTGAAGATTGTCCCGCAAAATGCTAAGAATCTGATCGCGGTTTCGAAGGACCGTCTCAACTTCTTGAACTGGTGAACTGGTGGGGGTGTATGGAAGAAGAGCTGGAGGTGCCTGACCATAGACTGCTTCATATGGGGTCATTTTAGAGGCAGTGTGGTAAGAGGTATTGTACCACCATTCAACGAGAGGGAGCCACTGTGCCCACTGATGTTGTTGTTTCGAGGTGAAGCAACAAAGATAAGTTTCCAAGCATTTATTGATAATTTCAGTCTGACCATCTGTTTGTGGGTGATACCCTGAACTCATCTTCAGTTTGGTGCCAGTGTGGCGAAATAGTTCTGTTGAAAAATGACTGGTGAAATTCGCATCACGATCCGAGACAATGGAAGAAGGGATGCCATGAAGATGAAAGATCTGGTCCAGGAAAATTTGAGCGACGGAGGAGGCTGTATAGGGATGGTTGAGAGCACAAAAATGACTATATTTGGAGAGGCGATCAACCACAATGAGAATCACTATATTCCCGCCAGATTTAGCGAGCCCTTCAATGAAATCCATAGAAATATTTGTCCAAATCCGTGTAGGTATGGGCAAGGGTTCAAGCAATCCTGGGAGGAGTATTGTTTCACCCTTATTGTGCTGGCAGGTATCAAATTCGGCCACCATCTGTTGAATTGTCCTTTTCATGCCCTGCCAAAATAAGTTATGTCGTGCTCGTTCATACGTTTTGAGGAACCCAGAGTGCCCTGCCGATGGAGAAGCATGGAGTTCATAGAAGACATCCTGTTGAAGATCTGTGCTCTGGGGAAGCACAAGACGACCCTTGTATTGCAGAGAAGCACCATCCCAAGAGTAATGTGGTACAACAGAAGGGTTGTTGGTCAAGCGTTGGATGATTTGAGATAAGGAAGAGTCATTGACATAACCCTGTTGAACAGATTGCAACCAATTTGGAACAGGCATAGAAATAGCTGAAAGAGAACCGTGGGCATCAAATGTGCGAGAAAGAGCATCTGCCACAATATTGTCTTTACCCTTCTTGTAAGTGATCCCATAGTCATAACCCATGAGTTTGCTAACCCATTTCTGTTGTGCCGGGGAGGAGACACGCTGGTCAAAGAAATATTTCAGACTCTGGTGATCAGTCTTGATGCAGAAATGATTCCCGAATAGGTATGGATGCCACTTCTGTACTGCATGCAAAATAGCCATCATTTCCTTCTCATAGGTAGAGGCAGCTAAATTCTTACCTGAAAGGGCTTTGCTGGTGAACGCAATGGGGTGTTCATCTTGAAGGAGAACAACACCAAGTCCATTGCCGCAAGCATCACTCTCAATAGTGAAGGGCTTGGAAAAATCGGGCATAGCTAGCACAGGTGTAGTACACATAGCTTGTTTTAGTTTGTCAAATGCACACTGAGCAGCAGGTGTCCATGTAAAAGCATCATTTTTCAATAGATCAGTTAATGGAGTTGCAATCTTTCCATAATCCTTGACAAACTTGCGGTAGTAGCCAGTCAACCCCAAAAAACCACGAAGGCTCTTGAGTGTCTGAGGATGCGGCCAATTGTTCATGGCATCGATTTTGGCAGGATCCACGCAAACCCCTTGTGCTGAGATCATGTGCCCGAGATACTCAACTTCCTTATGTCCAAAAACACATTTAGACTGCTTGGCATGGAGATGCTGGTGAGGTGATTAAGTGCTCGGAAGTCAATGTAGAGGCGCCATGACCCATCTTTTTTGCGGACAAGAATAACTGGAGAAGAAAAGGAACTAGTGCTTGGGCGAATAATACCTTGCTTCAATAAGTCCCGAACGTGCATTTCAATATCCATTTTTTGGTGAAATGGGTAGCGATAGGGCCTGATGTTGGGAGGAACGATGCCAGGAAGGAGCTAAATACGATGGTCTTCTGGCCTAGAAGGTGGCAATCCCACTGGTTCAGCAAAGACACCTGTATATCGATCCAGAATTTTTTGTAGATCCAAAGGAGTAGCGGAGACCGCTGATGGTTGCATCTGAATGGAATGGATCTGAGCGATGACCCCATGTGAATTCTTCTTGAGGATTTTTTCCATGCGATGTGAACTGATGATGCTGAGGGAACATGGTGTTAGAAAAACAGGATCGCAGAGCAATAACAATAAACAGAAATGCAAATATAATCACACATACACATTACAAGAGAGACACAGATATATCGTGGTTCACCCAACTTGGGCTACGTCCACACTGAATTTGCCAGTCCTTATTATTATTACCGTCCAGCAAGTCTAAGGGATACAACCTGCATCACAACCGCTGCACTTCCTCTTCTCTGTTTCACAGTCTCTCTCCTGATCTCAAAGATCTTTACAATGCATAAAACCTAATACATCAACCCTAGCCGTATTACAATGTCCTTCTTTTATAAGGGAAATACAATGGGAAAATACCTCGGGATACCCAAAACCATGGGCCCGCAAAACAGCTGGCGAAAACAGCCCCAAAAATTTTCTTCGGGGGCGTTGCCCCTGAACCCCCATTTCTCGGGGGCGCTGCCCCCGAACCCTCGTCGGGGGACCGCTGGCACCCGGACCCCCCAGCCAGGGGGGATGGTCCCCCCTGGAACCCCGTGGGGGGGCGATGCCCCCCCACACCCCCCCGCTGGGGTGAGTGTACAGTCCAACTACATATCATATAGAACTGGGGTACAAACACGGCTAATACAATATCATCTATGAGACTAGAAGATCTGGCTCCACAACCAACAATCTCCCACTTGGAGACTGATCACAACAACTCCACCGCTGTTGCACCTACTGGACTTGGACTTGGCAAATTTCTCCTCTTCACCTTCATGCTAGAAGGCCAACTGAAACCGAGCATGAACTCAGTTTCTCTCTGGTCACTACCTTTGTGAACATGTCTGCAGGATTCTGGCTAGTATGTATCTTTTCCAACTTTAACAGTTCATCTTCCAGAATAGAGCGTATGAAATGGTACTTGAGCTGTATATGTTTAGTCCTGGAATGGAATGCTGAGTTCTTTGCAAGGTGAATGGAACTCTGGCTGTCACTATACAGTCTGCTATCCTTCTGCTTCTTACCCACTTCCTCCATAAACCTATGCAACCAAATCATCTCTTTACTAGCCTCTGTAATGGCAACATACTCTGCTTCTGTTGTTGAAAGTGCAACAACCTTCTATAGTTTTGAAATCCAGCTTACTGCTGTTCCACCTACAGTAAACACATACCCTGTGGTACTCCTCCTGCTATCCTTGTCACCTGCCATATCTGCATCAACATATCCCTGTAGAACAGTGTCTGAACCTCCAAAACATAATGCCTCAGTGGTAGTACCTCTCAAATACCTGAGAATCCACTGTACTGCCTTCCAATGTTCTTTACCTGGATTGTTCATACATCTGCTCACAACTCCCACTGCATGTGCAATATCTGGTCTTGTGCACACCATGGCATACATCAAGCTTCCAACTGCTGATTGATAGGGAACCTTGGACATGTAATCTGTCTCTTCTTGTGTCTTGGGACACATTTCCTTACTTAGACTGAAATGGCTAGCCAAAGGTGTACTTACAGGTTTTGCATTCTGCATTCTGAACCTCTCCAACACCTTTTGTATGTACTCACTTTGAGACAATGTCAATTTGCGATTTTTCCTGTCTCTCATTATTCTCATACCAAGGATTTGCTTTGCAGCACCCAAATCCTTCATCGCAAATGAATTAGCTAGCTTCCTTTTGAGTACATTTATATCCTGCATGTCAGACCCTGCAACAAGCATGTCATCCACATACAATAACAAGATAATATATCTTCCATTGTCTAGCTTCTTGAAATAAACACAGTGGTCAGAATGACATCTACTATAACCTTGTTCTGTCATAAACCTATCAAACTTTAGATACCACTGCCTTGGAGCTTGCTTCAAGCCATACAAGCTCTTTTCAACCTGTATACCAGATCCTCCTTACCTTTGACCTCATACCCTTGTGGCTGCTGCATATATATTTCTTCCTCCAAATCCCCATGGAGGAAAGCTGTTTTTACATCTAATTGTTCAAGATGCAAATCTTCTACCGCCACTAGACTTAAGATAGTCCTAATTGAAGTCATCTTTACAACAGGAGAAAATATTTCATCAAAATCTATACCTTTCTTCTGTGCAAACCCCTTTACAACAAGTCTGGCATTGTACCGCTTCCTACCTCCTTCTTCTTCCTTCAACCTGTAAATCCATTTGTTTTGCAATGCTCTTTTACCAGCAGGCAACTTAACCAAATCCCAAGTCTGGTTTCCTACCAATGAGTCCATCTCCTCATTCATGCCTTGCTCCCACTTCTTTCTAGTTTCCACCTGCATTGCTTCTTCATAACATTTTGGTTCACCAGAATCAGTCATCAATAAATAATACATTGAAGGAGAGTATCGTTCAGGGAGTCTACTTAACCTGGTAGATCTTCTTACAGTTGCAGGAGTTTCAGGTACTTGCTGCTGCTCTTGATTTTCTGGCACCTTGGGAACTTCATTTTCTTTAACTTCATCAAGCACTATGTACTATGTGCTTTCCTTTTCCTGTTTCTTTCCCTGCAACTGATCTTTATACATGACCTTTTCATTGAATATCACATCTCTGCTCCTGATGATTTTGTTATTTTCATAATCCCATAAACGATAACCAAATTCATCAACCCCATATCCAATAAAGGTACATTTCTTGGATTTAGCTTCAAGCTTTGTTCTATTTTCCTTATCAATATGGACAAATGCTTCACAACCAAACGTTCTCAGAAATGAGTAGTTTACCTTTTTATCTGTCCATGGTTCCTCTGGAATACCACCATCCAAAGCACTTGAAGGTCCTCTGTTTATTAAATAAAAAGAAATATTTACAGCATCTGCCCAAAACTGTAAGGGCAACCCTGCATGCAGTCTCATACACCTTGCACGCTCCATGATCGTTCTGTTCATCCTTTCTGACACACCATTTTCCTGTGGTGTTCCTGGGACTGTCTTCTCTCTACGAATCCCATGGTATGAACAGTAACTATCAAAGTCCTTGCCGCAGTACTCACCTCCATTATCAGATCTGAGACACTTCAATCTTTTTCCTGTCTCATTCTCAACCAAAGCTTTCCACTTCTTAAAAGTAGCAAACACATCATATTTCTGTCTAATGCAATAAACCCAAGTTTTTCTAGTTGCATCATCAATAAATGTAACATAATAATGAGAGCCACCAAGAGATTGTACCTGAGCCGGTCCCCATACATCTGTATGCACAAGCTCTAATTTTTCATTCTTCTTATGTTTCCCAACCCTGAGAAATCTGACTCTCTTCTGTTTTCCATAAACACAGTTTTCACAGAATTCCAAACTTACCTGCTTCAAATCCGGCAGCAACTTCCTTGAGTGGAGAATCTGCATCCCATTCTCACTCATGTGGCCAAGCCTATAATGCCACAATGCTGTATCTGTTCCTGTGGAAGCTAAAGAGATAGAATGGTCAGTATTATGAGGACATAAATACAACGTACCTACTCTGTCTCCTTTTGCTATCACCATTGATCATTTAGTGATCTTCCACCACTTTTCTCCGAACGTAGATAGACAGCCGCCATCTCCCAACTGCCCTGTTGAGATCAGATTTCTTTTCATAGCAGGAATATGCCTAATATCTTTCAACAACCAATCAGTTCCATTCTTAACTTTTATCCATACCTTACCCATTCCAACAATTTTACATGGATCATCATCACCCAATAAAACATGTCCAAAATCGCCAGGAACATACTCATGAAAGTATTTCCTATGGGGTGTAGCATGACATGAAGCTCCTGAATCTACTACCCAATAATCACTAGTATTATCTAATGCAAGAATCAAAGCATCTTGTAACACATCACCTGCTACATTTGCTTCCTGGGTAGTCTCCTTCTGTGCATCTCCTTTCTTCTTTAGAGATTTGCAGTCTTTCTTCAGATGTCCTTTCTTTCCACAATTCCAGCACTCTATCTTTCCCAGTCTGGACTTAGATCTGCCCGTTTTAGACTTTCCACGATTACCTTGGATCTTTCCTCTCTCCTTTTGTCTTCCTCTGCTCTCCATGGTCAACGCATTACCTGATGTCTCACCTGTGCTTTTTCTTCGCATTTCCTCGCTAAGAATAACACCAATAACATCATCAAATTTCAAGGTGTTTGAACCAGAGACAGAGTTACTTACAGCCATGACCAAGCTATTCCAGCTTTCTGGCAATGAACAAAAGATTAGAAGAGCCCTAACCTCATCATCAAAGTTCACACTTACAGAACTTAGCTGATTTGTAACCGTATTAAACTCATTTAAATGATCAGTAACAGATCCACCTTCAGACATCTTCATATTAAATAAACGCTTCATTAGAAATACCTTGTTGGAAGCCGAGGGTTTTTCATACAGCTTACCCAATGCTTTCATCAAACCCTCTGTTGTCGTTTCTTTTGAGATATTGAAAGCCACCGACGAAGCCTGGCTCAACCGTATTGTTCCCAGAGCCTTTCTGTCAAGAACCACCCATTCTTCGTCCTTCATAGTCGTCGGCTGCTTTGCTTTTCCTCCCAACGGTAAGAATAGATCCTTCTGGTACAGATAGTCCTCCATTTGCATCTTCCATAACCCGAAGTTTTGGCCGTTAAACTTCTCGACCTTAAACTTTCCTTCTTCTGCCATTGCTCCCACTCGAACCAGAAACCCTAGCTTCCTGCGGGTTTAACTGCCAAATAGACCTTTGGCTCTGATACCAATTGTTAGAAAAACAGGATCGCAGAGCAATAACAATAAACAGAAATACAAATATAATCACACATACACATTACAAGAGAGACACAGATATATCGTGGTTCACCCAACTTGGGCTACGTCCACACTGAATTTGCCAGTCCTTATTATTATTACCGTCCAACAAGTCGAAGGGATACAACCTGCAGCACAACCGCTGCACTTCCTCTTCTCTGTTTCACAGTCTCTCTCCTGATCTCAAAGATCTTTACAATGCATAAAACCTAATACATCAACCCTAGCCGTATTACAATGTCCTTCTTTTATAAGGGAAATACAATGGGAAAATACCTCGGGATACCCAAAACCATGGGCCCGCAAAATAGCTGGCGAAAACAGCCCCAAAAATTTTCTTCGGGGGTGTTGCCCCCGAACCCCCATTTCTCAGGGGCGCTGCCCTCGAACCCCCATCGAGGGACCGCTGGCCCCCGGACCCCCCAACTAGGGGGGATGGTCCCCCCCTGGAACCCCGTGGGGGGGCGATGCCCCCCCGCTGGGGTGAGTGTACAGTCCACCTACATATCATATAGAACTGGGGTACAAACACGGCTAATACAATATCATCTATGAGACTAGAATATCTGGCTCCACAACCAACACCTGGTTGTAATCTTGTCAATGTGTGTTTTTGTCCATTGAGGGAAACTGCATCCAAAGTTCAGCAAAATCCCATAATATAGGGCCAAGTGTGCGTAGCCATTGAGCGCCCAAAACCACATCACATCTTCCTAAGGGCAAGGAAAACATTTCAGAGCGCAATGTATAATCTCCCATAGAGATACGCACATTTCGACACTTCCCTTTGCAAGGTAAGGTGCCCCCATTGGCAATCATGACTTCAAAGTTGGATCAAGGATGGATAAAACAATCAACTTGTTTGGCGATCCGAGGGTCAATGAAATTATGGGTGCTACCAGAATCAATGAGTATTGTAAGAGGAAGCTTCTTGAAGTAACCCCTGACCCGCATTGTTTGGGGGGTGGTGATTCCAGCTAAAGCATGGAGAGATATCCCTGGCTGGTCATCCTGAGACAGAGGGTCAATAGGTGGTTCCTGAATGTTGACCGGAGCATCCAGTGTTTATGGATATTTGTCACCAATTTCAGAGGCAGGCGGAGACTCCACATCCAAGAGATAGAGCTTTTGCTGAACACATCTATGTCCCCGAGTGAATTTCTCATCACAATTATAGCAAAGCCCCTTTTCTCTACGTGCTTGTATCTTTGTTTCAGACAAACACTTGATAGGAGTCGGTCGAGGAGCCTGCGGTATAGGTGGTCGCTGAGAACCCATATTTCGGAAGGGAACAAAAGTGGGCTTGGAGCGTTGTTGGGATACAATCTTGTCTTCTGCCAACTTAGCCAACCCTAGGGCTTCCATCATTGTGGTGGGACAGAACATTTTGACCTCAAAGCAGATGGCATCCTTTAGACCACTGATAAAACAACTCCGGTAAAAGTCATCAGACAATCCTTCGGTGTGGTTGGCTAGGTTCTCAAATTCGGTTTGATACTCTCTCACAGTGCTAAATTGGAGAAGTTTAGTGAGGGCTCCGGTGAAGTCATCAAAAGCACTAGGACCAAATCGTTGCAAAAGGAGCTGAAAAAAGTCTGACCATTTGGGCTCTGGATGAGCCTTGATGTACCAACGGTACCATTGAAAAGCTTCCTATTCCAAGTGAAAGGATGCCAGCGGAATTTTGTTGACATCAAAAGTATTATGCAGACTGAAATATTGTTCTGCACGATAGATCCATCCAGTTGGATCAGTACCATTGAAGCGAGGAAAATCAAGCTTCGGAACACGAAAATTGCTGGAAGAAGAGAACCCATTGTCTGATGAAGACTCGGACTGTCGTTTGGTGTTCATAGTTGAATGTTCAAGATGGAGATCGAGAAATTTTTCATCCAGATCCTGGAGTTTGGCTTGGATGGATGCAAGTGCTTCTTTCATGGTTTTTGCTCCTGCACGGGTGACAACCATAACCAGGAGTTTTTTTTTTTTGACTGGGTAGGAAAACAAAAGCAGAAACTGCTTCAGTAAGGGAAAATCTGGACTTGGGAAAACATCTGAAGGGTAATTGGGGTTTGACTAGGTGTTGGACACTGTCGACTAGACAGGGAAGCAAAAATGAGGATTTCAGAAGCGGGGTGAAAGAATGGGAAAATTTGGCAGAAGGGGACAAAGAAGCAGAATTCAGAAAGGAACTCTGTGGTAAAATTTGAATGTGATTGGGTGAAATCTGAGGAAGTTATGGCAAACCCTAAAAATAGACAAATGTGGGATTTCAGGCTTTGGGAAGGGGAATTGGGGATAGGTTCCTCAGGAATGAAATATGCAGAATGGGATAACAGGGGTTCCCCGAAAATTTCAAAGAAAACAAAGGGGTTCCCAAGTATGTGCGGATTCCTAACAGTTCAGGGGTTTCACTCGACCACCAATGCTGTCTGATGGCTTGCGTATTGGGGCAGTACCCCTCACTCCACGGATCAGGTAAAACTAATAACCGCTTTGCCACAAACGATAGCTCTTGGTTTACCTCACAGGCGGGAACTAGTCAATCAGGTAGGGGTCGTTGCCCTTTTCGCTGGCAGGTCCTCTCAATGGGCCAGCTACTTTGGGGTTCCTGTGGTACTCCTCACAATGATTTTTAGGGCTTATGCCCAAGTACTTCCCACATTTAAGCGGATAGGGATTATTCCCAAATCCGAACCTGCAGTAGATGCGAAAAAAAAAATTTGGTAGAAATTTCACCCAGCGAGCCCAAGAAAGTGCTCTGATACCAGATGTGAGGCACCTGCAACAATTACTTAATAAAAATATGCGAAATGGCAGAAATGACAGAACTCATAATCACTTTTATATTGATCACAGGCCACTTCGAGGGGGCAACCTCCTATGAGCAAGCTCAATACAAATAACTTCACCGTTCCTTCATAGGTCTCAACACACACTTATATACTAAGTCTAGGCGCCAATACTATGGGTCAAAACCATGGGCCATTACAAACTATGGATCAACAATACTACGGGTGACTTACAAAGCATATGAGCCAACAACAATAACACAAACTATTGATCAACAAATACTACGGGACAACTTACAAAGCATATGCGTCCAACAACAACATACTAACAAAGTAAAGACATGGGTTCCTAACACGATGTAAATAGGGGTGAGTGGTTAACGGTAGCATTCTTCAAATAATGATACATGGTGAAATGGAGTGAAATAGATTGTAGATGAATGGATTTATCATGGACATAATGATGATGTGAATGAAAATACTAATAATGTTGGGGTTAAGTGGACTCAAATACATCAATCAAGGGAGACCAAGGGATGTTTCCAAAAATAATAATGTGATGGGGTTCCCATGATTTTGTGTGGATCGAGGAACAATTTGCACATTAAAATGTATGGATTTGGTTCTCATGGTTTAGAGTGGGTTGGGGAACCAATTTGTATGGGCGGGATTCCCATGGTTTTGAGTGAGTCAGAGAATCATTTTGATGATGATGTAATGGTTTTGGTGCAAACAAGAAAACGAGTTCCCAATGAATCAATGCCATGCATAATGTTCCTATGGGAATAACTAAGGGATTGGTGTCTTCAAAGGATGGGCCCCCACTGCTGTATTCCTGGGGTTGATGATACAGAGAGGAATGCAGATGGCATATTGCTCATGGGGGGATGAGAGGTAATATATGAATCATAATCGTAACATGTGCTGCAAGGAAAATTTTAGGGAAGAAATTTATCCCATGGGCTATTTTTTGACTTTTTTTCCCAATAAAAGATTCACCAATTTGCCTTTTTTTCAAAGGTGCTTCACCCAAATTCCATGGGATAAATTGTTTTTACTCTAAAAATAACCAAAATTATCCAAAAACTATGTAAAGTCCTTAGAAATTTGATTTTTTTTAAATCGCCAAACATTTTATAGTTGCAAACTTAAGAATTAGTAAGATTCACCAAGGTTTCTACACTTTGAGAAAATTATAGATCCTTAAAATTTTCCCTTATGTGTTGAGGGATCTCAGGAATGAGATGAGAATAATACAAGGCGATGATATGTGTTTTATGTTAGTTGTGGAGCTTGATCTTCCTGATTCAGAGGTCATGTTTCAGTCATGTCTGGATCCCATCCCATGATGGGGGGGGGTATGGGGGTATTTACCCCCACTATAGTCGTCATGGGGGTCCATGGGGGGGAAGCACCTGCGTAGCAAAAATTTCGAAAAAAAATGCCTTGTAAAATGTTGTAAATTCACAGTCATGAATTGGTCAATAATGGGTAATTTATGGGCCCATGGTATTGGGTATCCCATGGAAATCCCTCTTTACAAGGTAGCCATTGTATTACGGTTGTGCATTGTAGTATTGTAAATATCTCTATGATTGTGTAAGAGAGACTATGAGAGAGTGAAGAGGAAATTGCAACGAATGTGATGCGAGTTGTATCCCTTCATTTTGTTGGACGGTCTAATAAAAGGACTGACAATTTCTGCATGGACGTAGTCCATATTAGGTAAACCACGTATATTGGTGTCTCTCTTGTATTGTGTTTATGTGTTTTATTTAAGCATCTTTTTTATGTTATTGTTTTGCGATCCTTTTTTCTAACAGATTCATCTTTGACAAACTGGTGAGTAATCATATTCTTCGGACCTTGGAGGGTTCGACATCATGGGTTCCAAAATATGAATAGGTTTGTAATGGTGTGCACACCCATGGGGGAACATGTTGTTCTCAGTGATGACATTAATGGCATGTCATGATCAAGAATTAGGACCCTATGGTTGTCAAGGGGAGTACTAGGTAAATGCAATGTAAATAGAGGGAAAACATTTCCTATATGCTAGGTCAAGATGATATACCTGTGGTTGAAGTCCATGCACCATTGTTGTAAAATGATAAGATGTTTCTTAGTGATAATCCTACACACATGACGCACATACCCAAGCATAAGATTGATTATGACAAGAGTATTGACAATGCATAAAATTTGACAAGAAACATAGTGTACCTAGGGTGAAACTAAATGTCATGGAAATAATCTCTTTAAATATAGCCCATTGATAGGGTTGTTTAGAAGAAATCCTTTTGTATCACTCAGTACATATGATCCTTTTGGAAAGCATTGTTTAACTATGTATGGTACGATACACCTAGACACAAACTTACAAGGTCTGAGTTTTTTGTCTTTTTGGCATTGAAAACGAGGACAAAATCACCCTCATTTAAAGTGCGAGGGCAGACACGACAGACATAGTGGGATTTGGAGTGAATTTTCATGGCTTCATTTTGCTTTAATGAGTCACAATTTTCTTCATCAAGGTTCTCCAAAGTGAGCAATAATTTCTCCAGGGCCGGAGTGTCGGGTAACAATTCAACGATTGACTGGAGTATGGAGATCTAGCACTCGATAGGGAGGACTACAGCTTTGACCTCGTGAACAAGGTGAAAATGAGTAAATTCAATGGTGGTTTTTACTGATGTTCGATATGCCCACAAGGTCGGAAACAACATGTGATGCAAATGTGATTTTTTTTATTGACAGTTCGTTGAAGCATGGTTTTGATAATTTTGTTCATGGCTTCAACCTGTCTATTGGCTTGAGGATAGTAATAGGTAGAGAATTCATTCCTAAATCCTAATAGAGTGTATAAATCCTCAAAAGTTTCATTGTGGGAATGTTTTCCATTGTCATCAACTAATTTTCTAGTAACTCCAAATCATGAGATGACATGATTGAAGAAGAAGCGGGTTGTTGTAGTGTTGTTGCAATAAAAAATGGGCATTACCTCTACCCATTTGGTGAAGAAATCTATAGTGAGAACGATGCACTTGTGGTATTGGGCTCATGCAAGATGGCATTCCATGAAATTAATTCCCCATTTTCAAAATGGGTTAGCTATGATGATTGGATGGAGTGGGACAAGTGGGGCCCTTGTCTTGCAATAAAAGACTTGGAAATTTGCACACCTTTTGACTGCATATACACAATCTTTAAATAGTGAGGGACAAAAATAACTAACACGAAGTATTATTTGGGTAGTGGCCAACCCTAAAAAGTGGCCACCACAAGCTCCACTATGGCAATCATTGACAACTTTTTCGTATCCTTCATGATATAGGCACTGTCGTAGGATGGTGTCGATTCCCCATTGATACAAAACTTCTCTGAGGAGAAGCCTTGGGGGTTGGTAGTGGATGTGGTGAAAATCATCGTGTGATAAATGGGGGGGGGGGGGTTTGTGTTCAAATGAAGGTCAAGATGTCGTTGTACCATAGATTTTCGTTGGTTAATATGAAAAAATGTTTGTCTAGGAATTCGCCTTTTACAAGCATTCTTGTTATAGTGGCAGGAATGTCTGTAATAATCTCGGATAGTGCCAAATATTTCTTGCTCTTAGGAGTGACAAACCCAAGATCAAATTCTTGAAGAATGACGATCCGCCTTGCAATATTACCATGGATTAGCCTTTGGATAAGTATGTATTGAATGGGGTTAAAGTCTACAATCACTATTGTTTTCCGCAACAATATATAATGGTGCAATTTTTGCACTTAGAGGATAAAGGCTAATGCTAAATTATTGTCGTGGTTTTAATTGAGAGGTGGTCCTATCAATTTTTTTCTAATATAGTAAATAACGTGTTCATTGTTCCCCTCGTCGTTCTAGACTAAGACGCTAGTGATGGAACAAGATGATGTTGAAACATACATGATGAAATTCTTGTCAATGTTCGGTGGGGAGGGAAGGGGAGCTAAAGCCAATGCCTATTTGAGTTCCTCAAAGGAGAATGGAATTGTTCATCCCTTAAGGGATATCCTTTATAATAATACAAAGAAATATGTGCACTTGAGTGGCATAGTCATGGAAAAAATGTCGAAGTAAGTTGGCTTTACCTTGGATGCTTTGTAACTGTAATCATGTTCTCGAAGCTAAGAGTTAGAGGATGGATTGTACTTTTAATTATCAAGGGTGATCCATTTTTGAAATATGATGAACCCTAATATTCTCCATACTGTGACACAAAACACACACTTGAGGAGGTTCAATCGTATGTTGTACTTGCAATATATTAGGAAGATGGTTTGCAAATGGGTGAGATGATCGCCTCGTTTCTTGGATTTATAATTCAAATCATCAAGGAATGCCAATATTATATGTGTTAGGTCATTAAGAACATATGACATGTATCATTGGAATGTAGCATTGGCATTCTTTAATAAAAATTGCATGACATGGTATGCGAATGTTCTCCACATTGTTGTGAATGCCCTCTTGTATTGATCCTATGCTCGGATGTGTATTTGGTTATAGCCTGAAAAACCATCCATGAAGGATAAGATATCATGGTCGACACATGATTCGATTATCCGATCAATGAATGGTGTGGGGAATTTTTATTTGGGACAAGCCTGGTTGAGATCATGAAATTCTATGCATACTCGTATAGTACCTTCCTTCTTGTTCACGGGTACAGGGTTTGATACCCATGTCGTGTAAGAAATGGGAAATATGTATCCATCTTGGTGGAGTTTCTTGATTTTGACTTTGATAGATAGGGTCTTAAATGGGTGGATAGGTCTTTGCTTCTGTTGTACCAGGGAGGCATATTTTCGTGTGTCGATATGATGTTCAACGATGGAAGGGTCAAGGCCCTACATTTCTACTTATGACCAGGAGAAAACATCTCTAAACCCTTTAAATAGATTTTTATAATCAGATGCCTCTTATGGCGAAAAAGAATCACCTATGAATATAATCTTGATTACTCCTATTTTGACAGATATATTCACTTAGATGGTGGGTGAAATATTAGCCATGTTTCCTTCTTTGAAAGCATCATGGGTTAAGATAGGGTTTTAAAACCAATCGACATGGTCAGGGGAATGGAATCTTTCGACGCAATGGTGTATTGTTGAGCCAACTGTAAGTTGGTAATTCTTTCCCAGGGGGAGAAAGATTACCCATGATGAAGGTCATCCTAAGGGGATTCATAATAATTCAAGGCCTCTTATATCTCCGCATTTGAAAAATATTGTTTAGATAGGATGTCAGGAGATCTTAATTCGTTAATGGTTAAAGTGGGATCTTTTGAACGAGTCTCACCATGGGTCAGTGAGCTTTCGTTGACATCAAGGGAGTGATGATGCTATTATACTATCGAAAGTGGATTATCATTGGGTAAAAGAGAAATGGGTGACAATGAGGTGCAAAGGATACCGACATAAGTGGTAGAAATATGTGGCGGGGGGAGAACTCCTTCTTGAGGTGAGTTTTCCGCAGAATTGTCTTCCATGGTGGATACTGTCCTTGGTGGTGGACCATGGTCTTCCTCTGATAATGATGATGATGTGTCATCGCTAATAGTTAAAATGGATAAAAATGGAATATTGATTAAGTCAACATAATTGGTGGTATTCAGCTGACTACTTCCTCCATGGGAAATTCTAGTGGGTATGACCTAAGGGGAGGAGGTTTGTCCTAGAGTCACATTTTTTCTAGGCATATTGCTCGTTCTACATGTAGGATGGGGCACTAAAATGAGTAATGGGTTAATTGTCTGCATTATCTACATGGATGAGTGGCCCAAGCATGATTAATCTCATGGTATGGGCTTAGAGGTATAATGGCACAGTCAAGTATGGATGTGGCATAAGTAATAGGGATCATATGGGTATGCTACCCACATGATGGACACCCATGGGTTTCTACTACTGGTGTGGGAACCTCCGGTAGTGGTACCTCAAGCGTGGGAACCTCCTATGTTGGCATTGTTTTAGTGACAATTTTGATGGAAGTTGTTTCCTAATGACTAGGTGAGGGTCTTTTGATCACGGGGTGTGTAAGGTGAATGGTCTCCAATGCATCTCAAAAATGAGGGAGTTTAGGACAATGATGTGTATAATACCCAAACTGAGAACATATTGTGCATGTAGCATGATTGGAGTGCAATTTCTTGGTCTTGGTCTTAGTGTTGGACGTAGCCTAGGTGGTTGGTGTACCCCCTGTTGGAGTATTGGAGGCATGAGACACACTAACAGGGGTGTTAAGTAAATTCTTAAAATCCGCTAAGGTGGGGAAAAGGTTAGTGGCATGTCCTTGTTTCCCACATAGAGCACGTGCTTGGTTGACTCTAGGTGCAAGTGTAGTACTTGGTACCACAAGGAATTTCAACTTAGGATTCTCCATGCTCCCAACGTTGGACTTAGTGACGATCGGTGGTGGTTGGGTCATGGGTGGTATTTCCCTGGTAGGAGGTCTTGATGGTGTGTTTATGGGTGATACCAGGATAAACTCCTAATGGTTTATCGGCTTTGGATTCATTTCGGGATAAGGTGGCATCAAGTAACACACAAGCATCTCAAAATAAGATTAGGTAGTGTGAGTTGGGACATTAATAGTGTTCCTTGGAATCATGTGGGGGGGTACAAGAAAGAGATTTGAAATATTGATGGAAATGATGGAGTTATGATTGTTAAATGTGCATCATCACGAGTCATTCACCAAGCCATTATTGTGAATCCAGGATTGGGCCTCATGTCTTGAGGTAGGGAGCCTGAGTTGGACTTAGTAACTTGCAGTATATTCTTGAGTTGGACTCAAGAATGACTAAGGCTTCAGTTGTAAAAGGTTATTCCTCATGTTTTGAGGTGAATGCTTTGATGTATCAAAGTGATGATGTTGTAAAGTCTTGTTGGACAAGGCTCATGACATGTGTGTTAATTCATATTCTCATGTGGACCTCCAGTCATAGTAGGTACCCATGGGTTGGACCTCTAGTTAGAAAGGTAGATTATTTTCATGTTGAAGCATTAATGTTGTGTGATGTATTACTAACTATGTTCACTGATTGCTATTAAGTATCCTTTAGAGACTGTCCACCTCTAGAGTGAATTACTTTAGCATATGATCATTTTGTCCAAGAGTAATATAATATGATCACATAATCTGACATGATAGATAATTAAAGTTAACAAATATTGACCATGCAGTAAAGATAAGAGATAAAGATAAATGAATAGAGAAAAAGAGAATTTGAATTGCTCATGAGATGACTAAGTGAACTCACATTGTTAAGCTTCAATTAAAGCCACAATGTATGCCTCAATTAATTAAAGAACTCATAGTGGTTGCTATAAGTAAATCAATCAGCATGATTTCAGTTAATAATAGTTAACTAAATGTTAATAAAGAAGGACTAGTTAAATAAAGTGTTTTGCATTGATTACACTTTAGTTAAACTAAAATACGACACTTAAGTTAACCAAAAGACGACACTTCAGTTAATTAAGTGTTTGCATGATGAAACTTGAGTTATTGCATTACGACACTTAAGTTAGATTCCTAAATAAGTGGTAATGAAATCAATTATAGGGCGAGTTCACTCTAGGTTCAGTTAAGCATCATTTAATGTCAAAGATGAAAGGCATTGCGCATATGTTATGCAACATTGAAGAAACTGAGGCAAAGGATAATTCTCCAAGATGGAAATTTCCTCATTTTGCATGTGAGGCACCATTTCCCATGCAACCATTCACTACATCTTGCATGGCAGTGATTCTTGTGTGTTATTAATGTGTTGGGAACATGGAAAATTGATACAGCTATTCTCTATTGCTTAGTATTCTCTCTTATCTAGCACCTGGGGTGCCGATAGCAATCTGCTATTTTGTAAAATACATTCTATACTATCTGCCATAATTATAGTATGAATATTTGATGGGGGTTTTCATCCTCGTTGTTTTGAGAGTTTTCCCTAGGGTACATATTGTTTTATGGTTGAATGTTTCATGTGATTGAATGGTTCATTGATTCAAGTATTAATTACTTCCACATTTAAATTTGTAAAGTTCAAAGCTCATCATATTTGCTCAAAAATTAACATGGTATCAGAGCTCAGGGTGTGAAGGAGCTAATATTTGTCAAGCAAACTTGATCCTACATATATCCTGAAGAGTTGAGCATAATACTTGAGAGCCATGGCATCGGTCTCTGTTCGACTGGAAGACCATTGTGAGGGCACTTTGAATTTAAACACTTGGAAGGCGAGGGTGTTGAACATCTTGGAGGAACATGACTTGAAAGGCTACATATCCACTATGGTGGAGGATCCTACATCTAATGAAGGGAACATCAAATTCAAGAAGAACCAAGCTAAATCCAAATGGATCATCTATGATTCGGTAAAGGACAATTTGATGTCCGTGATCACTCTGTTGGAGACTGAAAAGGAGTGTTTTGATACATTGACAAACCTATATGAGAAGAAGGACCTAAGTCAAACGCTGGCATTGAAGAATAAGATTCGAAACCTAAAGATGGAGAAGGATGAGACAGTGGCCTCCTTCTTCACCAATATCTCTCAGGTAAGAGAGGAGCTTAATAGTATTGGAGTAGTGGTGGATGAAGATGATATTCTCCAAACCGCTATTGATGGTCTCCCATCCTCATGGGAGACATTATTGGCTATGGTAAATGGTCAAGACGTAAAACCTAACTTCAAAAGGTTGTGGCATGACTTCCTCCAAGAGGAGGGCTGAATCCAAAGCAATTCAGTGTGCATCAAACAAGAAAACCTTGCCCTCACATCAAGGATGAAGAAAGGCAAGAAGAAATTCTCTCAAAATATGTTTTCCCGTTCGAAGAAGAAGGTATACAACAAGTAATTTGAAAATTCGAAGGTTAGATGCTACAACTATGACAAGAAGGGCCATTATACAAGGGAGTGCAAAGAAAATAAAAAGGGAAAAGGAAGGTTTCATGCTTCTACCGCTATAAAAGATGAAACTACTCAAAAGAATGCACCCGAAGAAAAGGAGACAAGGAGGGAGTATTACCTAGTCTTAGCACTTTCTGGATCCATCATCACAAGTGAGGACACATGGTTGTTTGATAGTGTTGCATCCAAACATATGACTAGTTATAAGAGTGCCATCACCAACCTCAAGGAAGGAAATTTTGCATGCAAGGTAGAGTTGGGAGACAACACAACCTATTCGATCCAAGGAGTTGGATCCACCTCCTTCCAGCTAAGTTCAGGAGATATTTTACATGTGGAGGAAATTATTTATGTTCCAGGCTTGAAGAAGAGCCTCCTATCAGTTTTGGTTCTTGAATATAAGAGCTTTTGAGTTATCTTCGTGGATAATCAAGCACTATTATGTCCGAAGAACAAAGACTTGAAATATGCAACAGTGATTGGAGTTAGAGAAGGAGGTATCTACAAGGTACCCAGGAAGTACATTCAAGCTACAGTTCACAACACTATTATTCCATGTGATCTACGGAATAGGAGGTTTGGTCACCTCCACTACAAAACACTACTAGGATTACAACAAATGGTGAAAGGTATGCTCGTATTTGATTTTGAGCATGATAGTATATGTAGGGGTTGTGCACTGGGAAGAATGTTAAAAATAGTTTATCTAGTAGTACTACTAGATCTAAAGGGATTTTAGATTTACATTCTGATGTATGTCATCCCATGTCGTCCCCTTCCCTAAGAGGATATTTATATTATGTACTGTTTATAGATGGCTTCTCTAGAAAGTCATGGATTTATTTCCTAAAGTCTAAGAGAGAAACCTTTAGCAAGTCTCAGGAATTCAAATCCCTAGTTGAGAATCAGACAGGTGTTATAGCTTGAAATGACACCTCTCCGTCCGTGACGACACTTGTTTCCCTTGGTCGCATGACGACACTTATTGAGATCAAGTTCAGTCACACAACAGGACATTTGTGGATGGAGGAGTCATTTGGGACACTAAAAATGGTTGAAATTACCTCATTCTTGACCCATTTGATGTATATGACCCTTAGGAACATTTTTCCAGACCAAACTATCTCCTGAAAATGAGCAGAAAAGCCTGTTTTTGGCCATTTTTCACTATGAGCGCGACTCTACTGTTGACATAGTAGCGTGTGTACGCGACTTTACCTCATTCAAAGTAGCGCCCATTGCCATGTGTACGCGACTTTGTCTACTATAGAGTAGAGTACACTCCTGTTTTGGTCAAAATCTCGAAATTCGAGTAAGTTAAGTTGGTTGGGAAACCTCTTGAGTGGTTGTAACTTCTTTTCCTCTTCCTCATTGATTATATAAGTAGGGTAGAAGGGCCATGTCAGGAGAGCAAGCCTAATTGCAAATTTATGCTAGAGGAATGGAGACCCTCATCCCCCTCTCTTGTGCTTCAGTTTTGGTAAACCCTAGTACAATTGCTTAGAGGCTGGGATCCTTGGAGAACAGAAGCAGGAGACCTTGAATCTAGGTTTCGTGAAGTGCCAAGCTTGAAGGAAGGTATAATTGTATGTACTTGCTTTCATTCATTAATAAAGATTAGACGTTCTTCTCTTTCCAAATATGACCTATTAATGTGTCTTAAGATTTGATCACTGTTTGATTATAGTTTGATGTCTCTTTCCATTATAGATATCAGTATTATATATGTAGTCAAATGTATTTGAGAAAGGTATCAAGTTGTTTTGCAGGTCTGGGCATTGCGACACTGGATAAGCATTGAAGAGCGAGGGAGGAAAAGCTAGGATCAACCTTCTGAATAAGGTGCCTACATATCTAAACCCTAATCTCTTCATTTATTTGTTGTACTTGCAGAATGCTTGTAAGTCTATCTTTATCACCGTAAGTTGGTAGTTTCTCCCCTGAACTATCGGTGCATTTTCCCCACAACAGAATGGCGACCATACTGGGGAAAGCCTAACTGCTTAGGGGTATCCAAGGTCATTTCTTCAGTCTTGTTTGATGGTCTTTGTTCATTTTCTTTATTAGGATCAGTTAGTAGGCTCTGTTTGACCCTCCTGGGCTTTTTACAGACCCTTCCCAACCCTTGCAAACCTTTGTGGACCCAGTTTGGGGGTTTTAACCCCGTTTTTTAGACTTTTTTTCTTGTACGCTACTGTTTGTACCACACAGTAGCGCCCATACTACTATGAGCGCTAGTTTCTTTCATACACAGTAGCGCCCATACTGCTATGAGCGCTAGTTTCCTTCATACACAGTAGCGCTCAAAATCTGGGTTTGAATTTTTTGAGTTTTTGGGTTGTGGACCCAAATCTAGGGGCTGTGGCTGCATTTTTTGGGGTCCCTGATGACCTTAGGTCTGTGTTAAATCCCTGTAAGTGGTCTCCCATCCTTGTATTGATCCTACATTCATGATTTGAACCTCTTTTGATCATTTTGGGTTTGTTTGGAAAGTTTTGGGGTTTGTTGACTTAAGTTGGGGGGTTGTGGACCTGTTTGGTGTTTTGTACCCTAATTTGAGTCTGATTGAACTTGCTTGCCCCATTTCCACTGGATTTGAAACCTTTTGAGTCTTTTTGACCCTGTTTGTATCTATTTGAGTGAAATTTCTCTTTTAGGTTGGTTTCTTGTCCTCCCTTATGCTTTTAGTTTTTCTTTTGTAGTGAAAGCTCAAGTGTTTTGGCTGTTGTTCAAGACCTTGTTTGCATTGTTTACGTGCAGACCTGACTTTACCAAACCATACTTCTTCGTAGGTCATTCGCTTCATTTGGGTCTAAAAGTAGTTTTTGTACTCTTTTCCCAATGTTTGGCATGCTTACATCAATAAGAATTTGAAAGTCATATTGGTAGCTTTTACTGTTTCATAAAGAGAACCTGAAAGTTTCTTTGCTTTGCTTTGATAGTAGGTTAGTTTCAGTTTTTGTTTCTTACCTTTGAAAAGCATAAAGAATTTTGATTTATCTTATAAATAGAGTACCTTGCAAGTGGCTTAAAAGATTTTAGAGTGCTTTGCATCAAAAAGAACAAGTTTTCTTTTGCATACCTAGTTGCTTGAGTAGCTGCATTCTTAGGTTTTGAGTTTAATTTTTTACATTTAGACTTTATTTTTACCTTTTTTGCATTCAAAAGATTAAAAAATTGCATTTGCACATGCATTCTAGATCAGAATTTTAAGACTTGCATTGAAAAGAAAAAGATTTGTTTGGTGGTAAATATTTCATTTTCAGTACTCTATTTCTGTTATAACCACTCTCACACACCCACTACCTTTTTGAGTAATCAAGTAACCTTTAAAATGAACTCTAATAAAATGAACTAGCGACATTTTCTTTTCTAGGTTACACTACACCAACTAGTTTTGGTTAGGATCTTGGGTTTAAAACACCTTAAACCACCCAAGATCACACATTGCGCAAAAATCGTAGTGAGACTATCATTAGGCAAACCCACCTCACTCAAAATTTGCCTGGGAGCATATGCAGTAGGTCAATGTGAGATCAGTTTGTGGGAATACCCCTCCTACTTTCTGTTCGAGCATACGCCAGGATCGGATTGCGTATTGGGGACTCTTTCGAGTTTCGGGCTTAGCTACCCTGCCCACGCTTTCTGATTCGACCGGTGACTGTTCCCCCAGGAGTTTTCGGTGTTGTGGTATCCTTAGTATCAGACTCTAGGTTCATACACAGGTGACAGTGGAGGGTATATCCGCTGTACCTAGGACAGACGTGGGAGGAAATCCCTTGCAGGTCTTTGGGAGGGCGGTTGGGTGATTCCAGCGCTTGCACCCTTAGTCATTGTATTGTGGACCCCGGGTAACTGTCCTTCATCCTTCGTTGATCTGTTCTGGGCCCTCATCATCCCAGACTCTTCTCCGGAAGGCATCTGTTTGCCTGGTTTGATTTACTTAGGACCTTTTTTTAGTGGTGTGCTCTTTGTGCTACTTGTTTTTAGTTTGCCTTAGGGAACTTCTTGTTCATTTGAGCGAGAAAATATGTCTAGCATTTCGGCGAGTGCCAATCAAGGTACCCCTATTCCGGGGGATCCTTGTGCTATTCCATTCATTGGAAACATTGGTGCTCCCTTAATGGCTACTCTGAATCTTCCTGGATTCACTATTGGGCTGCCGGTTTGGTTGTTTTCCACTCCGAATGCCTTGCATGCTCCTGACGCTTCTTTTGTGAGCACCTCAAATCAAGAGCATCAGAACCCTGTGCCTCCTTTGCCAGTAACATCTTCTCCTCCTCCTTCTACCTCATGTGGTGAAAATAGCAATACTAGTAACCAGCAGTCTAAAAGGAATAGACGGGGGAAGAATAGGAAGAAGATGCCAAAACAAGGGGGCAAGCACCCTGCCTCTGCAGATCATGCAGGGGGCACCCACCCAGCCTCTGGAGGTCATGCTGGGAGAAAACTTTTAGTCACTGAAAATCATACTGAAAGTTTGTCTTCAACCACTGTCAGTCATGTTGAGGACACGTCATTGATCACTGCTAGTCATATTAATGACAAGTCACCAGTTCTTGTGAGTCATACTGGAGATACCAGATCAGCCACTACAAGTCATGCTGAGGGAGTTGACATTGTCGACAAACCCAACAAACAGAAGCTTAAGTTCCCTTGTAAGTTTTGCGAGGGAGACCACCTTACTTACTTGTGCCCTGTACTTCCAGAAGTGCAAAAAGTGTGGTCCTTAGTTCAAAAGTCTTCTGCTTCTGAGCAACCAGCCTCTGTGAGTCATGCTGGAGGCAAGCTGTCAGCCAATGCTAGTCATGCTGAGAGTACCGACGTTGTAAAGGAGTCTAAACCTATAGGACGGAAACCAAAGTTCCCTTGTAAACTTTGTAAGGGAGATCACCTTACTCACCTATGCCCTGCCATTCCAGAGGCACGAAGAGTGTGGTCCATGTCTGAAGGAACCTCTGTTCCTGAGTTGTCTATAGATTCCCTGCAGTCAGATCAACCTTTGGTTGATAAAGTGGTTGAACCAATGCAATCTTTGGTCGACCCCACTCTTCCTTCGGAGAGTGAAGTGATTGAATCGATGCAATCTTCGACCGATCCCATCAGTCCTTCAGAGATTGATGCACCTACTACTGAAGTCTTCTGCATTACCAGTTTGGATATTTCTGAAAAAGGGGGCACTTCATCTGTGCCATGTGAACCCCTACCAAGCCCTAGGATTGTTTCCTTTGATTGGAATAGTCTAGCCGAGCCTCGCCTTCCTTCTTCGACACCTTTCCAGATAAAGGTTGATATCGGGAACCATACGGTTGATCGATGCATTGTTGATGAAGGTGCTTCTGTTAGTATCTTATCCGCTTATGCTTGGAGAGATTTGGGTTTCCCTAATGTTATTCCAACTGTTAATTGGCCGTTGACCTTCGATAGAAGACCTAGTGAACCGATCGGATTCCTCCGTCAGGCACCTGTTACCTTGGGTGGAAAAACAGTCTTAGTTGATTTTATGGTTTTAAAGGACCCTATGGACTTTGATATGATCCTCGGGCGTGATTACGTTTATGCTATGTTGATATATTGTAACTTCAAAGAATATTATATTTGTACTTTATTATTCCGGAGATGTTTCATTCCTCCGTGAAGATCTTATTGTATATCCGGAGATGTTTATTCCTCCGTCGGAATGTAGTAACTCGGGTTATTAGACTTCCCTAGTAGGGGTCGGCCCTATATGTGTTATGTGGGTCAAAGGGTTATTAGACCACCCTAGAGGGGTCGGCCCAGTTAGTTGTAGTGGGGTATTTAACCTATTGGTTAAATACGAGCCTACGTGTACTTGTGTAAAATACATATCAGAGTAGTGTATAAATAGAGGAGGTGTGTTCCTCATTACACACACTCACTCACTTGAGAAAGGTGCATTTGTGGAGGAGAGGTCTGCTATGGAGGAGAAGGAGCTTATGCTCAGGGTTTGAATCTTTGTATATTGTTGGTCATCTATATTGAGGAAGCTTTGCTGGGTTTTCTACCCCATGAGGGTTTCCCAGGATAAATCTCTGTCTCTTGTGTTTATGCTATGCTTGTTGTTTCTTCAGTGATCCTGTATATGCTATTATTGTGAAATGGAATGTAATGCTGCTATTTTCTGTCTTAGCATATTGAATTTTAACATGGTATCAGAGCTAACCTGAAGGAAGACAAGGTATGGCACTAAAGACACTTGCTTTACTTACGACAATTTGAAGGTTAGGGTTTTACATAGCAAAAACCAGTCATCGTAGCACTTTCGCTATAAATCCGTTTTGGCGAAGTTTTCGGATCTGAAATTGCTACAGGACGAAGCTAACATCTCCAGGTACCTTGTGTCCAAAGGACAACCTCTAATTCGTTGTACTTTGTGATTTATGATCTGTACAATATAGGGTTTCTGCCTCTTCCAGATCTGAGTCAAAATCAGGTGACCTTGGGAAAAAGGTCATATCTTGGGCTAGGAAGCTCCAAATGAAATTTCGTAAAAAGTGACAGGTAGTACACAGTCTGCACTATCTCAGAAAACTTTTTCAGAGGCCGAAGTGGAACCAGTGACACGTGGAACTCCGTACAAGTGCGCTCTCCTGTATTATCCCATAAACAGGTCACGTTGCGACATTTGGCATAACTCTCTCTCAGAGAATCCAATTGAGGTCAGACCTGTCAGGATGAAAAGCTAACAGGTCAGGCTATCTCAGAAAACTTTTTCAGACCCTGTGGATCAAAAATTTCGGAGTTACACCAGAAACAATCAGGTACATATTTCTGTCAAAACAGAATTATTTTTGGTACCTTCATTCATGGCTTCCGGAATTTAGGGCTTTGAAGAAAGTTGGAATTTTTGTAATCGGAGACCACGGCTGGATGCTACTCATCAAAATAGAAATTTAGAGACCAAGATCAGAATTTTTGGTTGGGCAGAAGACCGGGCTTGATTAGACCCTAGTTCGGGACTTTGATCAGAAAACCAGAAAATTAGGGCTTCTGTAAAAATGGGAATTCTTGAAATATGTGACCACGGCTGGAAGCTCCTCAGAATAATAGAAGCTTAGAGCTTTGGATCAAACTTTTTGATGGGGCAAAAGAGTGGGCTTCATCAAACCCCAGTTCAGGGTCACGTCCAGTGAATCTGAAAGATTCAAAGGCAAAATTGAGGAGTAAAACTTTGCAGTTTTCAAATTCTAAATATATCAGTTTGATCAGCTCATCAAGGCGCATATTTCTATCCTTTCGGAAGTCTGAAATTCAAAGTTTGAACTTTTGGGGTTTCTCTGACAAACCCATATCCAGCTCCAGGTCCAGTTCTTGCAAATCAAGTGGATAGGGTTAATCCTAGAAGAAGATGGATTGGTCACCTGCATAGGTGAAGGAGTTCCTATTTCAGAGGAAGAAGAGGTTAAGGCTTTACATAAGGAGATTACAAGCGATCTCGATAGGTATGACTCATCGAGGTACATCACAAAAGACAAATCAGCCTCCATGACCATGAAAACATGAAGACAAAGACTCATCCATATTCTTTGTTCTACTTACGAGGTATGTTGTACATAACCAAGTAGGTATACTAATCCAGGTATGTTTCCCATGAATCTTACCTTGTGTTAGGATCCCTTATATAAGTATACTTGGAATGATTGGTTATGCTTTTTCATAAAGTTAGTAATCAAGGGATTATGCATATTATTAATGATATGCATGAGTAAAAGAAGACTTCCCTGAAATCTTGAATACTAATGTTTATTAACTAAAACCATGACTATACATTTTCAAGATTATTTAGTACTATAATGTTTTAGAATAGACTAATGAGTGTATGCTTGTGTATGAGATCATGAGGATGACTCTTGAGCATGCACAGTGGTACAGAATGAATAAGAGTTCAAAAGACATACAGAAGATCAAGCATAAAAGATAAGTATTTGAGTTGCTATTTGAAATAATAATGATATTGCCTGTAATAGGTTGTATGCATATTTGTATTCTTAGAATATATAATGCTGAGTATAAACATTCATAGAGCATTGAACAGTATACAACTAATGTGCATATGTTTGGTAAGTTGGACAAACATTCCATTGTTGCTTGTCTAGAATGAAACCTCTTTGCTGACATGCTGAGAGTTGTGCACACTCTCGATAGTATGTTCTGGTAGAGATGGAAGGCATCTAGATAGCCACTGTATGCATACAGGATATGGGAAAGTGTTGTGCCAAAGTATTGGTCAAAATAGTTGCATCACTATGTAAATGATATCTGTATGCATAATAGGTTATCTTTTGATGATTATGAAGTATTACTAATCATGTACTTAATTTTGATTTGTAGGAAAGGTCATGAAGAATGATGGACACCGTACAAGTGGTGGATGTTCAAACAAGAAGTTTTACAAATCAAACAAAATATAGAAGGCTCATGGCTAGAAGATTCTCTTAGAAAGGGGAAGAGAATCACAACAAGATGTTTGCTCCAAGTATGGTGTAATTAAAGAAGAAGTGTGAATCAGGTTCTGTATAGGTACCTAGGATCAATAATAAATTGATAAGCTTAATGTTCACCATGGGTGATGTGGATCTCAACCTTTGCTACAAGGTTGAATATGATACACATATGACATGGATGCAAGAAGGAACTCACCACAGAGTTCGAATGACATTGAGGCTCATATCAGTAGACCCATCTAACGAGAGATGGCACAGATAGATATGCAGAAGATCATTCAATACAGAAATGAAAAATGAAAGATCTCAAATTGATGCTTTACTTCCTAGGTCTGAAAGTATGGCAAGGCTCAGAAGGAATATTTCTCAACCAGGGAAAGTATGATGAGAAATATGACTTGAGGTGTTGGAATGGCCACTCTTATGGATTCCAACTTGAAGCTGTTAGGGGATAACTCATCAGAGTTAGTGGATATAACTCTGTACAGTCAATTTATTGGGTCTTTGATATATCTAACATATACTAGGTTAGATATATGCTTTGTTATGAACACCTTGAGTTAGTATCTAGTGGAAACTAGATGTGTTTACCTGATAGTTGCAAAGTATGTGATGAGGCACATAAAGGACACGATAGATTTTGATCTATGCTATCTTGAAGATCATGACTTCAGATGGCTATTCAGATTCTATTTGGGCAGGAAGTGTATCAGACAAGAAGAACACATCGAGAGGATGTTATTGTCTGGTATTAGCCATGATCTCGTGGTTTAGCTGGAAGCAGTCTAGTGTGGCTCTCAGCACAAGCGGAATATATGGCTGCTTGCTCTGCTAGTTGTGAAGAAGTTTTGGCTTTAGGATTGTTTGACTTAGAGATAGAACCAACTGAGATCCTATGTGATATTTAGAGTGGTATCAAGATGACATAGAATCTAGTATTCCATGATAAGTCAAAGAACATAGGGAACTAACAAGATTTGACGCAGAAAGGAATTCTAAAGTTTGAATTTGTAACAGGTTACCGTTGTACTAACCAAACCTCTGTCTCGAGTGAAGTTTGAATACTTCCGAGACAAGCTTGGTGTAGTTCAAAAGGACCCTCCTCGAAAGGGGGAGTAGTATAGTCACTGCTGATGAGATTGTCTCATCGAACAACAAGGTCGATGATGAGGTAACCTGTTCTCTACACCCAGTTACTTAGAAATATTTAGATTTAGGACTCTCTTACTTAGAATATTTAGTTTTACTTATACATGCTTTTGATGTTTGATGTACACATGTTTTGATGTGATTAGTGATATGTACACATGTTTTGATGTGATGTGTACATGTTTTGATTAGTGATGTATACATGTTTTGATGTACGCATGTTTTGATGTGATGTGTACATGTTTTGATTAGTGATGTATACATGTTTTGATGTACACATGTTTTGATGAGATGTGTACATGTTCTGATTAGTGATGTATACATGTTTTGATGTTTTGATGTTTTGATGTGTACATGTTTTGATTAGTGATGTATACATGTTTTGATGTACACATGTTTTGATGTGATGTGTACATGTTTTGATTAGTGATGTATACATGTTTTGATGTACACATGTTTTGATGTGATGTGTACATGTTCTGATTAGTGATGTATACATGTTTTGTTGTTTTGATGTGATGTGTACATGGTTTGATGTGATACATGATTGTACCTGTATGGATAAGAATATAGTTGAGGGGATTGGATCATCCCTGGACTTTCAGTCCTAAAGAGAACCGTAGACGTAAGGTCTCCGAGAATGAAGTCCTTAGTGGACAGTTGAGGGGATTGGATCATCCCTGGACTTTCAGTCCTAAAGAGAACCGTAGACGTAAGGTCTCCGAGAATGAAGTCCTTAGTGGACAGTTGAGGGGATTGGATCATCCCTGGACTTTCAGTCCTAAAGAGAACCGTAGACGTAAGGTCTCCGAGAATGAAGTCCTTAGTGGACAGTTGAGGGGATTGGATCATCCCTGGACTTTCAGTCCTAAAGAGAACCGTAGACGTAAGGTCTCCGAGAATGAAGTCCTTAGTGGACAGTTGAGGGGATTGGATCATCCCTGGACTTTCAGTCCTAAAGAGAGCCGTAGACGTAAGGTCTCCGAGAATGAAGTCCTTGATGGACTTGAGGGGATTGGATCATCCCTAGACTTTCAGTCCTAAAGAGAGCCGTAGACGTAAGGTCTCCGAGAATGAAGTCCTTGATGGACTTGAGGGGATTGGATCATCCCTGGACTTTCAGTCCTAAAGAGAACCGTAGACGTAAGGTCTCCGAGAATAAAGTCCTTGATGGACTTGAGGGGATTGGATCATCCCTGGACTGTCAGTCCTAAAGAGAGCCGTAGACGCAAGGTCTCCGAGAATGAAGTCCTTGATGGACTTGAGGGGATTGGATCATCCCTGGACTGTCAGTCCTAAAGAGAGCCGTAGACGTAAGGTCTTCGAGAATGAATTGAGTGGATTAAATCATCCTTGGACAGTAAATCCAGTAATTCCGAAAGGAAGGATAGTCCTAAATGAATTGTGATTGGATTAAATCATCCTTGGACAGTAAATCCAGTAATTCCGAAAGGAAGGATAGTCCTAAATGAATTGTGGTGGGATTAAATCATCCTTGGACAGTAAATCCAGTAATTCCGAAAGGAAGGATCGTCCTAAATGAATTGTGGGATTAAATCATCCTTGGACAGTAAATCCAGTAATTCCGAAAGGAAGGATCGTCCTAAATGAATTGTGGGATTAAATCATCCTTGGACAGTAAATCCAGTAATTCCGAAAGGAAGGATCGTCCTAAATGAATTGTGGGATTAAATCATCCTTGGACAGTAAATCCAGTAATTCCGAAAGGAAGGATCGTCCTAAATGAATTGTGGGATTAAATCATCCTTGGACAGTAAATCCAGTAATTCCGAAAGGAAGGATCGTCCTAAATGAATTGTGGGATTAAATCATCCTTGGACAGTAAATCCAGTAATTTCGAAAGGAAGGATCGTCCTAAATGAATTGTGGGATTAAATCATCCTTGGACAGTAAATCCAGTAATTCCGAAAGGAAGGATCGTCCTAAATGAATTGTTGGACTAATCATCCTTAGACAGCAAATCCAGGAGGGATAGTCTTAAATATGATTGTGATTGGACTAATCATCCTTAGACAGCAAATCCAGGAGGGATAGTCTTAAATATGATTGTGGTTGGACTAATCATCCTTAGACAGCAAATCCAGGAGGGATAGTCTTAAATATGATTGTGTGATGACGATGCTGCTGATCATATGCTGCTGATCGTGTGATGACGATGCTGCTGATCGTGTGATGACGATGCTGCTGATCATATGATGACGATGCTGCTGATCGTGTGATGACGATGCTGCTGATCGTGTGATGACGATGCTGCTGATCGTGTGATGACGATGCTGATGATCGTGTGATGATGATGATGCTGATCGTGTGATGACGATGCTGCTGATCGTGTGATGACGATGCTGCTGATCGTGTGATGACGATGCTGCTGATCGTGTGATGACGATGCTGCTGATCGTGTGATGACGATGCTGCTGATCGTGTGATGACGATGCTGCTGATCGTGTGATGACGATGCTGCTGATCGTGTGATGACGATGCTGCTGATCGTGTGATGACGATGCTGATGATTGTGTGATGACGATGCTGATGATCGTGTGATGACAATGCTGATGATCGTGTGATGACGATGCTGATGATCGTATGATGACGATGTTGATCGTGCTGCTGTTGATAGTGTGATGATGATGATGCTGATCGTGTGATTACGATGCTGATGATCGTAATGCTGATATTGATGTTGACATTGATGTACCAGTAACTGTTTGAGTTACTGATGAAGACAAATTGAAGAAAGCTTCCAATGATTTATAGATGTATCATATATGATGTTGATGACTCCTTGCTCGTGCAGATGTTGTTATAATATCCTTCTCGTTAAGGGGGAGTGTTGATATATTGTAACTTCAAAGAATATTATATTTGTACTTTATTATTCCGGAGATGTTTCATTCCTCCGTGAAGATCTTATTGTATATCCGGAGATGTTTATTCCTCCGTCGGAATGTAGTAACTCGGGTTATTAGACTTCCCTAGTAGGGGTCGGCCCTATATGTGTTATGTGGGTCAAAGGGTTATTAGACCACCCTAGAGGGGTCGGCCCAGTTAGTTGTAGTGGGGTATTTAACCTATTGGTTAAATACGAGCCTACGTGTACTTGTGTAAAATACATATCAGAGTAGTGTATAAATAGAGGAGGTGTGTTCCTCATTACACACACTCACTCACTTGAGAAAGGCGCATTTGTGGAGGAGAGGTCTGCTATGGAGGAGAAGGAGCTTATGCTCAGGGTTTGCATCTTTGTATATTGTTGGTCATCTATATTGAGGAAGCTTTGCTGGGTTTTCTACCCCATGAGGGTTTCCCAGGATAAATCTCTGTCTCTTGTGTTTATGCTATGCTTGTTGTTTCTTCAGTGATCCTGTATATGCTATTATTGTGAAATGGAATGTAATGCTGCTATTTTCTGTCTTAGCATATTGAATTTTAACATGCTATGCATGCTGTGGTGTCTACTCTTTTTCGTGTGATGCATTTCCCTCATAACGAAAACATTGTCACCATCGACCAGCTTGCATTCGTTGATCCTCCTTATTACCCAACTGTAGACCAGTCTGATCCCTCGTCATTAGGCACTACTATGTCACATGCGCCTCATGTGGCATATTGTTCCTTGAGTTCAACTGCTACTGAGAAGAAGTCTCTGAGTTCATGCTTACCTTCTCGGGACTTGGTCCCAGCTTTTGACCAAGTGACACCTCCATCTGAATGTTTAGATATGTATTCTATCTGGGATGATATACTTCCTTCCGATGAAGTTTTCCTAGAGTCTATAGTACAGTCTGCCATTCATTTGGATGTTGATCCAGTCGCAGTCATGTCCAGCCCCGGTTTGACCTTAAAGTTTGATCTTCCTACTGTTGAGTCTTTGGACTTTCCTATAGATCCGCAAATCGGTGTTCCTGCTGAGTTTGATTATGCTTCTAGAATTTTCAACTCCCGTGATGATGAATTTGTTTCTGCAGATTCCGTCATGTCCTTCAACTTTGATCTTCATCCTGAATTTGATCTTGTTGATTGTAAGTCCTCGGGCTTGGGTACCATAGAGTCTTCATTTGAAAACTCTGCCTTGTTTATGCCTGCTGTTGATGATAGTGAAGTTGAAAGTATTTCTACCACAGTGACTTGTATCGGGTCTTTCCTTACATATGTTTTAGATATGATGCTGGTACTAATGTTTCTTGGAGACAGGATTCTTAGCTGGATGTGTACTTGCTTACTGGTCATTTTCGATACCTTGTGCGACCATGTCAGGTATATTCGGAACCTTGCATATAGGTTTAGGCTTCCCCACTGTTATGTTGCATTTGAACCTTTTGCCATCCGAATTCGCCATAGGGTCGAACCTGTTGGATATTGGTGTGTTAGCCATCTCTTTATGCATTGTGCACCAGTCCGACAGCAGAGCCTACCTAACATGGGTCACCCTAGTCAGCACCCTTATGCCATTCTGGTGCCCATGCTGAGTTTTTCTCATAGGTTCGGGAGCCTTTTTAGATTCACCATGACTTTGAGAAGAAGCCTCATATCTTTCTTCCTCATATATTTCTGGCCATCCCTGATAAGGCTCCCATCTTTGTGTTCAAATTGCATATGCATATGTTATGATCCCGCTTGCGCTAATGAGCCTGAAGCCGGCTTCCATGCTTTTAGCCCATTGTATAAGCCTCCATCTCTGATCTCATTTCCGCTAAGCCCTGTATCATTTTGCCTTTTCAATTTGACACCTTTTATCTGGAGGAGACACACCCTGAGTGTCCTTATCTTGCTCATGTTCCTTGCATTAGGCATAGCTTTGTTCCATGCGCTTGGAGCTAGTTTTGCATGTTCCTGACACTCGTCTCCTCCCATTTCGAGCATTCTTCTCTTACTTCGAGCTCGTTAAAAACAGTAAGTAGGTTACGAGCATTTCTTCCACCTTTCCTTCGAGCTCATTAAAAACAGTAAGGAGGCTACGAGCATTTCTTCCACCTTTCCTTCGAGCTCGTTAAAAACAGTAAGGAAGTTATGAGCATTTTCTATATCTCCTTTGGGCTCATTAAAAACAATAAGGAGGTCATGAGTTTACTTTTCCGGACTCGTTAAACCTTTACGGAAAAGATCCCTATGGAGTTCTTTTAAGCCCTTTTCAGACTCCTTAAATAGGAAAAGTTTGCCGAGCATAGTTGTCTTTTCAGGCTCGTTAAAATAACTGAACCGACATCCACTTAGGTATAGAATTACCCCTTTTCCGGGCCTTGGTGGATAATTTACGGAAAAGGTATACTCTAGGTATACTCTTGTATGCGCTAGAAGAGTTCTTCTTCCATCATTTTACACTTTTTCGGGGAAGGAGACTAACTTTACGAAAAAGGACCTTTGGAGTTGTCTTTAGGGTTTTCAGACTCTCGAAATGTGAAAACACCAAGCGAGCACATACCAATCCGGGCTCGATATAAAATCCACGGATAAGTGTATAGAGGACTGTTTAAGTTTTTCAACTCTATAAGCAAGAAAACACCGCCGAGCACAGACCAATCCGGGCTCGATATAAAATCCACGGATAGGTGTATGGAGTTTTCTTCTAGGTTTTTCAGACTCCTTAAATATGAAAATACCGTCGAGCATGCTTTAGTTCTTTGTCAAGCTCGTTAAAAAATGAAAAAGGAAAGGGAAGGGAAGAATGTCAAAATATCTTTCAATATGATGGCAGCAAGTCAACTATCTCCTTGAACAAAGCACCTGTTTTGAGTCTATCAAACAAGTTGGGTTCTAGTATTGACCTTAGGGTAAACTTGATCTCAGAGTTCCTACTCCTCCGTTTGGTTAGTCTTCCAATCATTTGGAGAATCTGTTAATGTCTCCTACATTGCAGACTTGCATCGTGGTCTCTTTGTGTTCAAAGCTGCCTAAGTCACTCTTGTGTCGTGCTCACTGTTCAAGGATACAACCTGTGTCGGCCATTCTGCAGTTGCCTTGACCTCATGTGTCGGCCATTCCTTGGTGTCAGTATGTTTCATCATGTGTTCAGTCCTACTTCAAATCAGCTCATACCTGTTGAGTGTCCCTCGTGTTGGATGATGGAGGATGCATTAAGGCCTCCCTTCCAACGGACTTCTTCCCATCGACTTCAGCTCATTTTGCTCTGGGAATGAAGTTTAGAGTTTCGGTTAGTACCTTGGGGATTGCAGTCATTAGTGGCAGTTTCCCTCGCTATTGGATAGATGGGAATACATCAATGTCTCCTATCCGATGGATTCTTCAAGTGTTCGACGGCAAGACCACTTATTCGCACTTGCTTGAATGTACTAGGTACCTTGGGTTCCATTTTCATTATTGGTGGACACCCTCGTGTTTGTTAACGGTATACATCAATGACCGGTAATCAAACGATACCTCCCATGTTCGACAACAGCTCATTTATTCGCATGGATAGGTTTGTACCTTGGGTTGTTTTTGGATGAAGACCTTGGGATCCTCGATAGCATCACCTCATTTATGTTATCGCCCAAGTTGCGCAAGACTGAGCCCCACTCCTTTTGGCTCTTGATGAGACATAGATCCAGCTTGTTCTCTATGGCTATGTTCTCCAGTTTTGACATAGATCCACCTTGTATTTATGTGGCTATGTTTACACTTATGTTCCTCATGGATCCACGCTTGTATTTTAGTGACCATGATATATGCATCAGTATTTTGGATCATTATTGTATCCTCTTGGAGATCATGTTCCACCATTTGAACATGGACAGTTACCCCATGGATAAGTTTGTCTGACTTTGCCTTTGCTTTCAGGTACTTCATTTGAGCCTATGATTCTTGGTTTCTCCGTTCCTCCACGATTCAACTCTTTTTTATTTTTTATAATGTATTTCGGCCATCGTTTCCTATACTCCCTCTGACCTCGTACATTAGGGGGCATCTGTTATAGCTTGAAATGACACCTCTCCGTCCGTGACGACACTTGTTTCCCTTGGTCGCATGACGACACTTCTTGAGATCAAGTTCAGTCACACAACAGGACATTTGTGGATGGAGGAGTCATTTGGGACACTAAAAATGGTTGAAATTACCTCATTCTTGACCCATTTGATGTATATGACCCTTAGGAACATTTTTCCAGACCAAACTATCTCCTGAAAATGAGCAGAAAAGCCTGTTTTTGGCCATTTTTCACTATGAGCGCGACTCTACTGTTGACATAGTAGCGTGTGTACGCGACTTTACCTCATTCAAAGTAGCGCCCATTGCCATGTGTACGCGACTTTGTCTACTATAGAGTAGAGTACACTCCTGTTTTGGTCAAAATCTCGAAATTCGAGTAAGTTAAGTTGGTTGGGAAACCTCTTGAGTGGTTGTAACTTCTTTTCCTCTTCCTCATTGATTATATAAGGAGGGTAGAAGGGCCATGTCAGGAGAGCAAGCCTAATTGCAAAGTTATGCTGGAGGAATGGAGACCCTCATCCCCCTCTCTTGTGCTTCAGTTTTGGTAAACCCTAGTACAATTGCTTAGAGGCTGGGATCCTTGGAGAACAGAAGCAGGAGACCTTGAATCTAGGTTTCGTGAAGTGCCAAGCTTGAAGGAAGGTATAATTGTATGTACTTGCTTTCATTCATTAATAAAGATTAGACGTTCTTCTCTTTCCAAATATGACCTATTAATGTGTCTTAAGATTTGATCACTGTTTGATTATAGTTTGATGTCTCTTTCCATTATAGATATCAGTATTATATATGTAGTCAAATGTATTTGAGAAAGGTATCAAGTTGTTTTGCAGGTCTGGGCATTGCGACACTGGATAAGCATTGAAGAGCGAGGGAGGAAAAGCTAGGATCAACCTTCTGAATAAGGTGCCTACATATCTAAACCCTAATCTCTTCATTTATTTGTTGTACTTGCAGAATGCTTGTAAGTCTATCTTTATCACCGTAAGTTGGTAGTTTCTCCCCTGAACTATAGGTGCATTTTCCCCACAACACTCAGCTTAGACCTCTATGTTTGCTCTGCGTGTGGATCTTTAACCTCTATCCAGCAATTAAATCCATGCGTGTAGATGCCCCCAATGAGACCAGCATTGAAGATTCCTTTGATCTCTGCGTGTAGATTCCCCCATGGGTATTTCGTCATCCTCTACATCTAGTGATTCAAGAACTGGAATTTCTAAGCAGTCTACATACTCATGTTCTGGTGTTGCGGGCTCTTTAATTATCGGTTCATAGTTTTTGAACTGAAAATTTGATGATAAAACTCCTGCATAATACTGGAATCCAGTGTCATATGTGGCTCTTGATTGGGTTCCAGATATAGCATGTTACTTAGGAGATCTAAATTTTGTTGATATGGCAGATTGAATCCATAATTTGGCAGGAGAGCGAGTGGATCCAAGTTTTGTTGAGAAGACCAGTTTGTGGACTGCGGGTTTATTGTCTGCATACAATGCCACATAAAATGCCCAACACGTATTAATACCTTCTAAACTGGTGTTGAATGTAAAACCCTGCAATCTCAACAATTAATCTCAGCCTTTCAATTATATGGCAATTGATAAATGTGTTTTTCAGTTGATGTTGTATGGTGCAGACTCCTCCATTTCCAAATTGACTACAAATTGGTTGCATGTTGTTTGATTGAAGGCATTTTGGTTTTTAGTATTGAGTTTTGGTAAATACATTAAACTTCAGCGCCAAAACAACAAAGGAATCCAATTCCAAAACATCCAATTCGAAATTGTTTAAAAAATTCAGTGTCAAAAAACTGTTGCCAAAGTTTTGTATGCTTTGAAATCAAATTGTTATATTGAGATTAAAAAAGAATTGAAAGGTTCTTTGCAAAATGTTTTGTCTATTTGGGTTAAAACGCATTCCAACAAAAATTTGAAAAAAAAGTTAAGCTTTTTAAATCTTTAATTTTAGATTAAAAAGAAAAACAAATTTTTGCAAAATTTTTGAAGCATTTTAAATCTTTAATTTTATATTAGAAAGAAAAACAATTTTTTGCAAAATTTTTGAGGCTTTTTTAAAATCTTTAATTTTAGATTAGAAAGGAAAAAAAAAATGAATTTTTTTTTGAAAATTTTCAAATCTTTAATTTTGGATTAAAAAGGAAAAAAATTTGCAAATTTTTTTACAAAGCTTGGAAATTTTGGATTAAAATTAAGGCTTGGAGTTGTATGACTTAAAGTGCCATTCACACACATTTGCATTGCTAAACACTTTAAACATCACATGTTGAGATAATTTGAGAGCAATTTCTTTCCACAAAACATAAATAAACTTTAATTAGTTACATTTTGTTTTAGGAGTTTGAATGCTTTCATGATTTTCATGCATAATTAGAGAGAATTGCACCTTTAGAATTCAGTTTTCTTGAGATATATTGTGTATGAGGCACCGTATCCTCTTCACTCGCATCTTATGATGATCTTGTGAATGAGAAAGTGTATCTCACTTGTAATAGTTTAGGACTTCATTTTTTCAAAGCATCTTATATCGAGCCACCATATCCTCTTCACTTGGGCGTTATGGCGATCTTGTGAATGAGAAAGTGGATCTCACTTGTAACAGAGTAGATTTAATTTGTGCATACAGTTTTTCGAGCCACCGTATCCTCTTCACTTGGGCCTTATGGTGATCTTGTGAATGAGAAAGTGGATCTCACGTGTAACAGTTTAGAATTTAATTCATCATCATTCTAAAGGGCTCTGCGTATCCTCTTCACTTGGGCCTTATGGCAATCTTGTGAATGAGAAACAAGGATCCCCCGTGTAATAGAATTAGATTCATGTTTACTTGAGATATTTGTTTGGGTTACATTGATCTTTAACATCAATTATTATCCATATTTTTGAAAAAACTGTACATCATGAACATAAGAAATCTACCAGAAACTTTGTATGTCTGAAAGAAGATCATGAACCTCTAACTCTTCCTTCAGTTAGGATGTTCATCAAACTAAAAGACAGCATAGTGAGCATCTTGCAATGTGTGGTTCATTTTGTTTTCGAGTCAAAACACCACTAGTTTCACTTCCACTCATGAAACTAAGCAAACTACCCTAAAAATTGGCGCTTAATCTAAAATTGACAAACTTTTGATTTTCATATCAACAACAAGTTTAGGTCAGTGCCTTGCATTAGGTTTGGAGAGTTAACACTCCTGGGATGCAAAACTTTGAAACTAGCATTGATTAAAGAGAGAAATCCATTAGTAGCATGAAACGCTTGTCGGGAAAGCACTTCTTAAACATGCGTTAAGCATGAGGTCAATCTGGATAAGTAAAGGGTGGTTCCCCCCTTTTGCTTGTTTAGTGGGACATGAGCTCATCAAGGAATTCTATGTGAAGTGACAAGTCCTCAGGGTGACATCACTTTTCTAGAGTGCCTAGTTATGAGAGTTGTTCCTGACTTGCGACTGTTTTGCTCGACCGTGAATTGTGAAGTGGTAACTTTAGTGGCTATTCCTAAGATATCACATAGGCTATTGTGAGTGTGTCACCTACCCAAATTTTGAGACTATTTATTTTATTGCAAAAACATTATGTTAAATTATAATTACAAAGTTTTGTAATTATGACCAAATCTGGTCAAGGATGATTGTAATGACATATTATTATTATTTAATAAATTAAAACAGGAGACAAACACCAAGGGAACTGTTGAATGGGTGTTCACCAACCCACTAGGAGGAATGGAAGCTGTTAGAAGGCTTGGGACAGGTGTCAGCATTTGCACTCCACCACTAGTTGTTGTTTATGGGACAATTACCCCTAAATTTGTGGCATTATCCCCCAGATGGGTGGAATAGAGCTGTTAGCTCATTAATGACCACGTTAACCACTAAAAAGGCCTAGGAAGCCTAGAGAAGGCAAATCAAATTGAGCGGGGAGCTCCATAATTATTTTTCTGCAGAAATAATTGCTCAAGTGTATCAGGTGATGACAGAGAGATTCGAATAGGGAGGCTAAGTGGAAGTGCATTGTGAGTCTGCTGAAATTATTCTGAGAAGGAAACCAGAGGTGCTGGTGTAGGTCTCCTTGACTGCTAAATCTATATGACTGAATGATATACATTGTGGCTACAAGTTGATGACCTAAAGATTCTATAGATTCTTCTTCCTAGTGGTTCAGTAAACAGGCTCAAGGGTCCTAAGGCAAGTAATTTCGCTGTCTTCAGGAGTAGGTTGGGTGGAACAGGCTACTTGGGTGGTTTGTTTCTCCTACATTCATCAGGTTCTACTATTCTGTCTTGTTTATTTTCACTTGAATGAACAAATTTTTTGTATTAAACCTCTAACCCTTTTTCTTGGTTTGATAATGAAGACTTATTGACTAAATTGTTTAGCTGAACTGTATATTCTGTTAAGTTAGGATAGGTTAGAATAGTTCTGTTTTTGAATAAATAAATTACTTTCCTATATTTTTCAACACATTAGAGATGTCATACTCTAGTACAGGAGGTGGAGAATTAAATAGGATAATTAAAAGATGCAGGATAGAAAATAGCACTTCATAATATAGGCATTTTAATATTTTCTTTTACCTACTGTCAGAAAATAAATATCCCATTTCTGTATAAAAATCTAGGGTTTACACTTTAGGTTATCTACTTCATTTCAAAATACACATACTATGCATTTTATTATCATTTCATTCAAAAAACTGTAAAGGACTATAACCTCATTTCATTTCCTTCATCAACATTCATGGATTAAACTTAGCACGGTACATAGGCTTTTTGAAAATTAGTTGTAATACCAACTTAGAATATCTATGATATTTCAATGCTATAGTCTTCTATATTATTACGCAGCATTTTATTTAATTGAATTTAACTCTTCCATGTATTCCAAATTCTTGTAGTAAGAATGTCTTTCATGTTCAGGATCAGAATGTATTATCTTCTTTTGAATCCCTAGATACAGATTATCTTCCATAGAAAACATTTATCGTTCTATAAAAGAAGTTACAAGACTAAATTTCAACTATACAAAGTTTGCAAACACCCGCGGGTTCGATTTTGAAACTCTAAGGCCATTTTATAGCCAGCTTACAGCCGAGCACTTAAAATCGTACACCTAAATTAGTTATATCAAATTTTCAAAACCAAACACATTACTATTGTTCAACTATCACATTTAGGATAGCTATCTATTTGTACAAGACAAACTCAAACAAGAGTATTATTTTTTTTATCAATCATAATATTTATTTAAGTGGTGGTTCAATACCAAAAACTGAGTCTCATCACCATTCCAAACTTTAAATTAAACAACACGAACACAGGGTTTCTCTTTCGTGAAACAAGTTAGCCCACGGCTCTCGACCAGAATCAACACTGTATTTTCTAGTTAAAATATCAATTTATATAAACATAGAAACCGCTTAGAAACTATTTTAAGTTTTCTTAAACACTGTATTTTCCATTAAAATGATCGAGGGTTCATCCCTTAGTAAATAAATCTTCAACAAGTTTACTTTTCAACAAGAGTTACAGTGAAACGCTGCAGAGCAGAGTAACAAGACAAGCCATGGATCCCAACCTCTGGACATTTATCATTGGCTCTCAAAATCACAAACAATGGCCAAAAACCTTTGCCAAGAATCAAATATCCGGATCTTGTCAAACATCAAGTATCGGCCACACCGGGCCAGGAGAACCTACGAGGGAAAGAACCACCGAGGCTTACCGGGTGGTCGAGCAACATTCTTCCACTGAGCTTCGAGCAAGTAACCCTTCGACGAAGTAACACTTGCCACAAGAACCCATAAGAGGTTAAACGAGAAATTACAAAGATAATTATAGACACAACAGATAGCATTAACACTTCAAGTTCGAAACATTACCTGTGTAATGTAGCTCCAAGAGTAGAGACGCCTGTAGCAAATGACGATGGATCCATCTAATAAACGCAGTGAAAAGGGAAATCAAATTCTGAGAACCATTCTTATTATGCTAAGAGAATCAACCCTGGTCCAAAATTCACTCTCAAATACTAACAGAAAAACTCTAGATACTATCTCTAACACACCACCAAATGCTGCATTATGGCCCGGCTCTACAAGAGAAACAAAACCTGGAACTAATAAGTTTTCCCACAGGTCCAGGGATCGAAACTGAGGAAGGAGTCCTCCGAGCTTCAATTACCAAACCCTACATTATAGCAGGCGGTCGGCCTCTCCACCTTAGCACCACCAAAGAAAAATGAAGGTCAAAGAACCACTTCAACGCTAAGCGTAACGAAAGACTAGGGTTTCAGTTCAAAGTCCAAAAACATATGAGATTAACGATGGAGATGATGCCAACCAAGCACGTCGAGAATTTGGCAACAACCACATTTATTTTATATTAATTATCACTTCCACCATGACATCCAACTCAGTAGACCCGAGGTTAAAAGCATTGCACAGCTCAACATCTTGGTAGAAGTTTGTGAATTCTATCACGTGAACCACAACCACGATGGCATCCACTAAGACTTGCACTCAACGCAGAAGGCAGGTGAATTAAATGCCAAGGCCAATTATGGTATCCTTCCAGCACGCTAGTACCAATACATTCAATGCCCTGTCATTATCACATTCAACACAAAGACTTAGGGTTGCAACACATATTTCATTTCATTATCCAAAGAATGTAGTCGACACCTTATGGTTGGTAATACATTTCCAGTGTATTGGTCATAGAATGCATGGTTAATATATGTTGCATATTTTTCTCAAATGACATAGGTAGCTTTTTATAGAAGACATTCGATACTTGGTTTATAGTTTAGAATTTCATAAAATACATTGCCACTTTTGTTTACAATGCTACATTATTATTAATCCATCGTATAGATATTAAATAAGGATTGTTAAAGTCCTATAGTTTTATAATTTCATACTAGTAACATCATATTCATGATGGATACAATATATCAACCCCTTGCTACAAAAATATGGATCTTTGTGTAATTATATATTGAGGAATGCATAAGATATTAGTTTACATTTGTGATTCTAGTCAATCCACTTAATAAATATCAAATTGGCTCATGTTTCTATAGTATGAAGTAACATATAAGGTTGGTACTTTGATATAAATAAACACATGATGTTATCATTCTTTTCAAATAGGAAAATAGGAAATTGGCTCACATGATGTTAAGCATATAGACATTGTATCCTAGGTAAGGTTTAGTAACATTTACATTATTTTTCCATGTGACGAATTATTAAGACTCTGGTCTATTAAATGGAAGTTGCGATTCTGCGACTCTTATTATGTTTAATAACACTAATTGAAACAAGAATAAAATTCAAACCGTGAAATAACTCTTAGGCATGGAATACTAGAGTTATCACAATGCATTTGACAGCTAACTGAAAATATAATTAAAACTTCTTAGAATTACTAGAAGTGCTGGAACATGTCATAATACTCTTACCTGCGGATCTGCGAAAAAAAACAGGTTCAAATGCTTTATCTAACATAGCTAAGTAAACCTCCGGGTACCCTGTAGGACCCCTTCGTCATCATCCAAAAGAAAACTGTCACTATTATGTCTAAATGATTGTATCTTAAAAGAATTTAAATACAGCATATAGATTACAATTAACAAAAGTAAAACTAATGTCGTATTTTGTGTTAAGAAGTATGAATTGTCATCATCATAATTTATTATTAGTTAAAAGGATTAGCATTCATTTTATTTCCGCATTAGCAAGTACAACATTTAATGTTACTTTAACAATTTTAAATTTTTGTGAATTTTCGGGATGTTACAGAGTGGGACACACTTGCAATACCTGAGACAGACCTTGGAACTTTTACTCCTTGGGAGAGTGGTTGGTCAGGAACCAACGCTTACACCCCTGGTGATTAAATTTTATTGTAACTATTTCTCATACCTTCGTTGCTAGCAATTGTTTGAGGCTTGAGATCCCTCAACAGCTACTAGTTTCGGAAAGCCCTCTAATCTAGCTTTTCACTGAACTTCAGTTCTTTGGAAAAGTAGTTTACTTGCTTGAAATCTCTAGGGAATTTTTACTGTGTGGACACTTTTCATTTTTTGAGTCTAGACTGCCTTAGGATTTTTTGATTCTATTTTAAACAAATCCTTTTATCAACTTATTAGAAGTGGCTACTCTCCCGATCCACCAGTCATAGTGGCAGCAAGGTGAGTCACCAGAAATTGAAGGCCCTGCTACATTGCAGAGACAGATACAAAAACCACATCCTAATGAATTGGAAACAAAACTGATTGTAAACTCAATTAATAGTACTCGAGAAGAACAACATCAAATCAACACTGAGAATTCATCGGCACATCACAAACTAAATACAGACATAGTTGATAATCTTACTTCAGTTGAAATTGAAACATTGAAACATCACACACATGCTCATGTAATTCCTCCTTTGATGAGTCTTTCAGAACCAGTTGCACTTACTATCTGTGAGTCACTGGGTGATATCAAACCTCTTTTTGAAAGTTTGAATGACATGCAAAATTCAAGAAATGACCCTATGGATTCATCAGGAGCACAAGGAACTACATCATCGCAACATCAAACAGTTGTTAGAGGTAGCAATACTTCTAATTTGGCCTGTACATCAATCCCAACAGTTAGTATACCTGTTAGTAGCATAAGTTCTACCAACACTTCAGTGCTAGTTGGTACAATTTCGGGTTTCAATCCTGAAAGTACATCCACTTCCTCTACAGGAATCCCTACTGAAGGGTATGCCTTACCAAACATTGGTTTTCCATATGGTTCGGCTAATCAGGGTCAACACACACAAGGAGTAAACCAGAATCCTCATGGTATACAAAACACTTGTCCAAACTCTAATTCCAGGGGAAACCCTTCACCATGGAATGGCAATATTCTTGGAGGAAGCAATGAACCATGGAACATTTATGCCAATTGGGGTTATGCTCCTCAGATTAGTGGAAATGCCCCGGGGGGTTATCCTCCGACTTATCCTAGCACAATGCCTAGCGAAAATCCACCTATCAACCCCATCCCACAATGGAGTTGGTAAGTTCCAGGAAGTAACCAATCTTCTTAGGGCCCACCTTCACAAGGAGGAAATCAACCTTGGAACGCTTATCTAAACCAAGGAAACAATCAATGGTGTGGTCTGCTTCCAACTAGTAACCAATCTAATTGGGGCCCACCCCCGCAAAGGGGAAATCCACCCATGAATCCCAACCAGTAATGGAGTGGTAATGTTCCACCAAGTAACCAATCTCAATGGAACATACCTCCGCAAGGGGGCAATCCATACATGCAACCTAGTTCACAATGGACTGGGTAACATTCAGGAAGTAACCAATCTTTTTGGATGCCACCTCCACAAGGAGGAATTCAACCTTGGAATGATTTTCAATACCAAGTTCAACCACCATGGTATGGTTCGGATATAGGAAATAACCAATCTTCTTAGACCCCACCTCCACAAGGAGGCAATCCACCCAATGGTCATGTTACAAGAAGTAGCGAAAGTTCTTGGGGTCAGCCTCCGCAAAGGGGAAACCCACCTTGGAATTCTTATCACATCCAAGGACCACATCAGTGGAGTGGTCAGGTTCTAGAAAGCAACCAATCATTTTTGGGCCTAACCCCGCAAGGGGGGAAATCCAACTATTGACCCCATTCCGCCATGGAGTGGTCAGGTTCTAGAAAGTAACCAATCTTTTGGGAACCAACCTGAAAAACTTGCATTTGATTTAGCTAGGCTTCCACATGGACATCATGTTAATGGTATGATGGATTCCGTCAACCATCTTGAACAGATTACCCTACATTTGGGACAAGTGTCTATTCAGAATTCACAACCCACAGCTGTCCAGGAAATGCAAGAATCTGCTAATCCTTCCAACAATTCTAACATCCTCACAGTCTCATCCATGGACCTGAGAGGAAAGAAGAAGAAGTACAAGGGTAAGAAAAGTGCTAATTCTTCCCACAATTCTGAAATCCTTATAGTCGAGTCCAAATACCTTAGGGACAAGAAGAAGAAATACAAGAGTAAGCAAAATGCTAACTCTAGGAACGAAGATCCACCAACTATGCTTCAATGCGGTGGGAAACAACAACCCACTATTTTGACATCGGTACCCCCACCAGGTGGAAACCAGCCAACCCCCTCACAAGGGGGAAATGATCCTAATGCTAATGTCTTCATGTGTGATCCTGAGATAAATATTCAAACAATACTTGATTCTTATGATGTCTCTCCTAGTACATCAGATCAATCGGAATCACAGCCAAGTGGTTACCTCTACATTGAGAAACCAGCCATAGACTTAGTACCCTACCCCCCGAAAGGATTTCTACGTAGAACAATGCATAATCCTAACACGCGAGCTGCTCGGAACGGTAATGTTCTTGAGGACCTAGCTCAAGTACCATGTGCCATGTCGTCCTTGGAGGTATTGCAATATCATTCTGAGCAAAGAAAGGAACTATTGTATACCATTGGTACTGTTGAGCCATTCGATGAGACTTTGATTACATCAGACATAGACCATTCAATATGTAGGATCCTTTCCAAAGTTGCTTTTCAGATTCAAGTAACGACTCATGGTAAGAACATATGTCTAACCATAGTGGATGAAGGGACCTCAGCTTGTGTAATGTCATTTACATGTTTCCAAGCATTTGGGTCACCCCTATCTCTCGTAGAAGTTTCAAACCAAGCTACTCAAATAGCTTCGGCAGATTCGGATCAAAATCTTCCCTTGATGGAGGAATATGATTCGGTTACCTGGCCCATTTGGGCTATGAGATCTCCCATCTCACATGACTTATTGGATTACATTTTATCATCAAATGAAGATATCCCTAAAGTTGTAAACATTTGGTTGCACCCACCTCAGGATATATTTTGTGGGGCCACTAGGAGCATACTTGATATATATCTACCCAAGTATAGTAGCATGATCTCTATGTTCCTCGATCTTATCTGGTATATTTGGAAACTTGCATATAGGTTTAGGCCATCCATTTGTGAAGATTCATTTGAACCTTTTGCAACCCAAACTTGCCATAGGGTCGAACTTGTTGGAAATTGGTGGGTCAACCCTTCATATATGTATTTTCCACCACTCCGACAGCAGAACCTACCGAACATGGGACACCCTAGTCAGCACCCCATTGCTAATTTGGTGCCCATGATAAATTATTCTCATAGGACTGGGAGCCCTATTAGTCCCATCATGACTTGGAGTTTGAGACCACATATTTCTCTTTCATTCATTTTTTACCATATCCTGATGGGCTCCAATTTTTTGTCATTTTACATAAGCTTGTGTTAAAATATCCACTTGAACATCCATGCAAACTGCTTCGTTGCTTATTGCTTAGGTTGCTTATTTGCCTTTGCGATCACTTTTTGTTACAAGATTCCTATAAACCATTGCTTCTGTACATTTGACCGATACCCATGGAGGAAACATCTGTAAGAGTGTACATAACTAACTCAACCCTTGTTTTCAATACGTATCTTTGTCTTGGCCTGACCCATGCCCTTGACATTTAGGCGCGTGCCCTTGAGACACTCATTTCCTCTAATGTACCATAGCATGCTTTATTCCTTTTTCAAGCTAATAAATGAAAAAGTTAAAAAAATTGGGAAACACAAAAATCCAAAAAGGGAGAGGCTTGAATCACTTCATATTATAAACTTCGAATAAAATGGAAACAGTCAGTCCTTGTCGCCCTTGAACACGGAACATAATATTGTATCTGCTGTCAGTACACCATCTGCATTTGCCTTAGGAAACTGTACCAATATTTTGAACAGATCTCCACCGATGGGTTATCCTTCCCGTCACCAATGGAGATTTCATTAATGCATCTAGCATTAGCGGATTTCATTAAGGTCGGTTACTCAAAGTCCTATGTTTTCAGGTGTCCATTCTGCATCGTGTTATGTGTTCAAGGGAAGTCCAAACCAAGTTGGCCATTCCTCAAATATTCTTGACCAATGATGTCGGCCTTCCTTGTGTTAGTATACAGTGTTGGATCTTGCAGTTCTACCAAATTATATCATACTATTGATCTTTGTTTCGTATCGGTTGATGTGGGATGCATCAATGCCCTCCTTCCAATGGATCTATTCCTATCGACATCAAATCATCATCTAGGACATGGATCTAGAAACCCAAGAGTACTTTGGATCTTGCAGTCATTAGTGGCAAGTTTCCTCGCAGATGACAGTGGGTATACATCAATGACCCTTGATTGTTTGATTCTACAAGTGTTCGACTTCAGAACATCTATTCACACTTTCTATTTTGTACTCAGTACCTAAGAGTCCATCATCATTATCGGTGGGTCTCTTCGCATCTGTTAACGGTATACATCAATGACCGGTAATCAGATGTTGTTTTATTATGCTCGACATCAGATCACATATTCGCATGATATAAACTCGTACTATCGTCAATTTGTATTGAATACCTTGGGAAAAACAGTTGTATCACTCTTCGATGCACTGCTCGAGTTGTGCAAGATTAGACTGCCATGTCAGAAGTTCAATAAAGACTTTGTTCTCGCACTCATCAAAGTGCATGTTTACATTTTAGAAAAAATTTGTTTTCACATGGATCCACGGTGTATTGATCGTGGCCATGCTTCTTTACTGCTGAGCATGGGTATGCCTGCCTCAAGAATATATTATATATTTAAGAAATTGCTATGTTTTGCAGGTGTGATCCTCAATCCTGCGCCCGTGAGATTTCCTTCCCTCGTCCTTACTTTGAACGACAAAGAGTATCACTATATAGAGTAGAAATTTCAGTAATGTATTTCGGCCCTTAGCTCTGCTTCGGACCTCACACATTAGGGGTCATCTATTAACAATCAAATTAACACTCCTAGTCATGTGACTGAAGAGGCATATGTTTACCATGCACCTGCAACAGGAAGACATTACACAAGTTCATTCAGAGACGAATCCTCTCTGAGAAATGCATTAAAATGCATTAATTGTGCTTAAAATCATTCTAAGTGGTGCAAAAATCCTAAAAACTATTGTAAAGTGGGTTTTCAATTGAAAATAATATAAAATAAATAAAATGAGCAATCCCACATGGAGAAGAAAGGTTTGAAGGCCCATTTCCCAGTGCTACATAAGAAAGGCATGGGAGGCATGGTAAAGGGAGATCAAAAAAGCAAAGGCATGCTGAGGAGATTCTGAAGGAGGAAGAAAAGCTCAAATTCTTCAAAAGCAAGGGTGAAGGAAAGAGAGCTTATGGAAATGGAGGGATTCACACCAGGATTGTTGGTAATTGTGTATCTTCCTCATTGTTTTAACATGAAGTAGTTCAAGTTTCTACCATTTTAGTGTTGAATGTTTGCTTATCTTGCATGATTCTAATTCTGAAATGTTCTTGGATCTCAATGAATGTTTAATGAATGAACTTAGATCTTAAGAAATTTGTGATAATTGCTTCATTTCTGACATAGAATCTCACCAATTCTTAGTAAAATAGTTGAACTAGTGTAGACACAACCCTGCACTAATCACTGTTATCAATTTTTAAAAGGATTAATGGACAACCAATTGCATCTCCCTCTCGAATCATTCAAGTTTATAAGTTAGATGTCAAAGTAATCAGGGAGATGAAAAATGTTTTAATTAGAATGGATGCTAATTCAAGGGTATGCCAATTCATTGATATAGTTGTGGTTGATATTCCTAAGACTTATGGGATAATATTAAGTATGGATTGGTTGAGTAAATTGAACGGATGTTTTGCAACGGATTGGTCTCATTTGTGGTTACCTTATCAAAACAAGCAGAATCGGATCAATATATTGAGAGAACCTCATATGAAATTCAATGTGACTAAGTTAGAGGGTAAGAATGAACTAGTTAACTTTTCATACTCTGTGCTGGGGAATTATTTCTTGGAAATTGTTACACCAAAAATCTACTCATCATAAGATTCAGTGTATACACCCCTAAAGATACTTGGACTAAGTAATCATCCTGGGAAGATTTGTACCCAATTGTGCTAAGTTTTGAAGGGTTGTCATAGGCTGCACACTAGCAACATGCGACATCACACCTTGCCCCATTACAGGGTGTGATGAAGTCAATTAGATGGAAAAAATAATTCTTCGAGGTCCATCTCGAAGCTTGCTGACTTGGGACCCTATCCTTGACATTTTGGAAGAGCTGGCACTCGATTCCTAAAACTTTGGAGAGATCCCTTAAGCCTCTCCTACCATTTATCAACCTATCCTATCCATACCCTATCCATTTAGTCCTATATAAATGAAGATCACTCCCATCCCAAGGGGAGGAAGGCTATGGTATCTACATGATGGTGAAATCACTCTTAGAACATCTCCACTCACCCATTGGAGAACTCATACTTCCTTGGAAGGATATGGCAATCGGCTTTGTCGGAGAAGGGATACAACGTTAAGCCTTGGTTGTAGTTCTATATATCTATTATGTACTCCTCCATTTGCAGTAATACAAATGCTTTCCACCAATATTGTTCATGTGTGTAATGATATTGAGTAGTTTACTTGCTTAACTATTTACTTGTATCTCTTATTATATAGATGTCTTTTACTGGTTTCTCTTGTTTCTTGTCTTGATAGGTCTTGCAGCTTGGATCTTACGACCGTGGGATGTGGAGCAACATTCAGGAGAAAGGATTGCGAAGTGAAAGGTAAGACATCTAGTACTCGATCCTTAAGTAGATCTAGGAAATGTATTAGTAGTATGTTCTATTTGTTCTAGACTCACTTTGAGTTAGGGAGATCCTGCTCGCATCCGCTCGAGTGGATTGTCCAATAACAAATATGGTGACCATACTGGGGAGTATAGAATCTGGTCAGTAGTTGTCAATCTAAGAGTCATTTTCAGTTGATTGCTCGACACAAGCCTTTTTATTTTTTCCATTTACTTCTTGGAGTTGATTTCACTATCAGATCTTCGTATTGAAGACTCTGATCTGCTTCCTCTGAGTTTATACAACTCATTCCCAAACCATTCCATGGTTCATTACTGAGAGATCTTATTCATTTTTGAATTTATACTTCACCTGTTGCACCTAGGCAGTGGGAACAGAGCGACACTGTGTCATTTTTGGTCTTTGTTCTTTACCTGGTAGTTACTCATTGCATCCCTTGCATTGGTAAACTGCAACATCGTCGCACTTCCTGTGTAATCAAACTGCGACGTCGCACTGTGTACAAGCATAGAGTGCGACGATTTGTCAAAATTTGGCATTCAAGTATCTCCTCTCCATTTGACAGTTTGGACTTTGGTTTGCTTTATGAAATCTCTCTGTGATGCAAGATCTAGCCAGGGATCCCACCTATGATTTGTGTTTTGAGTGTTTGGTTTTGTTTGGATTGATTTTGGGTTCCGTGTTGGAAAATCTTGAAGACCGATAGTGGTGGATACTCTTGTCTCCTCCATCTTCATCCGCTCACCCTTGCATTCCCTTCCTTCCATCCCTGATCTGATCATTACATTAGATCAGCTTACAGACCTCGTTTTCATCATTGTTTGAGCTTTTCTTGCTTGGTTTGCTTGCTACTACTTGATTTTGAGTTAAGTGTGCATTTCAGCTTGATCGAGTGCTTGTCTTTTCTCGAGTTTTCTGAGTATACTAGTGTTGCAAGTAGTGTTTTCTTTTCAGTCATTTAGATATGAAAGCTCAGTTGTTATCAAGTTTATTCTTTGATGCATCCATTGAAAAATTAAAAAGGGCTTCTTTCCCATCATTTCTTGAGCATTATTGAAGAAAATTGTTGTGCATTGGAATGTTTTTGTTTGTGTTTTGGAAAAGTTGAATGAATGTATGATCTATTGTGTTTTTCTCGAACTATGAAGCACTCATTTTCTTGAAAGACTCAAAGTATGCTTCGATTTTTGCAAAATTGATTCCATGCTAAGGAAAGATAGATGCATTTTTAATTTTTGTTGCTTTTAGACCATTGAAAGTGAATTTGAAAAACTTGCATATTCCATTTCAAAATCATCTCTTTTCATTACCTAGTGTTGTTTTGATTTGAAAAGAAAAAGAAAAGGAAAAATGTTTTGATTTGGATAGTAGTGTTGCGATTTTTTGTGTTTCGTCGAAAAAGGAAAAGAATACTTTCATAGTCAAGTTTTGTTTGAATTGGGATTGTGTTGCATTGAGTTTGTTTTGGCAATACTATTGGAAAAAGATTTCTCCTTCCCATAGCTAGAATTCATTGAAAGAAAAGAATATTTCATGCATGTAGCCAGGGCTTGCATTATGCTTCCGATTATGTACTCACCTCATGCATTCACCTAACCGTCCAAGATAAAATTAACGGTAGAACTAGGTAAAAATTTTAGCAACTTGTGTGTAAGTTAGAGACATGTTCTGGAATCGTTAAGTGTGACAGCTGTCGTTATTTTCCAACACTGTATCCCGGGGGTATTGTAGTATTTCACGTACTTATCGGTATATCGAGCTCCTTCACGTACCCACCAAGTACCATAATCCATACTTGGTGTATATCGAAGGGTGTATCACGTACTCGGTAGTATATTGGAAGGTCTCTTACCAAACGGTTGTGCATTAGACAGCACCACTACGGATTTGAGCTCCCACATACCTTGCGTATATCAAGAGACACCACTAGGATTCCTAAAACCAACTGAGTTAACCATTTGGCCATCTTGGAAAAAAAATACACCGAGAACAGCACAAGGGGATATTAGCACGCATGTACTGTCTAGGTAATCGGGTATGCAGGCAAGGGTATGGTCCCAATCCTCCTTGTCGTGTCATATTGTTGGACCCTGCAGTATATCGTGGTTTGCGATGCCTTGATAATCCCGTGAGGTTCCAGACTTTTGAATCCACTCTGTCACATAAGTTTGCTTGTTGCCTTAGTTTGAGTAGGTTTTTTCTGGACTGCTTTTCTTTTAGCATACCCTTAGGAGAAATGTTGTTTCAGCCATCCTGGCTGATCATCTTGATGCTCTAGTGGATTTTCCCTAGAGAAGATCCTGTAGGATATTAAACTTATCACCCGAATATCCCCTTAATCTAGAGTTTATTTCGAGGGTAAGAATGGATTAGTGTAACATGGTCATAGTTACTGAAGTGGAAAACCCCACTCTGAATGTTGGAGGACTTTTGTTTCCACAAACTCCTCCGGATTCACCTGCCTATCATCCCCCGTAGGATGAAGGAGCACAAATCCCCGCTTCACAAGACCTTTCTCCCGTAATCCCGGGAGAACTTGGATCATTGGAATGGATAAACCGAACCCAGGACAACCCTGCAGCAGCTGTTGGTCCTTCAGCAGCTTACTGGACATCTTTTACAGACCACCCAGTGGCTCATTTTTCCATCTCATCCCCACCTAACTGGACTACTCCAGAGCTCTCTAGACCTTACTACAGGCCTGACCCCAATGATATTTTCGGCCCTATCTGTGAACGTTTAGAACTATTACGTCTTAAAGGTGATGACCTCCGAAGACAAAGTCTCGAGCAACACTCTGAAGAGTTTCGAAATCGACACTTCCAAATAAGATTTGACGACAAAAACATCCCGGTTCATCCGATATCTTTTGAATCACCAGAACAACCTTCCCACCACGAGACCGCTAATAAGACTGGTCAACCCTCACAAGAGTCCAATCCTGCACCTCAAGTGAACCAACCGGTGGAAGGACAACAGTCCAACACACTGTTACTAACACAGTTACTTTACGAGTTCCTCCCCCACCCCAAAATTCAAGGGGAGGGTATTCCATTCCCCCGGATTATCTTATTGGTAATTTTATTACTACGATAGCTAGTCAACAACCTACGTTGGTTCAACCTTTGAATAGTGGTCAACCTGTTGTGGTTGGGGGGCAACCCCCGTTTCCTAACCAAAACATAGGCGGTGGAATCCCCAACGGACCTTCCGTTGGACCTCACCAACCCGCTAAACCATCCACCATGGGATTATCTCATGTTGGGGGCTCGTCCAATGTAACTCAACCCTCATGGATTCAAGCGTATCCAGGTTCTGTTAACCTTGCGCCAAGCCAATCTAATCCCGAAAACGCACCATATGGGATACCTTATCCCGGGAATCCATACACTATATGGGGGAAACAACCTGTGTTGCAACACGGACCCCAACTGACTATCCCTCAAGTAACACCACCCTCGATCAGCCCTCCCCCACCTCCTGCTGGAGGCGGCGGGCCCCCACCTAACCTTGGTGGAGGTCCACCTCATTTTACCAACAATATCCCTCACCCTTCCGGCGGTGGCGGGAATGGTCCACCACCCCCTCCCGGCGGAGGCAGGGGGGACCACCCTATCATGGTGGAGGAGGACATTTCCCTTCAGGTGGCGGAGGTGGTCCACCACCCCCTCCAGGTGGAGGTGGTGGAGGACCTAATCACTATGGTGGTGGCAGTGGTGGTGGAAACCCTCATCCTTCCAGCAACGGAGGTGGTGGGGGCCCCCATCCTTCTAGCGACGGAAGTGGTCCACCACCCCCTCCAGGCAGAGGCGGTGGTGGGACACCTTATTATGGTTATGGACCCCCACCTCCTCTTGGTGGTGGTGGCGTACCTCCACCCCCTCCCGGTGGTGGAGGTGGACCCCCTCCTTATTGGAATGGACCACCTTATGGTGGAGGACCCCTTACGGTTTGGGCGGTACACCCCCCTATGGCTAGTTTCCTCCTGGTACACCTTACGGTCAGTTTGGTCCTTACATGCCTTATCCGTATTATCAATACATGCATCCTAACCCACAGCTGCCCTTCCTTGCTACTTTGGACCTGCCTGACCTATCTCATTTAACCAACGATCCTATTTACCATGGATCTAACTGGCCACCAATTCCAGTGAAACTTCCGTTTGATATCCCCAAATTTGATGGCAAGTTGGGTGAAGACCCTAAACACCACGTGATGACATGCCACTTATGGTGTTCATCTAATTCCTTAATGGACGATTCAATTCATCTTAGATTGTTTCAAAGGACTCTCACTAATCCGGCTGCCAAGTGGTACATTGAGTTGCCACTCCCCTCTTTTCCTGATTTTTGGTTCTCTTGCCATGAACTTTTTGACACATTTCCAGCTGGCCCATACAGTATGAAACTGGTACCGAGATTTTAACCTCGCTCCGTCAGAATACCACCACTCATATTTCGGATCATATCCACGAATGGCGAAGGAGACGACGTCTCATTAAAGCTCCTATTCCAGATCAGATCCTAGCAGACTGGTTCACAAAATCCCTCATCCCTACCATAGCAAGAGATGTTTCCATGCGAGGTGCTGTCACCGAAGAATAAGCCATCACAAGTGCCCATGTACTAGACCTAGTCTACACTCAATCCGACACTTTGTTTGATATTCTGCCTGATGCACCCCACGACGTTAATGACCCTGCGAAACCACATAAGGGACTCCAAACTAATGGAATCATTGGTTCCCTTAACACCCAGCCTGCTTCTAGCACTGTTGGATCATCCAACCTTCATGGTTCCTCCCCATTACCAACCTAGGCCGGCCACAGCACCACCAAATCCACCACTCTTGCTCAAACTGAAGAGGTGAATTCTGTCCAATCAGCTTCATCTCAGAAGTGTGGCGGTAAGAAGAAGAAAAAGGGGAAACCCAAAAATTCTTCCGCCCAGCAAGAACAAAATATCACTCCTGACGATACCAAGCAGAAATGGAAACTAAAGTATCCTTGTTTACTTTGTGGAGATGACCATTTCTCCAAAGAATGTCCTCATAGAGATGAAGTACAAAAATTTCTTAGGGGTAAACCAACTTTTGCAGTCCTCAATGACCCTTTTCCTACTCAGAACCAGTAGATGATTGCTCAACCACCCCCCAACCCCAAGGGGAACCATCCAATACCGCGCATGTTCTCATGGTACGTAACGAGATGATCAATTTGAACACTCCCTCGCAATCTTACGAACCGGTCCCCTTCGAAGGAATCCACTGGAAGTAATGCTAAAAAAGATTTCGACTCCTTAACTAATGTCACTGTACCATCAACTTATCTCACAATTGAGAAGCCCTCCTTAGAATCGATATTGCCAACCTCCCAAGAGTACGATTCGAAAAAAAATTTCAATCCCCAACGCTCGGGAGCACAAAATTACAATATCATAGAAGACCTGGCACAAGCTCCTTGCGCCATGTCTACCCTGGAAGTTTTTGCAGAATTGTCCTAATCAACTCAAAACTCTCCTTTCCGCCATCGGTGCAGTCGACCCTGATTCCTCGAATACCATCATGTTCTGACTCGACCACTTCAAGCCTAGGCTCTCCCACTAGCTCGCATTCAAATTTTCTGTGAACATTGTTGGGAAGATTGTCCATCGTACCCTTTTGGATGAAGGCACCTCCACTTCTATCATGTCGATCGCATGTTGGAGAGCCATTGGTTCCCCCGAATTGAATCATTCTCCTACCACGTTGAAATAATTTGACGGGTGTGGCTTTCAACTTCATGGGCTCTTAGAAGATCTTGCAGTTGAGTTGGGCGGAAAGACCGCAACCATTAACATGGAAGTGGTCTCGGCCCCAATATATTATAATCTCTTGCTTGGTCGCAATTGGTTTTACACCATGCAGGCAGTAGCCTCTTCAGTCTTTATCATAGTATAATTCCCCCACCAAGGACGAATTGTTACTATCGACCAATTAGATTTTTGCGCACCAGACGCGACTACTCATCCTAGTGACTATGTTCCTTCCATTGGACAAATGTCAAAACAGTATGAGAGTATAGGGGTTTTCCTTTTGAAAGATTCATCTCTCATGGGAGTTTTTCCGACGACGGACCCATCTAATCATGTCACTACGGTGAACATGATCTCCACAGAGATTTTATCTCACTCTACTGATACTTGGCTTGTACCGGATGAAGCCACAACACACCTGCTTGGAGATATAATGCCTCCTTCACCCGCTGAACGTATTTACGAGGCTATCCAATCAGTACCGGAGGACCATTTAACCATGGCCTCTCCATTCTGTTCTCTACGATGGATGTCATCTCTACCTAATCTCTTACTTAGGACTTTTCATTCAGACGAGTCCATCATGGAAGTTATGAATGTTGATGACGGTCCGTGGGATGATCTCCACCATAAGTCATCTTTTCTTCCTCCTTTGGAGTACATAGAGGACAACATCCACACCCTTTTTTCACCAAACATCTACCTGTTCCCTCACTCCCCCATTCTTACATGTCTTATAGACACGGAGGGCAACTCGGCCAATATTAAGCCAACAACCCCGGTAGACATCTCGGTGAAACCTGGTATAGTGGAACACATTCGCATAGGCCAGAAGTGTTCCCCTGAAGAATAAGCTGCTGGCAAGGCCTTATTCAAGTAATTTCGAGACATATTTGCTTGGTCCTATGAGGAAATGCCTGGGATAGACCCCGCGATTATTTCTCATGAAATAAAAACCTATCCCGACGTCAAACCTGTACGCCAAAAGTTGCAACTGGTACACCCCCGGAAGACGGCAGCAATCAAGGAAGAGAATGAAAAGCTCTTAAAGGATGATTTTATTTATCTTGTCCCATTGACAGATTGGGTCTCAAATGTCGTCCCTATGAACAAAAAGCAGGGTACCATTCATGTCTGTGTCGATTATCGGGACCTTAACTAGGCTTGTCCGAAAGACAATTACCCGACTCCCTTCATCAACCAGATTATCGACAATTGTGCCGGAAGCATCATCTTCTCATTTATGGATGGCTTTTCTAGTTACAACCAGATTGAGATCAACCCTGCTGACCAACATAAGACGGCTTTCATCTGCCCATGGGGAACGTTTGCATACCACAAACTCCTATTTGGCCTTAAAAATGTTGGCCCCACGTTTCAATGGGCTATGTCGTATGCCTTCCATGACATTAAGGACTTTGTGGAACCTTACCTGTACGATCTCCCTGCTCATTCAAAGCAGCGCGAGTTCCACATTAGTCATCTGATAGCCATTTTCCTCAGATGCAGATGGTACAATATCCGTCTAAATCCTCATAAGTGTATCTTTTGCATTGAGTCCAGACGCCTCTTAGGATTTATCGTTTCGAAGGATGGGATCCGCATTGATCCCTTAAAGGTGGAGTCCATCATGAACCTGCCACCCCCGACTAATGTGACAAAACTTCAAAGTCTCCAAGGGAAGGCGACTTATTTAAGAAGTTTTGTTTGCAATTTCACGGAGAAGAATCAGGGGTACATGAGACTACTCAAGGACATCCCATTCATTTGGGACGACCAAGCTCAAAAGTCCTTCGACAGTATCAAACATGCCATCACGCATGCCCCCGTGCTCCAACCGCCCAATTATTATTGAGATTATATCTTATATCTCACCACTTTTGCTACCACTATCGCCATGGTTTTGGTACAAGAGGATCAAAACGCCCAGGAACATGTAATATACTATGCAAGTAAGGGTCTTATTGATGCTGAAACTAGATATCCACATGTTAAAAAACTTGCATTCACGGTGGTCATCACCGTCCAAAAAGTTTCGGCACTATATCTTGCTCCGCACCACCACCATCATCGCAGACTCAAACCCCATGTACCACGTCCTGACACGTTAGGTGCTTGGGGGCAAGTATTCACGCTGGATCATGATACTGCAAGAATTTGATCTTCTCTTCAAGAAAGCCAAGTCAAAAAAGTCTTTGGTGTTTGCCAAGCTGATTTGTGACCTTCCCCGTCCTAATGCAGAAATTGAGCACAATGACTCTTTTCTGGATGAATCATTGTTTCTCATCAGTACGACTGATACATGGTATGGAGATATCTCATTATATCTTCAAACCCAACGCTTCAACCTTCAAATATCTCGCGACAACCATCGTAAGATACGTCGTCATGCGAAGTATTATTTATTCATCAATGATACTTTGTATTGTCGTGGCATTGATTCAATTCTTCAACGTTGTCTCACTCACAATGAAGCCGAACGCGTTCTGAATGACAGTCACGCTGGGGCATGTGGTGGTCACCTCTCTGGGATGGCTACAGCCCAGAATATTTTGCGTGCAGGATATTTTTGGCCTACTATCTTCAAAGATTGTATTGAGGACATAAAAAAGTGTCCTCCTTTCCAACATTTCCATCCGAAGAAGTGCACCCATCCTGCCCCGTTACATCCAGTTATTGCCGTGGGCCCCTTCACAAAATGGGGCATCGAATTTATGCATTGTAAGCCTACCTCGGCCAAGGGGCATAGTTACATCATTGTAGCTATGGATTACTTTACAAAGTGGGCCGAAGCTATGCCTACATACTAGAACGATGGCAAAACCGCCACACTCTTCATGTTCAATCATGTAATAGCATGGTTTAGAGTTCCTCAAGTGATTGTTACCGATCATGGTTCCCATTTTCAAAACCATATGGTTGATGAACTGAGCAATAGGTTGGGTTTTCGCCATGAAAATTCGACACCCTACTACCTACAATCCAATGGACAAGTCGATGCCATTAACAAAATCTTGAAAACTATGGTCCAAGGGATGGTAGGTATGCAGAAATCCAATTGGCATAACATGCTCTTTTCAGCGTTATGGGCCTACAGAACCTCCGTTAAAACCACCACAGGTTTCACTCCTTTCCAATTAGTCTATGGATTGGAGGTTGTCCTACCTATAGAGTGCGAAATTCTGTCTCTACAACTCGCTGTCGAACTTCTTCCTAATACTACTGCTAAGGAAGAACGTCTCTTGCACTTAGCGAAACTTGACGAGTCCCGTCGAGATGCCGCTCTTGCTAATGAAGCGCACAATAAACGCATCAAAGCCCAATATGAAAAGTCGGTTCAACCACATATCTTTAATGAGGGTGACCTGGTCCTCACTTATGACCAGAAGCACGACAAATTAGGAGCAGGAAAGTTCGAATCCATGTGGCATGGACCTTACATTGTCAAACGTGTTTTGGAGAAGGGAGCTTATGAGCTTGAAGACTATGACGGAATCTCTTTGGGTGAACCCCGCAATGGGATTTACCTGAAGAGATACTATGCCTAAACTCGTCACGCTTAGACTTTCTTGTATATACTATACATGGCATGGTTTTTGTGTTTTTTGTGTGCTGTGATGCTTTTATTTTTTAGTGTCTTTAGATCTTGTTTCCGCTCCTTATACCATGTTTTGTCTGCGTGTGTAGATGGAAACGTACTATGGATTCATGGACGGTGCCAACTGGCATACTCGTAACCTTGCTTCGGTAGCCTGGGTACTATATTCCCCAACATGTGAGCTCATTAGCTCAGGAGGAAGTTGCCAAGGGTTTGCGACCAACAATTCCACGGAGTATTAGGCAATAATCGGAACCCTAGCTAACTCCATTTCCTTGGGTATGAACCACATTGTCATCCACATGGATTCTCAATTAGTGGTTTCCCATGTAAACAAGATCACATCACTCATAATTTTAAAATACATAATGTATAAATCGCCGAGAATGTCTGTATATATATATGTCACTCAAAAGTAGTGCTGGTACAAAATCTGAAGCACAATGGCTTTCAGTGAGTCTCTACAAAATCTCAAGCATCATAGCTTTCAGTAGTACAAAATCTGAGGCCTCTAAGCTCTCAGTACAAGTATAATAGTGTCATCAGGCCTGACACCTGACTCGTACACCACCTCTAGCACCGACAGCCCGCTGTCGCTGAGTGAGGAAGCAATCCACGGTCCTCGCTACCTTGCAGAGTAGGGCATTGAAGCGTATGGACGCTCCAACCCCAAACCTCTGCATAGATCTTGGCAGGTCATCTATCGCTGGCTCGGGAACCTCCACTATCAACTGGGACAAGTTCCTGTATACCTCCTCCATCTCCTCGATGGCAGCATGAGCACCTGGGGGCACAACTGCTTTCCCACCTTTGTCTCTCCTCGCCAGGAGGGAAAGTCCTACCGGCCATACGGGCCCCACATCTGCACACACATGGTATATACTTGTCAGCACTACTGTCATGTCCCCACCTTGACCCTATTGCATTAAAATGTAAATGATGTAATATTGTTATAAAATCATGGTGAGGACCTCAAGGCCAAGGCTTCGCCATCGATTTATTGATGCATATGGTTTGCGTGCTAGTAATGCACATTGAAAATTCAAACATCATGTAAATATGCATTTTAATAAAATACCCACAACTAGCTATGCAATGCAACAAGAGATGGGGGCATGATTTTACAAGGAATTGGGAGGGAAATATTCAAACCCTTGGAGCTAATCAGGTCAAGCCAAGTGTCAATGAGAGAACCAATCAAACCCTCAACTACCCATGTTGACTTTTGTACCCAATCATTGATTTCTCCCAAGAGTTGGTTGAGGTAGTTAATGCCTTGGGGAATGAGAGGTATGGCTATCCCAATTCGAGTATGGGAAAGCCACCCTGCATGGGAAATCCCGTTTTACTTCTTGGGCAATAAAAGAGCCATGAATTTCTCCCCCAAGCCATTATCCATCAACTATTATTCCTCCCTCACGAGTTTGGAGCCACCTAAGCGTTTTCCTCCATGGTTTTTCTATGTTTACTTCTTTCTCAGCTGAGAGAAGGGCGTTTTTGTGTTATATACCAGTTGGGAAGAAAGAGGAAATCGATTTGGGGGTGTATAGAGGCTCTTTGGCCCATTGAATGCTGTTATATCTATGGGAGAAATCGTTTTCTTCCCTATGGTCGAATTTCCTTCTCCCAATCCGTTTTTGGGGTGCCCACGATTTGGGGAAAACCCATGGCCATATTATTTGTAAATCCCATTGTTTAAAATGTGTATCCCTGCCCCATGTTTGTGCTTGTTGTGTGAGAGAAGAGTATGTTGGCTATGGGTTATGGGTATCCATGGCTTTGGCTTGAGCTTGAGTGTAAGCCTTCGGGGTTCAAATATAGCCCGATAAACCCAGCTGTGGATTGGCTTGGCTCAGATGAAATGATTAATTGGTTGTGAATGAGCGAATGTCCCCTTTTCCTTGTAAGAATCATGCCCAGCTCGGGGGTGGCAGTTTTGTTGAGAGATTGATGAACACAACTGGCCTATGGTTGGGTGGAACGTTGCAGCGACATAGCTAGTTGTTTGGGACAATTGTGTAATGTCCCCATTCAAATAAGTGCATAGTAAGACAATCCCATCAATCCTACTAGTTTCCTAGGTTGGATGGGCACATGTGGGATGGTAATAAGGAAACTAATAAATTATATTTAGACATTAGAAGGGTTCAATCATTTAATAAATATGATGAATAAATAAATTCAAGAGAAATTCTAGGTGGCAAGTGGTTTTGGAGACATATGGAGGTGGTGGGACCCACACTAGCTTGATTTTTCAATGACACATGGCAGCTCTCTCTTGCCAATTCGAATTCATGGGAAGGTGAACACTCTTGGGTGAGTTGGTAAGTCATAACACATGGCATTGAGAATCTTAGGTCGAAATGGGATGGAATAGTAACCTCCATGAGAGAGGAAGAGTCAAATTGGAGACTAGTGGACACATGGGCTAGATTCCCTAGTTTTATGACAACAATAATGAAGCATCTATGACATTTTATGACAAAATTCAGACCTAAATTCTTACACCTGACCATTATGACATGTCAGCCCCAAAAATAGGCTCAAGAAGGCGCTCATGGAGTTGGAGGAATCTAAAGAGTCTCAAATTCGAATTTGGGAGAAGATGGAAGGTTGGAACTAAGAGACAAGTGGCAAATGAGGAATATTTTCTAAATGGAAAATTATTGAATCTATTGAGAGGATTTCGACCCCTTGAAGGATAATTTTGGTTATAAAATGTAGAAATCAAGTATGAGAATGGCTTTTGATGATTTGAGAAAAATTGCATTTGTGAAGAGAGAGCTAGTGGATGACTAGTTTTTTTCCTTAGCCAGTTTCGAGGGTGAAAGATTCCCATCCAAGTTGGTTTTTGGAGAGGCCACTCAGGTATTTCATGGTGCTTTAATGGAGTTTGTATTTTCAGGTAGCAGCTACAGGAAGTTTCATGGTTTTGTTTAGTGCAGCACTTTCTCTCCACCGTTTCTAGTTTTGAAGGCATATTCGTGCTCCTTGAGGGAGGGCATTTTTGGTGAGCACTTGTGCTTCTTGAGAGAGCTTCTCATCATATATTTCTAATTGTAATAGCTTAATATCCTATTTTATTCATATTTAGAAAGTCTCAGGTTGAAATACCCCTGGTTGTATGCAAAACTATTGATTAATGAGCAAACAATGTCCATTTCCCCAATGCATTGATTTATGACACTATAACGTTGATTATTTCGAATGGATGGATGATTCTATGATATATTTGTGATCAATATACTGCCATGGATGTATTCTACAAGTTTCATGTACTTTACTTGAGCATTTGAATCATTTTTACTCAGTTTAGTTGTATTGGGAGGTGAAATAGTGCCATTTCCTCAAGGGTCGAATTGGGGGTTTTTGCTGTTGAATGTGAGAGAGTTATAACAGTAGTAAAAATCAATTAATGGTGCATATGAGACCTTAATCACATAATTAACACATTATATACCTCTTTTCATAAATTTGTGGGAGTTTGGAGGCATTTGGAAGGCCATTTGCAGTGTTACCCGGGGGGGATTTGATGCACAAATTACTAGTTAAAATTACATATATTGATCAGAATACAAATCAAGTTTGCAGTAGTATTTGGAGGGCCATAAAATATCCCTGAACCTGATATTCAAGTATAAATACCATTCATACACTCCTACAGAATATTTGGGAGCATTTGGGTTGATTTGGAGGTCAAAACAGTAAAACTAGTCAAAGGTCAAAATTGGAAAAAAAAAGTGAAAAATTGGGCATTTTAATAAAATTTGAAAAAGGGATATTACAATTGGTATCAAAGCATGTTCTTGGCACCTGATGGTCTTAACAAGAAGTCAAAAGAATAATCCACCACCCTTTGAACCAGTAGTTGAAGAGGTTTTTGTTGAAGAAAAGGTAGTAGAAAAAGAGTAGTCTTTCGCTGGAACCATGGGTAGAGAGGAGGATGACAAATTAAAACATAAGGAGGAACTTATTGCAACCTTAGATCCATGTTTCTCTAAACTTTCAGCAAACATGGATAGGATAGGTGATAAATTGTTGAAAGGATTCGAATTGTTGATTAGCCAGCTTCAAAGCAAAGGGATAATAGGAGATAATAGTGGTTCACACTCAGGGGAAAAGATGAAAGGGAATGAGCATATTTTCTCAAGTACAGGACCTCATAATAGACCTGATGAATTTCAAAGCACACAAAGGCCTACTGCACCTAAATTTCTCACACCCAAAGAAGAGCCCAATCTTGAATTGGATTACAAGAAACTAGTAAATGATTGGAATGATTTAAATGAAGAGTGTAAAAGAGGTGTACCACTCAGTGACTACATTGATGCTATGAAAAAGATTAATAGGAAGGGAGACAATAGGAGTCCATTCCAAAACAAAGAATTAAATAGTGCTATTGGAAAAATGTCACTTCCTACTTTTGATGGTTCTTCTCAAAATTCTGCTAACACTTGGGTGCAAAAATTGGATGTATATTTTCAGCTGAATCCTATGTTGGAAGAGGATGCCTTAAAAATGGCCATTTTGCATTTGGAAGGAGATGCCAATGAATGGTGGTTTCATGGGCTGAAAATCTTGGGTCATAATCAGGTTAAAACATATGAAGAATTTGTTGACAGGGGTACTAGAAAGATTTGAACAAAAAGATCCAGAATTGCCTTTCAAAGAACTAGCTCAATTGAAGCAAACTGGGTCCCTACTGAATATATGATGGAATTTCAAAAATTATCAGTCAAAGTGGCTGATGTATCTATGGGAAGATTAGTATTGCTGTTCACTGAAGGTTTGGCTGAACCCTTAAGAGGTTTGGTCAAAGCCCACAAGCCAACTACATTAAAAGATGCAATGAGCTTGACTAGGGATCTCCAAAATGTGCTTCCTAGAACGAGATTTCCTCCTAAGCCTAGCTATAAATTTGAAAAGAAACCTTGGCAAAGGGATGGACATGATAAGAAACCTTGGAAAAGAGAGTCATTTGAAAGGAATAAAAAAGAGGGACTAAACAAGGATGAACTTAGAAAAAAGAAACTATGCTTCACATGCTTCCAACCATGGACACCGGGGCACAAATGTACCAAAGGAAAGGCTCAATACATAGAAGTATTTTCTGATAATGAGGGGTATGATGGGGGCATAGATGAATATGGACATATTTTAGATCAAGAAGAGGCATATGAGACAGCAGTAGAAGAGGAAAGACAAGAAGAAAATCAGCCTTCACCGGACAAAGCAAGAATGGCAGTGCTTTCAGCAATACCTCGCTATCATACTATCCGATGCAAAGGTGTGGTACAAGGACAAAGAACTTCAATTTTGGTAGATGGAGGAGCCACTCATAACTTCATTGATGCAGAGATGGTAGAGAAAAGAAAGATACCTATTGAACCATTTGATGGCTTTACAGTTGTCATTCCCGGTCACAACACAATGCAATGCAAAACATGGGTTCCAAAGCTGCAAGTCACCGTAGGTAACTATACTTTTGTTGATAGTTTTTATGTGGTTGATGTTGCTGATACTACTGTGGTTTTGGGAGTGCAATGGTTGTATTCAATAGGAGAGCATACAGTAAATTATCAAATTCCCGAAATGAAATTCCAAGATTCAAAAGGAGTACAAAGAGTTGTGAGAGGGCAACACACTTATCCAAATCAAGTAGTGACTTGCAATAGCATGAGATCTATATTGAGGCATGGGGATATAGAATGGGCTGCTGAATGTCATATTACATCTCCCAAGCCAACTATAAGTATTGTCAAACACCCAAAGGAGATAGAGAGACTTTTGCAAAAATATGAAAAGGTTTTTAGAGACCTTCCACATGGTAGGCCACCGGATAGGGGGGTTGAGCACAGTATTGTTTTGGAGGAGGGTACTTCACCCATTCAGATACCACCTTATAGACATCCTAAAAGGTTTAGAGATGAGATTGAAAAAGCTATCCAAGAACTCCTAGAGTTGGGGCTCATTAGACCAAGCTCTAGCCTTATGCTTCTCCAGTAGTGCTAGTGAAGAAAAAAGATGGAACATTGAGAATGTGCATAGATTTTAGAGCCTTGAACAAAAAGACTATAAAGAATAGGTATCCTATTCCTAGGATTGATGAGCTCATGGATGAGCTACATGGGGCCAAATACTTCTCAAAAATTGACCTTAGATCAGGGTATCACCAAATTCGAATGAAAGATGAAGATGTGCAAAAAACAGCTTTTCGATGTCATTTTGGCCACTTTGAATTTCTTGCCATGCCTTTTGGGTTAACCAATGCTCCAGCCACCTTTCAAGCATGTATGAATAGGATATTTTGCAAGCAACTAAGAAGGTTTGTTTTGGTTTTCTTTGATGATATTCTCATTTACAGTAAAACATGGGAAGAGCATTTGCAACAGTTAGAGATTGTGTTGAAAATCTTGGAAGAAGAGTCCTTATTTGCTAAATTATCAAAATGTGAATTTGGGATGAAAGAACTACTGTATCTTGGGCACATTATTGGGCAAGAAGGAGTGAAGGTACACATGGAAAAAATCAGGGCTATCTTGGAATGGCCATCACCAAAAAATATTACCGAATTGAGAGGCTTTATTGGCATATGCACCTACTACAGAAAATTTGTTAAAGGGTTCTCCAAGTTGACTTCTCCACTCACTGATTTGACTAAGAAGGATGCTTTCAAGTGGGATGAAGAGGCTGAAAAGGCCTTCCAAAAAATGAAAGAGGTAATGAGTAGTTGTCCCATACTTGCACTTCCTGATTTTACTAAACCTTTTGTTGTGGAATGTGATGCTTCAGGTGGAGGAATAGGGGCTGTCCTAAAGCAAGGCCAACACCCCATAGCCTTTGAGAGCAGAAAGTTGCAGCCTCATGAAAAAATTTACTCCATCTATGATAAAGAAATGCTGGCCATTATGCATGCATTGGCCAAATTCAGGCAATACTTGGTGGGCAGCAAGTTTGTGGTGAAAACTGACCACAAATTCTAAGACACTTTCTCACCCAAAAAGATCTAAATGAAAGGCAACAAAAGTGGGTAAGCAAGATTCAAGCTTATGATTTTGATATTGAATATGTCAAAGGAAAGAATAATATAGTAGCAGATGCTTTGTCAAGAAGGCCTTCTTTTTCTCTCATGGATATTGCTAAGGATTGGAAAAACATGCTACTAGTTGAATATGCCAAAGACAAATTTGCTTGTGATGTGTTGGATGGAATCAAAGGGGATGATAATTATAGGATTTTGAATGGGTTGATATATTATAAGGGAAGAATTTATTTAGTTCATAACTCCAAGCTCAAGTACCGAATTTTGCAAGAAGCACATGATTCCCCACTAGCGGGCCATCCGGGGATCTTCAAAACTTATAGACAGTTGAGGCAAAGATTTTTTTGGAAGGGGCTGAAGGAAGATGTTCAGAAGTATGTGAATGAATGTAAAGCATGTCAACAAAACAAATCAGAACTTACATGTCCAGTCGGCCTATTACAACCATTGCCCATTCCGGAGCAAAAATGGGACAGTATTTCCATGGATTTCATCACCGGATTGCCTAAATCCTTGGGTAAGGATTGTATCTATGTGGTAGTTGATAGGTTGACAAAATTTGCTCATTTTTTTGCTGTTACATCATCTTTTACTGCTGCACAAGTGGCTGATATTTTTTTCAAAGAAATCTTCAGATTGCATGGGCTTCCCAAGAGCATTGTCAGTGATAGAGATAGTAGATTCATGGGTGCTTTTGGAAAGAAATTTTTAGATTGGTAGGCACTCAATTGACTCCAAGTACTAGCTATCATCCACAAACTGATGGACAAACAGAGAGGTTAAACCAATGGTTGGAATGATACCTAAGAAACTATGTGGGAGCACAACAAAAAGCATGGGAAAAATGGTTACACTTGGGTGAGTTTTGCTACAACACCACTTATCATATGTCAATAGGAATGTCTCCTTTCAAAGCATTATATGGTTATGATGCACTTACATTTGATGACATTATATTTGGTGATAGTAGAGCCCCAAAGGCTAAAGATTGGGTGGAAGAGAGCCAAGAAATTTTAAAGCTCTTGAAAGACAATTTGCAGGTTGCTCAAAATCAGCAAAAACAATATGCTGATAGACATAGAGAAGAGAGAACCTTTAAAGTCAATGATTTAGTATATTTAAGGTTGCAACCCTATAAACAAATATCTCTCAAAAAGAATGGAGCAGAAAAATTAAAACCAAGGTACTATGGGCCATACAAGGTAGTGCGGAAGGTTGGAGAAGTAGCATATGAACTAGAACTTCCGGAAGGGAGTAAAATCCACAATGTATTTCATGTTTCTTGTCTTAAGAAATCTCTTGGTCAGAAAATCATCACTTCAGAAATACTTCCTCCTTTGGATGATGAAGGTCAGCTCACACTTGTTCCGGAAAAGATTTTGAAGACACGAGAAAGAAGGTTGAGGAGTAGAATCATCAAAGAATATTTAGTGCAATGGAAGGACTTACCAAATGAAGATGCCACATGGGAAGAGGAGAAGATTTTGCAGCATCCAAATCTGAAATTGCTTGAGGACAAGCAATCTTGGGTGGGGAGGACTGTAATGTCCCCATTCAAATAAGTGCATAGTAAGACAATCCCATCAATCCTACTAGTTTCCTAGGTTGGATGGGCACATGTGGGATGGTAATAAGGAAACTAATAAATGATATTTAGACATTAGAAAGGTTCAATCATTTAATAAATATGATGAATAAATAAATTCAAGAGAAATTCTAGGTGGCAAGTGGTTTTGGAGACATATGGAGGTGGTGGGACCCACACTAGCTTGATTTTTCAATGACACATGGCAGCTCTCTCTTGCCAATTCGAATTCATGGGAAGGTGAACACTCTTGGGTGAGTTGGTAAGTCATAACACATGGCATTGAGCATATTAGGTCGAAATGGGATGGAATAGTAACCTCCATGGGAGAGGAAGAGTCAAATTGGAGACTAGTGGACACATGGGCTAGATTCCCTAGTTTTATGACAACAATAATGAAGCATCTATGACATTTTATGACAAAATTCAGACCTGACTTCTCACACCTGACCATTATGACATTTCAGCCCCAAAAATAGGCTCAAGAAGGCGCTCATGGAGTTGGAGGAATCTAAAGAGTCTCAAATTCAAATTTGGGAGAAGATGGAAGGTTGGAACTAGGAGACAAGTGGCAAATGAGGAATATTTTCTAAATGGAAAATTATTGAATCTATTGAGAGGATTTCAACCCCTTGAAGGCTAATGTTGGTTATAAAATGTAGAAATCAATTATGAGAATGGCTTTTGATGATTTGAGAAAAATTGCATTTGTGAAGAGAGAGCTAGTGGATGACTAGTTTCTTGCCTTAGCCAATTTCGAGGGTGAAAGATTCCCATCCAAGTTGGTGTTTGGAGAGGCCACTCAGGTCTTTCATGGTGCTTTAATGGAGTTTGTATTTTCAGGTAGCAGCTACAGGAAGTTTCATGGTTTTGTTTAGTGCAGCACTTTCTCTCCACCGTTTCTAGTTTTGAAGGCATATTCGTGCTTCTTGAGGGAGGGCGTTTTTGGTGAGCACTTGTGCTTCTTGAGAGAGATTCTCATCATATATTTCTGATTGTAATAGCTTCATATCCTCTGTTATTCATATTTATAAAGTCTCAGGTCGAAATACCCACTGGTTGTATGCAAAACTATTGATTAATGAGCAAACAATGTCCATTTCCCCAATGCATTGATGTATGACACTATAACGTTGATTATTTTGAATGGATGGATGATTCTCTGATATATTTGTGATCAATATACTTCCATGGATGTATTCTACAAGTTTCATGTACTGTACTTGAGCATTTGAAGCATTTTTACTCAGTTTAGTTGTATTGGGAGGTGAAATAGTGCCATTTCCCCAAGGGTCGAATTGGGGGTTTTTGCTGTTGAATGTGAGAGAGTTAGAACAGTAGTAAAAATCAATTAATGGTGCATATGAGACCTTAATAGCATACGTAACACATTATATACCTCTGTTCATAAATTTGTGGGAGTTTGGAGGCATTTGGAAGGCCATTTGCAGTGTTACCCGGGGGGGATTTGATGCACAAATTACTAGTTAAAATTACATATATTGATCAGAATAAAAATCAAGTTTACAGCAGTATTTGGAGGGCCATAAAACATCCCTGAACCTGATATTCAAGTATAAATACCATTCATACACTCCTACAGAATATTTGGGAGCATTTGGGTTGATTTGGAGGTCAAAACAGTAAAACTAGTCAAAGGTCGAAATTGGAAAAAAAAAGTGAAAAATTGGGCATTTTAATAAAATTTGAAAAAGGGATATTACAAATTGCCCAATGAAGATAAGTGTTTTTTTGTCTATGTATTTACTTCTGCAATGTTTAATTTGATGATTATTTTGATGTGATGGAGGAGCATGAATTGTGTGTGTGGACGAGTCTTAATTCCACTGTGCATACTTGCTTGATTTTCTATCCATATTATTCTAATGAATATGGCTGAGATTATGTGAAAGCCCCAGAGATTGACTTCACATTCCCTTCCTTTCCTGGGAGAGATGGGTGGGTACGTGACAACTACATCAAAAAAATGATAAATATACAAAACTAAAGTACAAGGGTTTTTGTTCTCACCTATGTCACCCCATGTTGCACCCTCACGCAGCACCAAGTCAGGATCCTCTCTGAAATACATACCACTGTACGAGAAGTTCTCAACCATGAGTCACTGGCCCTCCATCCAACTGAAGAACTCGGTACCAAAGCTGATGATAGGACCTCCACTGTGGCGGGTCATCACCTCAGCCTATCTGATCATGTGGGGATCTCTAGGCTCCCTGTCATCTAGTACTACCTGTGGACGCAAGAGAGGAATCCCCTCCAAGAGAAACGATACCACAATCGACCCATAACCAAACTGCTTGATCTCTCCCCGCTGACACTTGGTCAGTTGAGCTCGGAGGTTTGCGAGGAGACCCTCGCACCAGTTGAAAACCATGGGGGCCATGCAGTCCTCCGCATAAAGCATCTAAGTCTGAGTAGCCATGTTTGGGGCTTGGATACCCACCACTCTAGTAATAGTAAACAATATGGTACGTAGTGGGCGGCTCACCACATCCCTGATAAGGATTTTCCCACTGGAAGATCCAGCAAGAGTAGTACAATGCTGTGATACCATGTCATCGACTATGCAGTCGCTGGCCCGTGTTCCAGTAAGAGCTACAGGGTCCCCTCTCCAGGACAAACCAGTAAGGAAATAGATGTCCTCGACATCTATTGTGAGGATGTGCTCACCAATCATGAAATATTGTTGGGCCGCATCCCAACTCGGGAGCATGTGTGATAGCAATGGGATTTGGGATCTCATCCCCTGAATCTCAAAGAACTTGAGCAAACTGCAGTTCCTCAAGGCATCCATGCATTGTGGATCATTGACAGCTTGTTCATCTTCTACTTTGTGTTCTCGTTCCCACCACTCTAAAACCATGTTGGCTTGCTAGAAACCTGCCAAAAGGGACATTTAAACACTATTAGATCCTACTTCAACCACAGCAAGTTCTTTTTTTGAGTTCATTTTGATGTTTGGGAAATGAAACTCTACCGTTGCACTGTACTTTTGTGTACAGTGCAATGTCATCGCACTTCACTCATTCGGGACTTGTGCCAAGTCGATCTCGTCATAGTTCCCGAAAGGGCCAACTGCGACGAGCCGAGAGCGTAGTAGCCCCCCATGAATTCATCAAAAAAACCCAAAAATTGAACCTAAAAACAAAATCTAATCCCCTGGAAAGTTGTTGGATGAAGTTTAGGCTTACCTGCTCCTGACGGTGGGTGAAATGGCGGATCGTAGCTCCCGGAATCGGCAAAGGAAGTTTTGGCTCCAAATTGGTACTTCTCCTCCCAAATTGGCAAATGAAACAATGAAATCTATTTTTGGCCCATTTTTCTATTTATAAATAGAATGGAATATTCATTTTCAAATATTTTGATGCTCTTGGGCTCTTTATCATAGTTTTTAACCATTTTTGTCATATTTGAAGCTATTTGACACATTTTCTAGTGTGCAGGAGTTGTAAGTAGTCTTTTGTGTCATTTCTCGTATCACAACGGTCATCGCAGGTATGAACACTCCCTTGAACGTTTTGTCGTTATTTTTGCAATGGTTAGTCTGTAATTATTGTGTGATGATGAGTTTACTCTTCGTTTGTTCTCATACTCACGGAACTATGAGAACAAGTACCGAGTTATGATTTATCACTTTTCTAGGCCCGTTAAACTTTCACGGAAAAGGACACCCCCCGGAATCTACCATTAATCTCTTTTCAGGATCTCGAAAAACGAAAAGATTGCTAAGAAAACTTGTCGTGTTCACGCTTGTTAAAGTATTTGAATGGTCATTTTCCTAGTGATAGTTTACCCCTTTTTCGGACCAGGAGGCACTAATTACGAAAAAGGTATACTCCAGCCAATCATGACTGGAAGAGTCCTCTCCCGCATTGTTTTACCATTTTTTGGACGATGAGGCTAAATTTATGAAAAAGGACCGTTGGAGTCTTCTTTAGTTCTTTTCAGACTCTCCAAACATGAAATGACGATCGAGTTTACCTTCTATGGACTCATTAAAATTCTCACATTGAAGGGCCCGTCATGGTACGAACCCCTCCTATCCCAGGTTCGGAAAATATTTGGGATTGGACTCATCTATGAGATGAGCTATACCGAGCATCTGGTTACCCTCATCAAGCTCGTAAAAAACACATGAGGCACTCATCATTTATGATGGGGAAAAAAGAAATTGTTTGTGTTACATACCTTATTAGTGGCAGTATGTAGTCATTCTTGAACATGGCACTCATATGCATTTGCATACAGCACTTGGGTCATCCCTTTGTCTCCGAGTTCCACTTATTTCCTAAGTATTAGTACTCCTTTGAGTCATTCAAAGAAAATCTTCCATCATCAGTCACTTTGAGAATTTGTGTCACAGTCGTCATGTCAATACTGCCAAGTCATGCCATGCCCATGTTCAAGAATATGTCTATCATTTATCATCTATAGTCAGTACACCCACCATTACATCGGTCTACTCTGAGTCAATCTTGCATGTTACTGTACCATCCGATCTACCTATACATTTTTGTTGTGTTTCGTTTCGATTGATGGGGGATTCATTATGGCCCTCCTTCGACGGATTCATATTTTTCGACTTCAACACATCATCCGAGGATTTAATCTAGAAACCAATCAAGTACCTTGGCCCTGCATGCCTCAATGGCAGGTTACCTCACTTTCATCATGAGTTTACATCATTGACTCTTGATTGAAAGATTTCATCTTGGGTTCGACTTCAACTCATTTATTCACGATTGATGATATGTACTGTGATACCTTGGGAATCATTGACATCAATGGTGATCTCCCTCGCACTTGTTAACAGTTTACATCAATGGCCGGTAATCAAGTGGTTTCTACCATGTTCAACGTCAACACATTTGTAATCACATGGATAGATTCATATCATTGCGGGTTCAGCTTGAAGACCCTGGGGAGTCATATTTTACCCAGGTTACGATGGAGTTTGTATTGAGTTATAACACACGGATCCACATTTGTATTGGTCGTGCTTGTGTTATCATCTCATCATGGATCTACGCTTGTGTCTATTAGCCAGGATTGTGTTCAGTCGGTCATCAATACCATGAATCTGCAATGTATTGGTCAATAGCCATGTTGTACTTCATATGAGATTGTCGTTCAGAGTCCGTTGTACTGCAGCAGTGTCCTTTGCCCAACAAGTCTATTGCCATTACTTCTATCAAATCACTTCACCTATCTATCTTCAACAGCTTCATGCTTGGGGGGCATTCTGTTACACCCAAAATATACTCATCATAAGATTCAGTGTATACACCCCTAAAGATACTTGGACTAAGTAATCATCCTGGGAGGATTTCTACCCAATTGTGCTAAGTTTTGAAGGGTCGTCACAGGCTGCACACTAGCAACATGCGACGTCGCACCTTTCCCCATTACAAGGTGCGACGAAGTTAGTTAGATGGAAAAAATAAATTCTTTGAGGTCCATCTCGAAGCTTGCTGACTTGGGACCCTATCCCTGACCTCTTGGAAGAGTTGGCACTCAGTTCCTAAACCTTTGGAGAGATCCCTTAAGCCTCTCCTACCATTTCTCAACCTATCCTATCCATACCCTATCCATTTAGTCCTACATAAATGAAGCTCACTCCCATCCCAAGGGGAGGGAGGCTATGGTATCTACATGCTAGTGAAATCACTCTTAGAACATCTCCACTCACCCATTGCAGAACTCATACTTCCTTGGAAGGATATGGCAATCGGCTTTGTCGAAGAAGGGCTACAACGTTAAGCCTTGGTTGTAGTTCTATATCTCTATTATGTACCCCTCTATTTGCAGTAATACAAATGCTTTCCACCAATATTGTTCATGTGTGTAATGATATTGAGTAGTTTACTTGCTTAACTGTTTACTTAGATCTCTTATTGTATAGATGTCTTTTACTGGTTTCTCTTGTTTCTTGTCTTGACAGGTCTTGCAGCTTGGATCTAATGACCGTGGGACGTGGAGCAACATTCAGGAGAAAGGATTGCGAAGTGAAAGGTAAGACATCTAGTACTCGATCCTTAAGTAGATCTAGGAAATGCATTAGTAGTCTGTTATATTTGTTCTAGACTCACTTTGAGCTAGGGAGATCTTGCTCACGTCCGCTCGAGTGGATTGTTCGATAACAGAAATGGAACCCAAATCTTACCAAGCTGTAAATAATGGTCAGAATTCAAACACACAGTCTGATCTCCTTCAATTTTCACAGACTGACAAGATTGATTGTAATATAGTAGAGTTAGTCACTGACTTGGATCTTAATACTAATTCAAATAAGGTAGAAGTTAAATTTTGGAATTTATATTTTGATGGCTCCAAGACATAGGAGGGAGCAGGAGCCAGTTATGTTCCTGTATATCCTCAAGGGAAAAAGATTATTTCTCTCCTGTAGATAAGAATTCAAATGCACCAATAACATTGTTGAATATGAAGCCTTGATTCAGGGACTCAAAAAGGCAATTGGCGTAAATGTTAAAAATTTAAAAGTTTTTCGTGATTCTAAGATAATTGTTAGACAAGTAAGGAATAATATTCATTGCTTATTTGTTAAATTTGGAGCATTAATTCACAATAATCTACGATCTTTACTGAGAGAATAACATATACAGTATATCAATGCATGACAATCACAATAAGCATGACAAGCATCACAAGAATCAAAAGCATGAGAGACAAGAGACACAGAGTTTCCGTGGGGAAAACCCTAAGGTGAAAAACCACACAACTTCCTCAGAGATAGAGAGAGCAATGGCTCAACCAAAGTACAACCAAAATACACTGAGACAGTCTCCTAGTAGCAGATGATCCTCCTCCTCACTAGTGCGCCACTTTCTGAGTGAGAGTGAGATACTTTTCCGAGTGACCTAAATAGAGATCACCTGATCTCTATTTATACTAATCTGTTTTCCCAGTGACCTTATGGGGCCGACTTGTCTAGCTAGGTAGATCCATATTATAATATATATATTTCAGGGCCGACCCCACACATGGTGGTCTAATAACCCATCGGCAAGTACACACACTTGCGACACTTGTCAATCCACATGACGACACTTCCTTATAGAGGAATGACACATCTCTAATAAGGGTAGAACAAATATATATATAATACATAGATGAAATACATTCCGAAGTTACATATACATCAACACTCCCTCTTAACTAGGAAGGTATTTCTCGACACAGATCTGCTAGACAAGTCTTCTTCTCAGGATCATCGTCATCGATGCATCGTCATCATCATCATCACTGCTGCTGCTATCTCAACCAATCTCTGACTCTACTCGTCATAGGAAGTTCTACAGAGCCAGTCGTTTTTCATACTGGATGTAGGCCCGCCACCTGCAGGTCTTCATAATCACTAGCCATACTATGGAAATCTCAGGACTTATTACGTGCATCACAAAACCTTAAAAGATTCTCTTGACTAGCAAGAACCCTAAAGAGCATCTGAAGCCTTTTTCATCCTGTCCAGATCTCCAGGACTTATTACATGTGACCCCACCACAAAACCTCGAAAGATAATCCCAGGACTGATTACGAGCACAAGGCTCAACCTATCAGATCTCCCAGGGCACAAATTACATGTGGTCACTACAAAACCTCGAAAGAGCATCCCAGGACTGATTACGAGCACAAGGCTCAACCTATCGGATCTCCCAGGGCACAAATTACATGTGGTCATGGAAAAACCTCGAAAGAGCAGGCCAGGACTGATTACGAGCACACAACTCAACCTATCGAATCTCCCAGGGCACAAATTACATGCCATAGGAAAAAACCTCGAAAGAACATCTGCCAAATATCCCAGGGCACAAATTGCATGCCATAGGCAAAACCTCGAAAGACTATCTGCAGATCTCCCAGGGCACAAATTATATGTCCTCCCAAGCAAAACCTCAAAAGAGCATTTGCCATATGTCCCAAGGTACGAATTACATGCCATAGGCAAAACCTCGAAAGACCATCTACAAATCTCCCAGGGCACAAATTACATGCTTATCTGCACAACCTGTTCCACAGCCATGGAGTATCCACCTGATACTCACCATACATCATCCTGATGTACACATGATCATCCTGATCATCATCACTGCAGCATCCTGCTGCATGTCATCTGGAGCAACATCCTGAAGCTCGTCATCCATGATCATCTTGATCATACACTGCATCTACCTGATGCACACCAAGTATTTACCTGATACATATCATCATACATGATCCACTTGATCATACAGTGTATCCACCTGATACAAATACAAATACATGATACATATCATCATACATGATCCACCAGATCATACAATGTATCCACCTGATACATATACAGATACATGGTCCAAGCATCCAACATGATGCATATACAAAATACATACAAATGATCCTACTGATCATATCCAGCATCCAACATGATGCATACATACATATAAATGATCCAACTGATCATATCCGACATCCAACATGATGCATACATACATATAAATGATCCAACTAATCATATCCAGCATCCAACATGATGCGTACATACATACATAAAAATGATCCAACTGATCATACAATGCATCTACCAGAACATCATCTTGATGCTCATCATCCAGTGCTTACATCCACAGCCATGTGAAGGATCCTCCTTCCAACATGCTTGGAATGGCTTCAGCAAATGTGTCCATCACTTCTTCCTCGAAGTGTCATCAATCTGAAGAATGCCAAGCCTCTCTCTGAAGTACTCGAACTTCACCCTGACTAGTGGCTTCGTCAACACATCTGCAATCTGCTCGTCCGTCACAACATACAGGAGCTTCACAACTCCTCTCTGCACCATATCCCTGATATAGTGATATTTGATCTCTATGTGTTTCGACCTGTCATGAAACACTGGGTTCTCGGATAGCTTCACACAACTCTATTTATCACAAAAGATACCAGTAGCATCCAATGGGAGATCAAATAATTCAGACAGTAGCTTCCATAGCCATACTGCCTCACAACTAGCTGAACAGGCTGCAACATACTCTGCCTTAGCTATACTTAGTGCTACGCAGGACTGCTTCCTGCTAAACCAAGAGATCACACCTGATCCCATACTGAAGCAGTACCCAGATGTGCTCTTCCTGTCTGCAGCACTGCTAGCCCAATCTGAATCAACATAACCCTGCAGGTTAAACTTTTGATTCGCCTCATACTTGAGCCCATAATCCACTGTACCCTTCAGGTACCTTAGAACATGCTTTACAACAATCAGATGAACACTCCTCGGATCTATCAGGAACTGACTCAATGTGTTCAATGCAAAGCAAATATCTGGTCTCGTGTTCGTCAGGTACATCAAGGACCCAATCATCTGACGATACATAGAGACATCAACCGGCTCAGATGAAGCATCACATAGAAGCTTCAGATTCAATGCCATAGGTGTGGCCATGGCCTTGCAATCCATCATCTCGAATCTCTTCAGGATATCTACTGTGTACTTCCCTTGACCAAGAAAGATCCCTCCTGCACTCTACCACACCTCCATACCTAGGAAATAATGCATCATTCCCAAATCTTTCATATCGAACTCAGCAGCAAACTTCCTCTTCGTATCTACAATCAGTCTGTCATTTCCTGTTACAAATAAGTCATCCACATACAGGAGTAGAATCACTGGATTCCCTTCCTCAACCTTGTAGTACAGGTTGGAATCCGCTTTACTCTTGGTAAATCCCAAACTAGATAGGAAACTGTCCATCCTACCATACCAGGTCTTGGGAGCTTGTTTCAAGCCATACAAGGCTTTCTTCAATCTGCACACATATGACTCCCTGTCATGTATTTCAAAACTGAGTGGCTTCTCTACATATACTTCCTCTTCAACTACACCATTCAAGAAGGCAGTCTTGACATCGATCTGGTGTATTTTCCATTTCATCACTGCAGCCAGGGCAAGTACTGTTCTGATGGAAGTATACCTGGCTACAAGTGAAAAAGTTTCTTCATAATCTATTCCCTCTTTCTGAGAGAAGCCACGAGCTACGAATCTTGCTTTGTATTTCTCTACACTGCCATCTGCAGCATGCTTGATTTTGTATATCCATTTAGAAGTCACAACAGACTTCTCTTTAGGTCTTGGTACAACATCCCAAACATCATTCTTCATTATTGATTGGTATTCCTCAACCATGGCATCCTTCCATTCTTTCTTTTCCGTTGCTTCTTCATAATTGGAAGGCTCTTTGTTCATAATGTCACAGAGTAAAGCAACATAGCTGGTATGTGATCTGGTTCTCTTCTTTGCTCTGTGTTCTTCTTCTGGAATGCCAAATCTTTCTGCATCTTGAATGAGCTCTCTAGCCCATGCAGGTTTCCTCTGGTGAGAGTTATCCTCACAGGGTGGATCTACAGGTTCTTGCGGATCTTCAAACTCACGAACAACTTCTGGAACTGCTTCAGTCATGGTAGTGTCTTGAAATCTAGTTTCCTTAGGTTCTTCATAAACTTTGATATGTGCCTTCCTTGATTTGATGAATGCTGAGTTTTCATCAAATGTTACATCCCTTCTAACATCAATCTTCTTGAACCCTGTAAAGTAAATTCTGTAAGCCTTTGAGCTTTCACTGTAACCCACAAAGATACCCTTCTTTCCTGAAGAATCTAGTTTAGTCCTCTTTTCCTTTGGAACATGAGTGTATACTGGACAACCAAATATTTTGAGATGACTGACTTCATGTTTCTTACCATAAAAGACCTCTTATGGTGTCTTGTTGTCCAATATCTTGTGGGGTGTTCTGTTCTACACATATACAGCTGTTCTAGCTGCTTCTGCACATAGATGCATAGGTAGATCCTGGTCATTCAACATTGTCCTTGCTGCTTCCATGATAGTTCTGTTCTTCCTTTCTGCAACTCCATTCTGTTGAGGATTATAAGGAGCATTCAACTCCCTCTTAATCCCTGAATCACTACAAAGCTTCTTGAAGTCACCTGAGGTGAATTCTCCACCATTGTCGGATCTGAATGTTTTGATCTTCTTGTCAGTTTGATTCTCCATCAAGGTTTTGAATTCCTTGAATTTATCAAACACCTCATCTTTGTTCTTCAAGAAGTATACCCAAGTCTTCCTGGAGAAGTCATCAATAAATGAGACATAGTAAACATACCCACTCAGAGAACTGGATGACATAGGACCACATACATCTAAGTGGATGATTTCCAGGATGTCTTTTGCCTTGCTTTCATTGCTTGGGAAAGCCTTCTTAATGTTATTACCTTTTGCACATCCTTTGCAAACACCTTCATGTTTGGTCTTGATTCCAGGAAGACCCTCTACAGCCTTGCTTGCAATTGGAAGTGCTCTATAGTGCATATGAGCAAGTCTTCTATGCCAAAGTTCACTTGGCTCCATGGATTCATGTACCATGGCATGTTCAGGTTGTCCCTTCAATTTATACAAACCTCCCTCTTGCTCTCCAATCACTACTGCATAATCTATGTTCTTTCCCTTTGGCCACATTAGGACTTGGCCATCCACAAATGCAACCCTCATACCTTTTGCATCCAATGCAAAGATGGAGAGTAAGTTCTTCTTGAGCCCAGGTACATAAAGGACTTCTTTCATCTTCAAAGATTTTCCAGAATCTAGGTTGTAGGAGGCTTCACCACTTCCTTTGATTGGGTATTGATAATCATCCCCAAGTTTCACCTTATCGGGTGATTCATTTTCAGATAGGTTCACTAAAGATTCCTTAAACCCAGTCATGTGTTTGGAAGCTCCACTATCAATCAACCAATCATTACAACCATGGGAGATAGTACCTGTGAGAGCAGAAATTAGAACATATTCTTCTTCACTTGATGAGTCATCATCACTATCACTTTCTGCCCTAGCCTTCTTCTTTGGGGGTTCATCATCTTCGGCAGCATGAGCATGATATCTTCTTTTGTTATTCTTCTTCTTCTTATTGAAGTTGTTGTTGTTGTCTGTCTTCTTCTTGGGACAATCTGAAGCAAAATGTCCCTTCTCATTGCAATTGAAGCATCTGAGATCTTTCTTATCTTTATGATAATGGTGGTGTGAGGATCTTCTATTATGAGATGATTCTTTCTTGGACTTGCCTTTCCTAGCATGTGTTGTGAGAGCTTGATCTTCATTTCCCATCTTTTCTTCTCGGGCCACAAGCCTAGATTCTTCTTGAGAGCATTCTTCCTGCAATCTGTTGAAGGAGATCAACTTCTTCCTTGCACAAATTCCTTGAATAAAGGAATCCCATGACCTGGGTAGGCCATTTAGAGTGGTCATCACCACTTCACCATTCTCCGCCATTTCATCCACTGCTTCTAGTTGTTCCTTGATCTGGGAGACCCTTGAAAAATAAGATTGAATGCTTTCTACATTCTGAAACTTTACTCCTTTCAATTGGTTCCACAGGGTTATCTTCTGATTTATGTTCTTCCCTTCAAATAGCTTGGTCAAAGAGTCAAACATCTCCTTGGGTGTATTTAGAGAAGACACATGGGGTATGAGATGGTCTTTAATGGAATCAGTAATGATTCTCTTTTCCTTGACCAAGTTCTTCTTATGCAATACCTTAGCCTCTTCATCCTCTGGGATAGGGATGTCTTCTTTTACATATGAGTCCAACTCATTCTCTTCCAGGATTAACCCAATCCTATACTTCCAAGCTCAGAAGTCATCAGCCCCTTCAAGCTTATCCTCAAGCTTGGTGTGGTGAGACATCTTAAAGAGTACTTCAAATGGAAATAGAAAAGATTTAGGTCTTACCACTTGAAGTGCTAAAAACTGGATCTGGTCCTGGATTAGGGTTTGTCGAAAAAACCCTAAAAATTCAAAATGTGAATTTCAAATTTCTGAAAGGATAGAAAGATGCGCCTTGATGAGCTGATCAGCCTAGTGCATTCAGAATTTGAGATCAGCAAAGATTTACCCTTCAGATTTGTCCTTTTGTCCTCCCGGGTTCACTAGGGAGAGCCCTGAATTAGGGTTTGAGTTTCCCGGAGATCTACCCATCCAAAAATCTTGATCCAAAGCTCTAAACTTCGATTTTTGCAAGGAGCTTCCAGCTATGTCTTCAGAGTTCAGAAATTCCTATTTTTGTGGAAACCCTAATTTTTAGGGCCAAATTTGAAAATGCTCGGAATTGAATTCTGATTGGACAGATAGATGCGCCTTGGTGAGTAGAGTCAATCTACTATACTTATTTTCCACAATATATGGAGAGAAACCCAATAAAAAAGGAACTCAAGTTTTCGTCACTACAAAATGTCTTCTTCTCAGGTTAGCTCTGATACCATGTTAAATTTTGAGCATTAATTCACAATACTCTAGGATATTTACGGGGAGAATAACATATACAGTATATCAATGCATGACAATCACAATAAGCATGACAAGCATCACAAGAATCAAAAGCATGAGAGACAAGAGACACAAAGTTTCCGTGAGAAAAACCCTAAGGTGAAAAACCCCACAACTTCCTCAGAGATAGAGAGAGCAATGGCTCAACCAAAGTACAACCAAAATACATTGAGATAGTCTCCTAGTAGCAGATGATCCTCCTCCTCACTAGTGTGCCACTTTCTGAGTGAGAGTGAGATACTTTTCCGAGTGATCTAAATAGAGATCACGTGATCTCTATTTATACTAATCTGTTTTCCCAGTGACCTTATGGGGCTGACTTGTCTATCTAGGTACATCCATATTATAATATATATATTCCAGGGCCGACCCCACACATGGTGGTCTAATAACCCATCGGCAAGTACACACACTTGCAACACTTGTCAATCCACATGACGACACTTCCTTATAAAGGAATGACACATCTCTAATAAGGGTACAACAAATATATATAAAATACATAGATGAAATACATTCCGAAGTTAAATATACATGAACATTATCTCCACACTTGAAAGGTTATCAAGCTAAGGTATGGAATCTGATCCCTAATTTTGATGCTTTTAATATAAATTATATTCCTAGGTTACAAAATGTTGTCGTTGATTTATTAGCTTCTTTTGCTTCATGTTTAGTGCCAACTAATAATAAGTGTTCTATTGAATTAGTTTTTAGACCATATGTTCCAAATAATGTTACAAATTGGAGAGTCTTTGATGATGATGAACAAACTATTGACTTTTTTTATCGATGAAGACACATTCAAAGGGTCGGTTATTGATGAAGTTCAACATCAATCAGATCTGGAGGATGGGAATAAAAACAATGGAAATTTTATGCCAAAAGGAGTACCCACCTTAGAAAAACTTATTTGATCTGCAGCATAAGTTATGAAAGCCAACTAACATCAAGACAAACAATTATTCCATGCAATGTGAGTTGGTCAATCTAGGGACGGAACAAGAACCAAAGTATGTCAACTTGGGAAAAAAAATTTCACCTGGTGAAAGGCATAAGTTTATCAAACTATTTAAAAAATATAAAGATGTCTTTGCATGGACTTATGATACAAGCATTATACAACATGTGATTTGAATCAAACAAGGTGTTAAACATTTTCAGCAGCAACTTCGGAAAATGCACCCTACTTTAGAGCCACTGATTCAGAAGGAGTTGAAGAAGCTATTGGATGCCAAGATTATTTTGAAAGTTAGGAATTTCGAATGGGTGGAAAACCTGGTGCCTATATGAAATAAATCGGGTGAGATAAGACTGTGTGTGTATTTCCAAAATTTGAATAGAGCATCAAATAAAGACAATTATCTGGTTCTTCCCATGGAACAAATTTTACAACTTGTATCGGCCTCGAAAATGTTCTCCTTACTAGATGGATTTTCAGGATATAATCAGGTATTAGTGGCCGAAAAGGACTGTCTTAAGACAACCATCTGCACAAAATGGGGAACATTCACTTATAGGAGAATGTCGTTTGGCCTTATGAATGTTGGAGCCACATTCCAAAGGGCCATGGATATTGCATTCCTAGGATTAATCGACCACAGTGTTGTTGTTTATATAGATGATGTCACAATCTTCTCCAATAAAAGGGAGGACCATGCTTTTCATTTAACAAATATTTTTGAACATTGCAGAAAATATGGTATATCTTTGAATCCCAAGAAAATCATATTTGTTGTTTTAGAAGGGAAGCTATTAGGACACATCATCTCAAAAAAGGGAATCTTGATTGACCCAGAAAGAATACAAGCTACACTACAGATTCACATGCCCTATAATAAAAAGGAAATGCAATCATTCATGGGAAAAATCAATTTTGTTCGAAGTTTTGTACCATATTTTGCACAAATTATAAAAACTTTGCAACAAATGGTGAAGCAGTACGTACAGTTTAAATGAACTGAGATAGAAAATAATGCTTTTCAGGATATTAAAACCACTATTGCGCATGAACCATCTTTGAGCAGTCCTGACTTTGAAAAGAATTTCATTATTTATACTTTTGTGTCCGATCATTCCCTTGTAGCAGTGCTAAATAAAAAGGGAGAGCAGGGGGATGAATATCCAATATCTTTTACGAGCATTAAGTTACAAGGGGCTGAACTCAACTATCTGAATGTAGAAAAACAAGCTTACGCTATGTTCAAAACTGTAAAGCATTTCAGACCCTACATTCTTGTTGGGTTCCAATCTACTGTTGTAAATTAGAGCTTAAATTTAAAATGTCAATCTGGAATTGTAGGACTTAGAAGCATGTCCAAAATATATGGATTAGATCTAGACTATTTTGAAACCTTACTTTGTTTTGAAAATGAACCTAGAACTACTTAAATACTGTAAACTAAGGAATGTAAAAACTCCCTTACAGAAGTATACTCATTCGAATTCTTCAATTTATCAGTGTTTAAATACTTGAAACAACAAAATCATAAAATTAAACTCTAGCATTAAAACTTCGTTGTTGAGTGCAGGAATACGTTGAGTTCTTTTACAAGAAGTTAGTTCACAAAGTATTTGAATTCTTCAACAGTTAAGTGTATGACAATAAAGTTTTCAAAACAACCTATAGAAACCAATAACTCAAACATGAATGCATAATCTTGTTCTATGATAAAACCCTACTTGCATCATATAAAATCAAATTTGATTGTAAATCATAGATTGATAATTTAATTGAATTCCACAGAAAACATAAAAATCATACCAATGCGTTTTAATAAGGAAATGGGTGTGCAGTTTCGGCAGAGGGGGCCCTCCACTGTTTCGCGTACACACACAGGAAGTTTCACAGAGCTCTCAACACTGAAATCGTTTTCACAGCATAAGAATGAACATACACAAAGATATTCGAAGTTTGAAGTCTTTATTTCCTTAGCATACATTCACCATCACCAAATGGCAATTACATCTCAAATTCAAATACTTATACAAATTGTTTTGAAACTAAAAATGCTACAATCCTAGGTGATTAATAATGGAAGTCCCCTAATATCTCTACTATCCTTGAGATCATCCTTCAGATCCATAAAAATAGACCAGATCGATACAAAATCAAAACTGTCCCTGTTTTTGTGCTAAGTGGCAGCACTGGAATCCTACTTTGACCAATGTTGACTCGACACTTGTAGAACTTGTTTTATGAAGTTGTTAGAAATTTATCCATACTTGGACATCGAGGATCCTTCTATATCTTTCGGTTTGTTTCCAGTTGGCCTGAAAGTATCCAATCTAGGATCAATTACGGGAAGTCAGTCAATCCTATAATTTAATTAAAATCTTAATTTAAATGTTTTAAAAATTGCATAATTCAATTTATTTAAGAGAAACAACAATTTATACCTTTTATAATCGAATTTCAAGGTTTTATGGATGAAAAATGAGGATTTAAGGCAAAATATGAAGGATAATGGAGATAGCTGAAGGATTTATAGGGAAAATAGCCATCAAAATAGTGTCCAACATCTCCCCCAAGAGGAAGCTATTGCATGTCCTCGTGCACAAAATTGTTTCCAAAACTGAATCTGCATATTCCCATGCACAAATTTGTTGTTGTACTGCTACCACTAATCCTCTGACATATTTCTTGTCTGTGATGATGCATTTGTACTAGCTCGAGCTGCATAAAGGACCCTCAATCTATGACATTTTGCTTTGAAAGTTTTCTTTTGTTGATACCATTTATATGAATGTTTAGATATTTTCACCTTTTGAACTTGAAGCTTTCTATTTTTCTTCCTTAACTTCTCATTCTCTAGTTCTAATTCCTTCACTTTCAACTCTAACTTTTCAATCTTTTTGCTATTCTTGGAAGATTTCTTCTTTTTCATCTCTATTGTATCCTGCTCATAGATAGTGTCAATTCCAACTTCCTCTTCTTCATTCTCCTACCCTGAATACTTTTTCCCTTCTTTTTCTGTGACTTGCTGCTCAAAGACATGAGAAATGATGGTTGTATCCTCATTATCTTTCTCCTATCATTCAATTTGAGTCTTTTCAATTGCTTGAACATCCATCTCCATAATTTCTTCTACAGTTTGTTGTTCAGAGATGATATTCACTTCTTCATCATGTTGCCCAATATCACCTGCTAGACTTTCCTCTTGAATTTCCAAGGATTGAATGTATGCATAATGCTTTTGTTGTGCCTCATCATCATTTTCTAGTGCTTGCTTCTTCTGAGCTTGCTGACGTCTTCTGAGCTTGCTGATGTTTCCTTGATTTTTTTTCATAAGTGGTGAAGATCATATCTTCTTCTTGGAATTTCTTCTCTTCTTTCACCATGCTCCTTGTTCTTATTCTTCTCTTAGGTCATTTTGGGCTTGTTGCCTTAGAGTCATCTTCATTGTCTGTTATCATCAACACTTCATCTTCTTTCATTCCTCCCTTAGGCGGTTTTGAGGTTGTTGCCTTAGGGTTTTTTTTTCAACTTCAATGCCTGCTATCATTAGCACTTCATCTTCTTTCATTCCTCCCTTAGCCAGTTTTGAGTTTGTTGCCTTAGGGTTTTGTTCTTCAACTTCAATGCCTTCTATCATTAGCACTTCATCTTCTTTCAATCTTTCTTCAAGTATCTCTTCCGGTTCTTCAAACTTATTATGAATTACAAATTGCTGCCATGTCAAGTCTTGTTTTTGTAATTCATGTGTGATGATTATTTTGATGAGACCATAATGGAAAAGGCTTGTTCTCTTGTCTTCAGCACATTTTTGAACAACTTTAGCCATTTTAGAAAGTCTCTCTAATGGAAAATAAGGTATATTAATCTCACAGTCACCCCTCAAATTCTGCATTATCTTGATGTGATAGAGATATATAATACTGAATCTTCCTTCACAAGTGAGGAATCTCTGGATGATATATGTTATTTCATCCCAAGGATGAATCAACCAACTCCTTGGTATTCCTTTCTTCCATTTTACTGAGCCTTCCCTTGATCTACATAAGAAGGGTGTCCATGCCTTCTCCTCAAATTGATTTGTCTTAAAGAACCTCTCTCCCTGTTGAGGTAATCCAATGATTTGTGCCATAATGTCCTCAGACAATCTAAAGGTGAGATTACCTATTGTAGCCCTTTCACCATCAAATGAACAAGAAAACTCTAGGCTAACATTGTCATTATGTCCATCAAACTTTTCAAAGAAAGGAACCCACTGTTTCTTCTCAAAAATTTCCATACATTTTTCATGAATGACAGAGGAATCAAATTTTTCTGGTTCTAGCCTAGACACCATTTTGCAATTTCAACAAGAAGAATCCTTCTATGCAAATAAAACTACAAGCAGAACTTAACCCTAGATTGCAATTTTAATTCTCAACTCTGAAAAAAAAAATTGTTCTTAATTGCTTCTCTGGAAGTCGAATCTAGCAAATTCTGGAAGTCGAATCTAGAAAATCTTAAAACATTTCAAGCTTACCTTCCCCCAGGTGACTCCTTTCTGAACACGTCCCAAGTTAAACACTTATATTGCTGCATTTTCCTTATTCAATGGAATTGGTGTTTCTCTTCATCATATCACGTGAAAAATTCTTGTTGAAAAATGGAGAAAAATCCTTGAGTTTATCAGTTAACAGGCTGCATTTTCTTCCTCTGTAATGCAACTACTGTTAATACCTCCCTTTTCTCTGTTTACTCATCATTCCTTCACCATTTCAACCATGGTGGTAGTGAAGTCTGGGAATGAGCAAATACAGTTGGGACAATGAAAACACTTTGAATTTTGAATTGGTAGAGTGTGCCTCCCTATGCATAGCCAGATTCCGTGGGGGTAAGATCCAATGATTCCCTCTTTCTTTTGTAATCATGATTCAAACAGGCCACTGAGTTTTTCACCCACCTTTTTAATCCACTTATATACTCTTTTATCACTTTTAACTTGATGCATAATATGCAAATAAAATAGAGTATATAGAGAAAAACATTAAAAAAATGAATTTTCTAGGTTAAAGAACCCTTCCTCGTCACTTCTTTGAAACTAGAATTAAATCTTGCCTGTAGGATGCATTTTTAGGCATGGATCAAAAAGTTTGAAAATAACTCTGTCATTACTGGACCACTAATTTTGATACCTAGGGTAGATGAATGGGTATATGGCCAGGATTGTGAGGGTGATAGGCATGTTGTCATTGCTCAAAAATAAAGAACCATGCAAACTTTTAAAACATAAAAATCAAAATTCTTATAGAATTACTTGATATCCCTTTGTGCTTTTCATGTTGCTTGAAGTGGCTAGTTTGTTGTTTTTTTGCTTCTTTGTATTCTTCATGTTGCTTTGATGTAGCTAGTTTGCTCATTTGCTGTAGCTTTTGATGTTCCTTCTGCTTTGATGTGCCTTTAACTCAAGTCCCTCTGCAAGGTTTTCTTTGTCTTAGGTCCCTCTGCAAGGTTTTCTTTGTCTCAGGTCCCTCTGCAAATGAAATGTGCTTCTCACTTGAGATCTTCTTATGCTAGAATGAAATTTATGGCATCTATAGGAGGCTTGGAGGGTTTCAAAACTTGAAAAAGAAAACGGAGGCTTGGAGGGTTTCAAAACTTGAAAAAGAAAACTTGATATGCTCATCCCTCTCAGCCCTATTTATTGACTTGTCCTCAAGTCGAACAAAATCTTTATTTGCTGCTAAAAACTAATATGGGAAAATTCTTTTTGAAAAAACAATCCATGAAACAACTGAAACTAGGAATTTGAAAATGTTTTGAGAATTTTCAATGGCCAAGTAAACTTGGTTTTCCAAGGAAAATTCAAGTTTATGTTGAGCCAGTTGCCTGGTTTTCACAACTAAACTCCTTTTTTTTTAAAGAAGAATATTTTAAGAGAAAAGTGAAGGAGAAACACCAGTGTGTTTTTCCAGCACCCCCATCCCCCTCTATTGAGAGATCTGATGTAGGAAATCTTCTTTATTGACAGGCTTAGTGTAGAGATTTAACCTATGGCCATTGACCACAAATGTACTTGCTTCATCATCTATCGTTTGTAATTTGACTGAGCCATTGTCATAGACCTATGCAATCTCATATGGACCAAGCCAATGAGTTGTGAACTTGGCTTTGAAGCCTTTGAACTTCGAATCAAACAATAAGGCCTAGACACCTATGTGAAATTGTTTCTGTTTTATGAACTTATCATGCCATTGGGCTCTCTGTTGTTGTACCAAATTATTTTGTTCTACTGCAGCTTGTCTCATCTCATCTAATTCATTTAACTGCAGTACCTTTTCTTGTTGTGCTTTAGAAAGATACATCCCTAAATCAGCTTCTAATTTAAAAGTATGAATTTGGAATTCAATTGGTAACAGTACTTGCTTACCATAGACTAGTTGATAGGGAGAAAAACTAGTATTGTTTTTTCAAGTAATTTTGTATGCCTATAAAGCCTCAGTAAGCTTAGCTGACCAGTCTTTTATGTGCATCTGGACTGTCTTGGTTATGATTCCTTCCAATGTTTTGTTGGTAGATTCCACTTGGCCATTGTCTTGTGGATGATAAGGTGTAGATTTCCTGTGCTTGATCTTGTACTTGGTTGCTATCTCTTGCACCAGTTTAGAAATAAACAGTGCTCCTTGATCAGTAACAATATCTCTAGGAACTCCAATTCTAACAAATATTTCTTCAAAGAGAAAATTGACTACTGTTTGTTATGTGGCTCTTGGTAATGGTTTGGCTTCTACCCACTTTGTAACATATTCAGTACATACCAAAATGTACCTCTTCACTTGTGATGGTGTATTGATTGGACCGATGAAATCAAGAGCCCATTTTTCAAATGGCTCTATGAGGACTTGTGGCTGGAGTGGCATCTCATCAGATGGTACTGGTCATCCCATCCTTTGACAAATATCACAGCTCCTAACATACTTCTTGGATTCTTTGAAGATAGAGGGCCAGTAATACCCCAAGTTGAGTATTTTGTATGTTGTTCTTTTATCTGCAAAATGGCCACCACACGGTTCATCATGACAAGCTTTTAAAATTTCTAAAATCTCATCTTGTCGTACACATCTTCTAATGATAAGATCATATCCTGTATAGAAAAGATCTCCATTGACCCATATGTCTCTAGCACTTTGATTAATGATTGTATTATTTTCTTTTGATGACATAGATAGAGGTAGCTTTCCTGATGATAAATAGTTAGCTATATCAGCATACCATGGAGTTATAACAAAAATAGAAAATAAGTGTTCATTAGGGAAACTATCTGAAACAGGAACAACCTCACTAAAATTGTTAGTCAAGACACAAAATCTGCCACTTGATTTTCCCTTCCAGGTCTATCTAGGATAGTAATGTTGAATTCCTGCATCAATAATATCCATCTTGTTATCCTGCCATTAGTATTCGATTTGTTCATTAAATATCTTAAGGTAGACTGATCTGTATGGACAAAGATTTCATAACCATTAATGTAATGACGGAATTTGTTCACAGCATGAACTACTTCCAACATCTCCTTCTCAGTAACTGTGTAATTCAATTCTGCAGGAGTTAGATTTTTTCTAATAAAGTAAATAGCATAAGTCATGACATTCTCTTTTTGACCCTAAGAGGCCCCAATTGCAATATCTTATGCATCGGTAGAGACGTGAAATGGAATGTCCAATTTCGTCCTCTTAAGATAGGTGCAGTTTAGAGCTTCTCTTTAAGTTTCTGAAAGGCAACTTGACAATTAGTATCCCAATGAAAATGTACATCTTTCGAGATCAATTTGAATAATGGCAGAGCTATTTTACTAAATTTTTCAATAAACTTTTGGTAATAGCCTGCATATCCTAAAAAAATTCTCACATCCTTTTGATTTTTTGGTTCAGATAAATTCACAATGATTTGTATTTTCGCAGGATCCACATTTATTCCAAATGATGAAATATGATGACCTAACACTATCCCTTCAATTAACATCATGAAACATTTTTCATTGCTAAGGGAAAGATTTGATTCAATGCATATTTTTAGGCTTCTCTCTAACTTTTCCAAGGAGTCATCAAAAGTATTGTCATACATAGAAAAATCATCCATATATACTTCAACACATTCATGAATTAAATCAGAAAAAATAGCTAGGACTGCTCTCTGAAAAGTAGTTGGAGCGTTACATAGACCAAAAGGTAAAACCTTATAGGAATATGTACCCCAAGGACATGTAAAAGTAGTTTTGTCCTAGTCCTCTGATGCAATTCTGATTTGATTGTATCCACTGAATCCATCTAAGAATGAAAAATAGTGTTTTCCAGCTAGTGCATCCAATACTTGATCAATTAATGGCAATGGAAAATAATCTTTAAGTGTTTCCTTGTTTAACTCCCTATAATTGACACAAATTCTCCATTTTCCATTTTTCTTGGGAACAACAACTAACAAAGAAACCCATTGACTGTTAGAAATAGGGTAGATAAATCCTACCTTTATTAAATTTTGCAATTCTTCCTTAACTATCTCTTTCAGTATGGGGTTCATTCTTCGTTGAGGTTGCCTTAGAGGTCTGATATTATCATCTGTGTAAATATGATGAGTACATGTTTGTTGATGAATTCCTGGCATGTCAGTGTATTCCCAAGCAAATTCCTTGTGATATTTATTCAATAATTCAATCAACTCTTCTTCTTGTGATAAAGTAATATGTGCACCAATATTCAAGTGTTTCCCAAGACTGATTTCGATTGTTTTTCTTTGGGCATTAGTTATTGAATGAACAGAAAAATATCATTAAGTGATGATTCCAAAGAATTAACTGTGCAATTTTCCTGAAAATTCTGGCCTAAGACCTGATCTGCAATAACATACTGCATGTTTCTTAATTCTTCAAAGATATCTGGTTCAGAAATAAAGTAATCTAGCAAATCTTCATTATTTTCCTCTCGAAAATCAAAAAGTTGATTAATACTTAAGATGGGTTGAATTACTTCTTCCCGTTGCTCTTTTGTTTCATTAATCCAGGATAACCGATCTGTCATAGAAGGTCTTTGATCAGGAGGATACAGTGTAATTTGTTTCCTTTTTGTTCCATGTGAAATTATCATATTTCCTGCTCTACAACCAATAAAAGCATTAGCTGTGGCTAACCAGGGTCTTCCAAGAATCAATGGATGCCCTCCTAGATTAGATTTTTGTTGAAGAACTAGAAATCTACTAGATATTCCTAGGAATCCAAAGAAACTATGATATCTTCAAGTATTCCTTCCGGTGTGATTTTAGACCGATCAGCTAGCTGTAAGACTGTAGTGGTTAGTCTGAGATTTTGCAAGTCCAGATATTTCATTGTTTCCAGTGTCATTACATTAATAGCTACACCTAAGTCAATTAATGTTTTGGAAATTGAAAAGTTGTTGATATTGATTGTTACCATTGGACATCCTAGATCAACATATTTTTCAACAAAAACAATATTTGACATTAGGCCTGCTAAATTTCCAATTACATGAATTGTTGGTGGATCCTTATTTCTTTTATTTAGACACAACTCCTTAATTGCTTTGGTGTAGATTGGAATATCTTTTATGGCTTGAAACAAAGGAATTTTGACACATACATTTGTTAATTCATTTAAGACATCAAAATCAAGAAGACCAATTGGTAATTTTTCCTTAACTAACCTTTCTGGAAAAGGAGGTGTTTGAGGAATTACTGTTTTACCTTTCTGATTTTGTATATCTAGTTGCAAATTTTCTGTATTAGATTTTTTTGAAATTTTCTCTTCTTCTATGTGTTCTTCTATAATAATAGGAGATCCTTTTGCCAAAGTTTTTCCAGACCTCAAGTGGATGTTTTGAATAGGAAGGATCGAGTATGAAAATGTGGTTCCTTCATCATTATTATACATGGGCTTTTCCACTCTGTTATTAGGATTGGGTACTGGATGGGCTAGTAACTGTGTTGTTCAAGGTGGAGGTTGATTTGATGGTAGCTGAAGTTGTTGAGGTTGGGATAGTTGGGAAGCAGGGTTTTGCTATGGAGTAAATGAGGGATGATTCTGCTGGTATTGTGGATAAGGAAAACACTGTTGGTAATGTTGTGGATAGGATTGTTGATATGTTTGATTTTCATGAGCATATCCTCTCCAACCCTAAGCATATTGGTTTTGGTTTTGCTGAGGAGACCAAGTTTTCCAAGGCATAGGAGCATTCCATGAATTCTGAACATGATATTGATAACTCTGAGAAGATTGTTGCATAGGGTCTTGAAACATACATGGAAAATGTGGTTGCCATGGTCTTTTCTATGCCATAGGATAGAGAGACTACATGCTTTGACTTTCTTCCACTCGCGTTGCCTGTAATTCTTTCAACCTAGGACAATCATCAGTGTTATGATTTTCTGTACATAATCCACAAATCTGAACATTATTTAGAGGAAATTCTTTCAATGGATGTTTCTTCCTACATCTAGGACAAAAAATTGACAGAGCTTGTTCTTGTTGGTCTTGTTGTTCTTGTCTCTTTTTAGTTTTTGATGTTTCAACTTGTGTCCCTAAAGTACTCATAAGGTCAGTTTTGAAATCTTCTAGTAATTTTCCAAGCTCAGCTCTTGATATACCTCCTGTTGCTGAATTGGTTATTTTGGAAGTTACATCCCTCTTTCCATTTATGGCTCTTCCTCGTGAATACTTTTGACATAACTCTGTAATTTCATCAAATGGTAAGTAAGAAAGATCTCCTTTCCCCAACACATTCAAAATATCAAGATACTCCTCTCTCAAGATAGTCTTCCAAACTTTCATCTTCTTGTAGAGACATCCTAAAAATACCATCTTTCAAATCTTTAGATATATAGTATGCTTGATATTTCTTAAGAAAAATCTTTCTCATGTCATCCCAACTGGCTATAATATGTTCTCCTAATCCCATGAACCATTTCAATGAAGCAGCTTTAAGAGTAGAAGGAAAGAGACAAAGTTTATGTGTCTCATCAATATATCCATAGGTACGACATAAAATATCAAATTCAAACAGAAAGGAATCTGGATCTTCAAAAGTCATGCCATAAAAGTTAGGTAAAACAGATGGTGGAATGTTTTTTAGTTTTACTTCTTGTCCTAGGATAATACTAGTGTCTAAGATTGGAAATTTAAAAGTGGATTCATGTTCTTCTTCTACTCTTTCCTCTCTTTCATTTCTTCTATCTTCTCGTCTTTTATTTTCAAGTTCCAGTCTTCTTCCATACTCTCTTTGTTGTTCTGGGGTTGGTCCTCCTCTTAATGCTTCTCCCTCAGCCATTTCTCTGCGTTTGTTTTCCATCTCCATCCTGCATTCATACTCCCTGCATTGTTCTAGGGTTAGTCCTCCTTTTTTAGATGTCTCCTCTTCGGTCATTTTTGCAGTATATTTTTCAGCAATTATGGCAATGAATTCTTTCTTCTCATATGGAGAAGTTTCTGTTATCTCTATTTTTGGGGGGTTTTTCACAAATCTTCCTTTTTTTTTCTATCTTGACATAAAACTAAAGTCTGCTCTATGTTTTTGAAAAAAAAAAAAATTATAAGAAAACTAAACTTCCTAAGCCTAACTCTAAGTATGCTTCCCCGGCAACAGCGCTAAAATGTTGGGTTCCAATCTACTGTTGTAAATTAGAGCTTAAATTTAAAATGTCAATCTAGAATCATAGAACTTAGAAGTATGTCCAAAATATATGGATTAGATCTAGACTATTTTGAAACCTTACTTTGTTTTGAAAATGAACCTAGAACTACTTAAATACTATAAACTAAGGAATGCAAAAACTCCCTTACAGAATTATACTCATTCGAATTCTTCAATTTATCAGCACTTAAATACTTGAAACAACAAAATCATAAAATTAAACTCTAGCATTAAAACTTTGTTGTTGAGTGCAGGAATATGCTGTGTTCTTTTACAAGAAGTCAGTTCACAAAGTATTTGAATTCTTCAACAATTAAGTGTATGACAATAAAGTTTTAAAAACAACCAACAACTCAAACATGAATGCATAATCATGTTCTATGATAAAACCCTACTTGCATCATATAAAATCGAATTTGATTGTAAAGCACAGATTTATAATTTAATTAAATTCCACATAAAACATAAAAATCATACCAATGTGTTTTAATAAGGAATTGGGTGTGCAGGTTCGGCAGAGGGGGGCCCCTCCACTAGTTCACGTACACACATAGGAATTTTCACAGAGCTATCAACACTGAAATCATTTTCACAGCATAAGAATGAACATACACAAAGATATTCGAAGTTTGAAGTCTTTATTTCCTTAGCATACGTTCACCATCACCGGATGGCAATTACATCTCAAATTCAAATACTTATACAAACTGTTTTGAAACTAAAAACACTACAATCCTGGGTGATTAATAATGACATTCCCCTAATATCTCTACTATCCTCGAGATCGTCCTTCAGATCCATAAAAATAGACCAGGTCGATACAAAATCGAACTTGTCCCTCTTTTTGTGCTAAGTGGCAGTGTTGGAAGCTTACTTTGACCAGCATTGACTCGACACTGGTAGAACCCGTTTTATGAAGTTGTTAGAAATTTATCCATCTATTATCTCCTCAAATATTTTTTTTTAAGTTTTATTATGTGAGGTGATAGGAGGTCATTTGAAAATGAAAACACATTATTAAATTTTGTGTTTAGGCTCATTTTAATGAGTTCTAACTCATAATACATCAAGAAAATTTCGAGACAAGTTTTTATTTCAAAAAACTTAAAAAACAGGCTTCGGTAGCTAAGTGCTTATTCAAAACGGCCCCTAAGCTATCGAAAGCTAGCTTTTCGCCATCTTAAATGAAATTTTTGAGGCACTCCTAACTACCGAAAGGGTAGACATACAACATGAGTCAGGGGGCAGTTTTTGGTGGCTTGGGCGAATACGATGGTGTTCATTAGCCACCGAAAGGTAAGTTTTGGCAGCTTACAAGTCAAAAGCAAAATTGTTCGAAGCTACCGAAAAGCGAAGGCTTTCTCAACACTGTTTTGACAGCATAAAGGAAAAATTTCCCAAAGCTACCAAAAGGAGAGGCATTTTCACCGCTTTTTCGGCAACGCTCGTGTTCAAATGCAAATTCATTCCAACTACCGAAAGAGAAAGAGAACTTCACTTGTCATCAAGAAGCTGAGACAAAATACATGTTTTCCATTTTGGAAGATTAGTTTCAAAACAGAGCTTTCAGTGGCTTAGGCAGGCTTTCACAGCTGTTCTTAGCCACTGAAAGCAGAGCTTTCGGTGGTTTACAGGTTCGAATTTTGGCTCTTTACCCACCGAAAGTGCAAAACAGGGCAAAGAGGCATTATTATTTGCCTAGATCATGGTTTTTGCTTCCAAATGGAAAGATGATGGCTTTTAAGTGAATATTTTAATTAATAGGATCTATTTCAATGTGTTGTTCCAGTTTTGAAGGTGCTAGCAAGATGGAAATAATGAAGAAATGTGGCATTTTTTACTGTCCCGAGCCATCATTTTCAAATGACGATTCTGAGTGTCTGGAGAATATTTTTGCAAAACTCTCAGAATTTTTTGTTCCTAACATGTCATAGAACAATAACCTCTCCCAGTTTTCCTACAGGTATTGCAGATTGATATAATCGAATCCATCACTAGGCCCCAATTTTCAGATCCCAGAACCTTCTTGTTTGACACCCGTTTTTGAAATGCAGATCTCGGGCAAACCAAAATGAGTTTCAAAGATCTGAGAGAGGTGTTTTCTCAGAACAGATCAATGCACAATAACCTCTTTCATTTTATACATAGGTGTCACATAGCTGGAGAACTGAACCCATCTCTGAGCCTCTTTTTCAGCAATTTCAGCAAAAGGGGCGTTTTTATTGTGCAGAATCATCATTTTCAAATGATGATTCTGGGCGACTGGAGAATCATTCTGCAAAATGATCAGAGTTTTTTCTTCCTGACATGTTAGAGAACAATAAACTCTCTCATTTTTCCTACAGGTGCCACAGATTGGGAGAATCAAAAGCATCTCTGAGCCCCATTTTTCAGCAGTCTGGCCAATTAAAAATTATTTTTCCTGGTTTGTTGAAAAACGGTTTTGGATTTTCCACCTGGAGTAAATTCAACCCAGCTTCTTATGATCTGGGGAGAGGTTGTAAAGGCTATAAATCCTAGAACTCATGTAGAACCATGGTTCGATTTTGGAGAGACTTTTCTTAACTTGTATTATCAGACTGCTCGTTGCATATCATTTATACAAGCCTCTTTTGCCATATATGTGTTCAGTTTTTCCTCTTTATTATTTTCAGTACTTGCAGTGAAATGTCTATTTCATGATTTTTCCATTTTCCCATGCCAAATAGCTGTCATCCTATCTGTGTTGGTGAATCGAATACCAAGTACCATTTTCATATTGTGATCAACCATTCATGTATGTTCTTTATATGAGTTTGCTAGCATAATATTTTATGCACACATCTACTTTTATTAAACCTTCTAAGCAACAGTGGTTAAAGGCCTTGTTATTCTGAATGTGTCTCTGTATGTTTTGAGCATATGAGTTTTGATCTCATTCATCCAACTTGATCCATATTTACCCCATCTTTCAAGATAAGTTTAAGTTACCAGGCTCTTCCAAGCACAACCTAGGAAGACTCCTGGAGGGATAACAAATTGGCGCCGTTGCTGGGGAGAGGAGATTGAAGCTTGGCTTCCCTGGGAGAATGACATAGATCCATCTTTGATGATAGACAAATATTGGACATTTTCTTGGTTGTAATCATCTATCTGGCAACTCCATGAAGGACAAATCCAGTGGCGACTCCATTGCTCAGAAATCTGTTGACGACTCCACTGGTATGACATGAACCGGATCTTGGCAAAGAGGTATGAGTTCTGTGATTTTTCAAAAATTGTTGGTTTCCCTAATCCAATGCCCAGTAGAGATGAATGGGAAAATAGCCTTCCCAGATTTCGAGGTGAAGAGTGGGAAGTACCAGCTGAACATTTGCTTGACTTTCATGATTGCATTCATCGGTTACAAATTGTACACGAAGATGTTCGGATTAAACTGTTTTGGTATTCATTAGAGGGGATTGCTCGTGATTGGTACCAGTCCCTTCCTGTTGCTAGCATCAGTTCTTTGGCGGATTGTCATGTTGCCTTTCATGTGTTTTAAAAACAAATTCCTAGTTGACTTTCTCTATCCCGAGTGTTGTCATGAATTCAATTTATTGAATAGAGAGCTAAACATTCATGAAGATTTTGCTGCAGTAGAATATACTTCTCATTATGATCAGGATATTGATGACCTTCAAAATGTTAACCATAATGTAGATGCTTTTGACATTATGCTAAATACATCTACTGTCTTAGATTGTCATGGAGATCAGATTGTTCCAGTTGAAAAGTTAAAAGATATTGAGCAGATTGAAGACATAGCATGTAACAGTTTTGAATATGCAGCAGGTAGTAAGGGCAGCCCTCAGCTTTTTTATTTGTAGACAAAGAGAAATTGCAGCAGACATAAAGATGAGGGAGAGCAGAAAGGTTTGGATCAGCAGTCCATCATCCATGTTCCTCTGATAGGTGTCAAGCAGCTTATGTTCAACATTGAGATCATTAAAGGCAGTCAGCAAAAGCATCTCAGTCAATTGGAACAGCAACAAGAAGAGGTATTTCCTTGTAAATTTGATGACCCTATTGTTGATTATTTGGATTCTATGAGCAGCATAAATGTCTTGTCAAATGAAAGTTGGTTCTGCTATCTTTCCAAATTAAACTTCTGCATAATATGGATTCCTTTATTTTTCCGGCCAAGATCAAGGATGTTATTAGTAAATCTGTTTCTGACATGGCTTCATTGGAAGCATGAGTTTACTTGATTAAGCATCAGTACAGTGGTTAGAATAGGAATAGGTAGAAGAATAAGCTATTCATATGAGCAAGTAGTTTCTTTCAGTTGTTTTCAGTTTTTGTTAAATAAGCAGGGCAGGCTACAGGCATGCTATAGGTTTGCAGAAGTTTTGGTGGCAGTTGTAAAGACTCCATGCCCAATGGATATAAGACACTATTGACAGGGTAAATTTGGATTCAAATGATGAGCAGGGTTGCAGGATTTGGATCGGGTTTTGAATGTGGCTTTTGAGACTCCATAGCCAATGGATGCAAGGCGTTGCTAGCAGATTCACAGTTGAACATTTGTGGACAGATTGCAGAAATTTGGTGGCAGTTTAAATGACTCCATAGCCCAATGGTAAAGGCGACTGGAACTACAAGGTTCTTGAAAACTCACAGGGAGGCTTTCATCCCCGAGTAGGAGCCAGATGTTATCTCCTCAAATATTTTTTTTTTTTAAGTTTTATTATGTGAGGTGATAGGAGGTCATTTGAAAATGAAAACACATTATTAAAGTTTGTGTTTAGGCTCATTTTAATGAGTTCTAACTCATAATACGTCAAGAAAATTTCAAGACAAGTTTTTATTTCAAAAAACTTAAAAAACAGGCTTCGGTAGCTAAGTGCTTATTCAAAACGGCCCCTAAGCTACTGAAAGCTAGCTTTTCGGCAGCTTAAACAAAATTTTCGAGGCACTCCTAACTACCGAAAGGGAAGACATACAGCATGAGTCAGGGGGCAGTTTTTGGTGGCTTGGGCGAATACAATGGTGTTCATTAGCCACCGAAAGGTAAGTTTGGCAGCTTACAAGTCAAAAGCAAAATTGTTCGAAGCTACTGAAAAGCGGAGGCTTTCTCAACATTGTTTTGACAGCGTAAAGGTAAAATTGCCCAAAGCTACCAAAAGGAGAAGCATTTTCACCGCTTTTTTGGCAACGCTCGTGTTCAAATGCAAATTCATTCCAACTACCGAAAGAGCAAGAGAACTTCACTTGTCATCAAGAAGCTGAGACAAAATACATTTTTTCCATTTTGGAAGATTAGTTTCAAAACAAAGCTTTCGGTGGCTTAGGCAGGCTTTCACAGTTGTTCTTAGCCACCAAAAGCAGAGATTTTGGTGGTTTATAGGTTCAAATTTTGTCTCTTTACCCACCAAAAGTGCAAAACAGGGCAGAGAGGCATTAGTTTTTGCCCAGATCACGATTTTTGCTTCCAAATGGAAAGAGGATGGTTTTTAAGTGAATATTTTAATTAATAGGATTTGTTTCAATGTGTTGTTCCAGTTTTGAAGGTGCCAACAAGATGGAAATAATGAAGAAATGTGGCGTTTTTTACTATCCCGAGTCATCATTTTCAAATGACAATTCTGAGCGTCTAGAGAATCATTTTGCAAAACACTCAAAGGTTTTTGTTCCTAACATGTCATAGAACAATAACCTCTCCTAGTTTTCCTACAGGTATTTCATATTGAGAGAATCGAATCCGTCACTGAGCCCCAATTTTCGGATCCCAGAACCTACCTGTTTGACACCTGTTTTTGAAATGCAGATCTCGAGCAAACCAAAACGAGTTTCAAAGATATGAGAGAGGTGTTTTCTCACAACAGATCAATGCACAATAAACTCTTTCATTTTATACATAGGTGTCACATATCTGGAGAACTGAACCCATCTCTGAGCCTCTTTTTCAGCAGTTTCAGCAAAAAGGGCGTTTTTATTGTGCAGAGTCATCATTTTCAAATGATGATTCTGGGCGACTAGAAAATCATTCTGCAAAATGCTCGGAGGGTTTTCTTCCTGACACATCAGCGAACATTAACCTATCTCATTTTTCCTACAGGTGACACATATTGGGAGAATTGAAGGCATCTCTAAGCCCCATTTTTCAGCAGTCTAGCCAATTAAAAATTATTTTTCCTGGTTTGTTGAAAAACAGTTTTGGATTTTCCACCTGGAGTAAATTCGACCCAGCTTCTTAGGATTTGGGGAGAAGTTGTAAAGGCTATAAATCCTAGAACTCATGTAGAACAATGGTTCGATTTTGGAGAGACTTTTCTTAACTTGTATTATCAGACTGCTCATTGCATATCATTTATACAAGCCTCTTTTTCCATATGTGTGTTCAATTTTTCCTCTTTATTGTTTTCAGTACTTGCAATGAAATGTCTATTTCATGATTTTTCCATTTTCCCATGCCAGATAGCTGTCATCCTATCTGTGTTGGTGAATCGAATACCAAGTACCATTTTCATATTGTGATCAGCCATTCATGTATGTTCTTTATATGAGTTTGCTAGCATAATATTTTCTGCACACATCTACTTTTATTAAACCTTATGAGCAGTGGTTAAAAGCCTTGTTATTCTGAATGTATCTCTGTATGTTTTGAGCATATGAGTTTTGATCTTAGTCATCCAACTTGATCCATATTTACCCTATCTTTCAAGATAAGTTTAAGTTACCAGGCTCTTCCGAGCACAACCTAGGAAGACTCCTGGAGGGATAACACCATCCTTGGACATCGAGGATCCTTCTCTATCTTTCAGTTTGTGCCCAGTTGGCCTTCAAGTATCCAATCTAGGAACAATTACGGGAAGTCATTTAATCCTGTAATTTAATTAAAATCTCAATTTAAATGCTTTAAAAATTGCAAAATTCAATTTATTGAAGAGCAACAACAGTTTATACCTTTGATAATCGAATTTCAAGGTTTTATGGATGAAAAATGAGGATTTATGGAAAAATATGAAGGATAATGGAGATAGCTAAAGGATTTATAGGGAAAATAGGAATCAAAATAGTGTCCAACAATATTCAAAAATTGAACCAAAGTTGTAGTACCTCATCCGGATGTTAGATATTTATTTGTGCAAAAAGAATTGGGAGAGAGACGTGGGAATTGCGTGGAATGGTTCCCAGGGAACTACCATATGTATGAATATGATATTGACACTATCATGAAGGAATGGCCCGCCAAGTCCTGAGTGGAAATTGTAGACGTCCCAAGCGACTCCGGCGAGGATGAACCTATTCCATGTCCTATCATTGAGGAAATGGAGATAGGAAAAAGGAAAGATCATGAGAGCCCCGCGCCGAAAAAGGGAGCACGGAAGAAGCAGAAAGCTGATAAGAGCCAGTTAGACGCAATCCTCCACGATGAAGACTATGAAACAATCATCACGAGGGTCACAGAGTCAATGGAAGATCTGATGAGCGATAAGGAGAAAAAGGACAAGGCAATTCAGGAGAGTCTTCAGAAGAATATCAACACACTACAAGGGATTACAGATAAAATTGAAGAAGTACACAAGATACTACCCTACCGCGAGACACAGAGTCTGAAGGGAAGTCGGGAGGAACTTCGCAGCAGAAGACACCACAGCTAGCCATGACCGTGCTCATGAAGTCCCGTATTGTCCACCTTAATCCGTTAACAGTAAGCCTTCCACTACCAAAACAAATATTGTCAGACACGAAGGATGTCGAGCGTGTGGATCTCGATCTTGCGAAGATACCACTTCCTGGTCTACACTACTTGCATCTGTAGGTGGTTGACGAAATGCATGAGAGAACTATTGACGCGCCGAAAGGACAAGCTGAGCTACAAACAGCTAATAAGCAATTGGAGGAGTCTAGCTCGTAGAGAGCTATGGAACTACAGGATGAGTATGATCATCGGCAAAGACTAGAGTCCACGATCACTGCGGTTGCAGATGATATTGAAGAATTTGAAGTGCAAGTAGACCCCCGCGGACACTATCATTAAGATTGGCAAGCTAGTTACCAATCTTAAGACATATATACAAGACATGGAGATCATTCATGAGGCTAAGGTTGCTGCCTTGCAGACACATATCAATCCAGATACCCCACCAGATCAGTAGCAGCTAAGAGAAAAGGAAGTGAAAGCTGCAACAGAAATAATATCCATCGAGGTGGCTAAGTGCCAAATTTTGTTAGAAGAGGCGTCAAAGGCATTCACCACCCTTGAAGAGGACCCAGGATTGGTGCAAGTAAAGAATGTTGTCAAAGAAAAGCAAGAAGCACTAGAACAGTTGGACGCAGAAGTAAAGGCCCTACTACCAAGAGACAGGCTACAGAAGTATAGAGAAATCAACGCACTGAAGAAGGAAGTGCAAGCCTTACGAGAAAAAAAGACTGAAATGGGAGATAAGTCGCAACCCTTACTGGAGGATGCCAGCACAATCTCATAGGAGATCGAGGAAAAGTTGAAGAAGCTGCGCAAAAATCAAGAACGGGTGGAAGGCTAGATCGGTGATGAGATCACACCTGAGATGTTGGAAACAGTTAAGCAAGTCGAGCAAGACACGAAGGAAGTGGTCGAGAAGCTGATTGCTACATACAATGAGTTTGTTGTGAAGCTAGCTCCGCAGGTTGCGGAACAGATTGGAGAAGTTGCAGGTGGCTCGGGGACGAGCCACATGTGAGTGTTAGGGGCCTCTTGGGCCTATTGGGCCTATCCCAAGTGTGAAAATTTTGAGCAAGAAGGATTTTTGGAACTGCGGAGCTGAGCGCAGTTCAGTTGAAGTATTTTTTGGTATAAGTTTTGGGATGCTGTGAAGTTGCACGCAGCGCAGTGTCGAAAGAGCTGCGAAGTTCAGTACTGTGAGGGGACAGTGTTGCGATGTGTCCAGTCTATGGGAAGACAACAAATCAGAGTGTTGGACGAAAGATGACACAGATTCCGGTTAGACCGGTGGCAGTCTATTTTTGGTAAAGATGCTCCAGGAGTGCCAAGCGACGGGTAGGAGAAATGCAGAAAGAAAGCGACTGGTCGCACATACGAAAGAACCACTACCTGAACCAGTCGCACAAGACTGTTAGAGGAAGAATAGCTCGGTGAAAGTGACCTGTTGGAACGCGTGCAATAGGAAGGTCGATAGCGAAGTGAGCATGCACTACGGGAAGGCCACAATGGAATATTCGCTACCAGAATCCAGCAAGCTCGATGAACTGGAAAACTGTAACAACTTTGTAAACCTAAGGGTTTTTGCCTACAGATTGAAAAGACATGACCTACAGGCATGATCTATAAATAAGTAAATTTTGTATGGGGAAGGTTGTTGATTGAAAGGGTTAATCTTCATTATATTCATTGAATAGATCTCTGTTGAGGGACAATTTTGTAAGGCTCTACAGCTGTGTGCGTAGAGGTGGATTGAGAGAGAAGAGAGTCTGTAGCTGAGTGCACAGAAAAAGAACTATTGTACCCTTCCCAAAGACTAATATAACAACAGTTCTTGTGGACGTAGCCTCCAACAGGGGAGTGAACCATGTTAAATAGTGTGTAGTGTGATTGTTGTGTTTCTGCATTTGCTTATTTGCCTACTTTGAATGTCTGGATTCTCATTTATAAGCTGTATGTTAATGCTTTTATATGTATTCGCCATAGAGGAAAGATGGGAATAATATGTTAAGTATTACATGAATAGATGAATTATGAATGCGCAGTACTCTAATTTGGTGGAAGTATCAGTTTATTGAATAATCACAAGTATACGTAGAGGTTTGATTGTGGAACTCTTTGAATACACCGCACTAGTGGTGCACAGACTCGTATATTTCATCTGTTTGCATCTGTTCTAAAAGCTAATAATATAAGGCAGTAGATGAATGGTTAAGTGTTAGAGTAAACCCTCCATAATGGTTAAGTTTGGAAGAGGAAATGTATAATTCAATTGCGTTGTCCTATTATTTTCCTTCTGTCCAAACCGCGCAGTCTGTGGATGCGGTGGTTTTGCAGCGGTTAAGGTTGTAGAAGTGTGGGCCACGACACAGTCTATCGTCACGCAGTCCTCAACTCGCAGCATAAGTTCAAGAGTGCGTTGCGCAGTAGTCTGTCCAAACAACTCATCACATCACTGTCGAAACTTGATTCCGTAGTGCCCCCATAGCTACACCTTGGGTGAGACCTCAGCCTGTTCGCAGGTTGTTTCTGAAAGGGCCGATGAGAAGGGGTTTTGTTGGTTCATTGAAACCGCGAAGAACCTGGGTCTACATTGGAAACCTTTAGAATAGTATAGTAAGCCAACAGGCGCTGCCACATGAAGGGATAGGCAAGCAGAAGCTTTGACTCCTGGAAACTTTGAAACTAAGCAAACCCCTCTTAAGACAATATGGATTAGAAAAGCTAGTGGGAAAACACTTGCTTTCAACCTGAAGAAGAACAAAGAAATATTTGAAGAAGCACGGGACATATTCAAAGAGAAAGCACCTATGTCACCAAGAATCCCGCTCCGCAGTGAAATCCCGCATATGGAGGATATGCCAACCGCATATGACAAAACGTGCCACGCAACAGAGACAGGCAATTCCTACGGAGCTGCATGAAATTATTGAAGAGCACAAACGTTGTAGTGGAATTACAAAAATATTTAAACCAGTATGAGCCATGTAGTGAGAAGGATACTGTCGAGATCGCAGTTCATCACATCAAAAGCTATAAAAGAACATGCAGAGAAATGAGGCTCACTGCGCAGATAGGAGATTATGAGATGGACAAGATCATCCTTGATCTAGGATTTGAGGTAAATGTCTTGACTAAGCAGACATGGCAGCAGATGGGGAGTCCAAAGTTGATATGGTTACCTATACAGTTGAGGCTAGCAAATCATATGAAATTCATACCTTTTGGGAGGTTAGCCAATCTTATTGTTGACATTGATGGAGTGCGAAGTCATGCAGACTTTGAAGTTATCAAGATTGTGGATGATAGTCAGCCTTATCCAGCACTATTGGGTATAGACTGGGATATGGATAACCTCACCATCATAAACTTGAAAACAAAGAAGATGATCTTTGAAAGACAAGACATAAGGGTCATCGCACCATTGGACCCTTCACAAGGAGAAAGATACAGTGAACCGATTCAGGAAGAATCCAGAGCACAAGATCTTGATCGCATTTACAAGATGACTATGAATCAAGATTACTATATTAATCCTACTACAGATGGAACCCTCAATTGGCGATGTGACAGTTCTTGCATCTTAGACTCTGATGCAAGACTGGAGAACTGGCAAAGCATAATGCATGAAGTATCTGCTAGGAGATGCACATAGATCACAAAGTCACTGCACTGGATTGGAAGAGAGGTAATTCCAATCCCCACCTATGATGGTTCTACTAATGTTTATACATTTATTCAAGAATATACTATATCAGTTGCAGCTGAAAATTGCATACCAGCACTAGACATGGCACTGCGCAAGACACCTGCAAGATGGTGGGTTGTGCATAAGTAGACTTTGACCACATGGGACCAGTGTAGGCATATGATGCAAATCAGATTCATGGAAAACACTGCACTGACCATGGTAAAGTACAATGGATAGACAAGTCCAAGGGATCATGTAGAGCTCTGTTCGGAAGCATGGATAAAGAGACCACAGACAGCTTGGGTTCATCTGTTTGTGCACACATTAGACCGGATTCCAAAGAATTGGTATCTAGAGACGGAGTTGTGCAAAGGAACCACAGATTGGGCGATGTTGGATGCGAACTTCCAGAAAATTTTCAACTTTGAAGACAAAATTCCAAGTATAAATGAAGCTCTGCAAGTTATTAAGGAAAGGATATTCATAGCAGAATGCCCGAGTATCAATGAGGCATTGGAGGAAATCAAAGAAAGAGTGTTTGAAGATATCAAAGTACCTGTGAACCTACAGCTAGAATGGGGAAGGCAAATAGAACATGATTTTGAATGCTATAACCTCGCTGAAACTGGTGAAGAAAAAGAAGAAAGCGATGAGGAGGATCCGCGCAACGTCAATATACCTGAGTCAGAAGGCGCATGCAATGTAGAGGGACCTCCACTAGAAATTCCAGACATGAATGGACCTGCTAAAACGAGAAAAGTGAATATTGGAACAAGTGAAGAGACGAAGTTCGCTTCTATTGGAGACTACTGGGATGATTAGACGGTTGCAGAGATCGCAGACCTTCTACATGAATATCAGGATTCCGACAAATTTTAACGAAATGAAGGGTATTTTGGGCGACTTGGGGGTTATGAAGATACGTCTTAAGCCAGGCGTGAATCCTGTTAAGCAAAGGCCCTATAGACTGAATCCTAGATACAAAGAAAGAGTCAAGCCGGAACTTGATAAGATGCTCGATGCGGGGATCATTGAGCCCGTTGAAGAATCCGAGTGGATAAGCCCAATGGTTATCCAAGACAAGAAGACTAAAGGTGAGATCAATATCTGTGTGGATCTCAGGAAGCTGAATGATGCGTCGCTGCATGACCCATTTCCTACTCCTTTTACAGATGAAGTACTAGACAATGTTGGAGGAAATGAGGCCTATTTGTTCACTAATGGAATCTCTGGATATCATCATATCAGGATCGATCCAGCAGATAGACACAAGACAACTTTTGCTACTGAATGGGGCTCATTTCAGTACACTGTTATGCCCTTTGGCTTGAAGAATGCACCTGCCATCTTTTCCATAGTTGTTGTTGCAGCATTTAAAGACTTTATGTATAAATTTTTAGAAGTATATTTTGATGATTGGATTGTCTTTGGTTTGCTGAAAAACCACTGTGAAAACCTGACAATGATGTTAGCTAAGTGCAGGCAACATCAAATTTCATTAAATTTAAAGAAGTGTGTTTTCTGTGTGCCTTATGGTATTCTTCTAGGACACATTGTGTGCAGACAAGGACGGATGGTTGATCCTGCAAAGATCGTAGTGATTGTGAATTTACCTGCACCAACCTCAGTAAAGCAGCTTCGCACCACGTTGGGGAATACGGGGTACTACAAAAAATTCATCAAGGGTTATGCACAAATAGTTGTGTCGATGGAAAAACTACTTAATAAAGAAGCGCAGTTTATATGGAATGCAGAATGTGAGCAGGGATTGGACACGCTAAAAGAGAAAATGGATCCTAGTTTTTCCAGATTGGGAGAAGCTGTTCCATGTCCATGTTGATGCTTCATGTATAGCGTTGGGCATTGTGCTTGCCCAACCAGGTGAAGGGGGCATTGATCACCCCATTGCATTTTCGAGCAGGAATATCTCATCCACTAAAAAGAACTATATGACCATTGAACGAGAGGGCTTAGCTATGGTATACGTACTCCAGAAATTTAGGCACTATTTGTTGGGTGCGCACTTCTCCATGTACACTGACCATTCAGCTTTGAAGTACCTAGTCAATAATCCAGTGTTAGGGGGGAGAATCTGTAGATGGTTGTCACTCTTTTAGGAGTATGACTTTGAAATCGTCGTTAAACCAGGCAGATTGAACTTAAGACCTGACCATCTCTCAAGAATTGAGTCAAGCGAGGAACCCACCAATCTAGAAGATAGTATGTCTGATGCGCAGTTGTTTGTTGTACAGATCACAGATGACTACTATAAAGACATTGTCGATTTCTTGACTACTAGGTTGGCACCGACGGAGTTTACTATGCAGCAGAAGAAGCAGTTGGTAGTAAGAGAAACAGACATCACCATAATTGCGGGATAGTTATATAAGTTGGGACCAGATGAAGTGTTGCACAGATGTGTATTGGAGCATGAGAAACCATTCATATTGGCTAATGCACATTCAAAAGAATCAGGAGGTCACTACGCTGGAAGAGCCACTATGCAGAAGATATTGCGAGCAGGGCTATGGTGTCCTACTATTCACAAAGATTCGAAAGAACATTGCCAAAGCTGTGATGTCTGTCAGAGGACAGGAAGGCCATCGTACAGAGATGAAATACCACTGAACATGTAGTTGACACTTCAGGCATTTGAGAAATGTCCCATTAATCCCACACAACCCAGATACAATATCTCCGCAAAGTACAGATCTCATAGATAACTCTCGATCTCAGATACACAACCAAAAGACGTATAATCCAAGATGATCCAACACATAAAACTCTATGACTTTATATAGGCTTCCGCCTTTACATTACTTGTCCACTTACTAACAACTTCCTAACCAACACTTTGAGAAAATGACTCAAAATCTAACTGACATGGTCCAAATGACCCAAAATCTAACTGACATGGTCCAAATGACCCAAAAACCCGCATATCGCGGTACATTTGACCCATAAATACATAAAATATTCTCCTTTGCGCCTGGCTTTCCGCCTTCCGCGGTATCTTCTAACTTGTCACAGCATCCGCAATGCCACGATGCTAACTTACCAAACCTCCTACCAACAGGCCCCCAACACAATCTTGTGCCTCATCCTCAAGCCACGTCAGGAGGACATTGTGTACTCACTGGTCTTGACGCGTAAGTCTTCATACTCCTGCCGAATTTCACTGACCTACTGCAGGGTTGTTGCAGCAATTTCCTTACTATTATTGAGGTCTATTTCTAGAGGGTGGTCACACAGGTGTGTGTCAAATTTCTGCTTCGCTTCCTGCACCGCCTGGAGTGCAGAACCAGCGGTGGCATTAAGCTCAGCCCCAATTTCCTGAAACTTGTCCAACTATGCAGAGCGTTGCTTCTGTCATTCCTCTGCTTTGGAAACTCATTGCTGCAAGTCCTTGATCTCCTCCTTTTTAGAGACATGCACCACCGATGGCATGGTGCGCATGGAGGTCTTCAGTGTAGCCAGCTTCTCTCCCACCTCACGTCATTTCTTGGTCAACTATTCAAGCGGCTCATCATGGATGATGCTGCCCAAGAACAGCGCAATCTTCACAGTGATCCTTGTCGCCTCCTGCTCTAACTCGACTAGCTGAGTCTCTAGTTCTTCAATGGCACTCTTCCATTCTGCGACTACCTCCGGTGGTGTGGTGGGCTTCAGGGAATGGGTTAAGACAGAATTGTCCTCCCGCAACTGGGCAATAACATCCCCCAGCTTCTGCACTCGCTCGACCAGGTCTAACTCTGCTATTGGCTCGAAGACGTGGTGACAGGCTTCATTGATGGCCTCCTCCAACCCCGCTTGACTTGTCCACAAGGCCTTTTTTTCCACGGTTAGTCAATCCTGTTCCTTCTTCAGCTCCATGATCTTAGTGGCCTTCTCGGCCTGGAGGCTCTCCATCGTCTTCTTCATCTCATCAACCACTTCCCATGCTGCCACAACCTTCCCTTGATATATTCAACTTCCTTATGGACCACTACATCCGCCTCCTGTGATCGCACTAGCTGACGCCATACATCAATTTCTCTATCTGCTAATTCCTAACTGGCAACCACTTGTATGCACACCAACATTGGTGAGGACAGCGCATTGATATTCATTGTCAAATCTTCAAACTGTTGTTGCATTGCCCTGAGAGCTGCATCATCGGTCGCAATGGTATTCGATGGAATTTGAACATTCTAGACCCACGGCTCAGTGTCGATTGCGTCGAGTTCTTACACCGCTGCGCCCTCGGGTGCCTTCTTCAAGAGGATATCGCACAAGGCATCCAAGCAGGTGGTGACCACATGGAAACCTTCATCCGCCTTCTCCGTCGTGGCTCGAGCAGATGTATTGGTTTCCTGAGTAACCACATGAATGAGGCGTCCCAACTGATTTTCCATGGCCGGTGATGCCTCGTTGATTGTATCATGCTCATGGCGTGCCTTCGTCCTCCCCTCCTTAATGTCATGGTCAATTTTATCCTCTGTTGGTGTCCTTGTTGATTCCTAGTCATATTCATGGTGGCTTTGGTGGTCCTGCATCGATAATCGATCATCTGGGCCTGTCGCTGGTACTCCAGCCTCAATCTCTGCCAACCCTACGAGTTCGCGCTATTCCGATGGCCAATTTTTCACAATAGCTTCCATCACTTCTGTTGTCACCTTATGGGGGGTCAACAACCACTGCATGGTTGGGTCACGTCTGGCTTGCACATAAATAGTGTGCGGCCGAATCACAAACACCATAATCGGCTTATACTTTGTTGTGGTTTCCTTAGATAACCGAGGCACCTTTGTTGCATCATCATAGAGCATCTCCCAATAGAACCAAAACTACAATGCACAATCCCGAAGTCTCTCTTTCTCACGTACCCACCACAGGTTTTGATATCGCGCACCCAGATGCTCTTTCGCGGCCGAAACCTCCATACCTTGGTAAGTGCTGGGCTCCTTCTAGGAAACAAATGCGATCAAAATTAAAAGCCAACTATACATGAAGGAGCCTTTCTCGGCTTGGACTGTGACAGCATCCTCCACCAACTGGTTCAGCAAAAACAAGGACCAATTCATCTGAACACCTGCCGCACATTTCTCTACACATGCCACGATCCCCGAATTGCACTGATTAGGTCGACCGCCCCGGACCACTTTGCAGGATAATATCTTGGCGCCGGTGAGAACTGCCTTATTGTTGATACTGCTAGTGCAATAACCACGGCCATCCCGTTCCAAGCCATAGCGCTTAACCAACTGCGTCGCCCTCTTTTTGTCGTTATCCTTCCCTTGAAAGTATTGTGACGGGTCTACCCCATCTTTGGGAAACCCTGTAATGCTCGCAATCAGATCGACAATGACTGGAATCTCTATATCCAGCCATAATGAACCACCATGGAAGCAGGCCAGCAGCTGCTTCACACAAGCGTTAACCTCCGTTAATCGCCCGAAATGCGACATGTTAATGAGCCCCAACAATCCGGACTAGTTCAACCACCGTGCCCAGTCTTGTGGAACCAGCGTTGCGGTGAGCTGCGACCCTAGCACATAGGGGTCCGACATAATTTTTGGATAGGCCACCATATCGTGATCCTCATACTTCAGGCGCATCAATGCTGGCACAATATCAACAAAGCACTCCATTCCAGCAGGGAGCGCTAGCATCCGCAACGGATACTTCTGATTTTTGTTCACCTTGTGAGGTGGTACATCCGGCCGACTAGGGGGGACATACCCAAGGATGTCGACAGTAGACAACCCCTCCCATGCAGCGGACTCTTCAATTCTCCGACTGGACTGTCCCACATGCACTTGAACCTATTCCACCACCGCCGTGGATGATCTAAGCTGTCGCTTGCTCTTCGGGGACTTGAAATGCTGACTTCCCCGACGCTTCTTGGCAACAACTGACGCTCCAACCGGCATGTTGGAAACTTCCTCCTCAAGGTCTACTTCTTCCTCAACAGCAACAAGAATGAGGGGAGACTCTACTTCACTGGAGATTTCAACCATCTCTAACTCCCCTGGCATACCTAACTCAACTCACCAAAACTTCAAGGGATGGCGCAACGCCACTCACAATCCTAGATCAGTGCACAACAACCTTACCCCGCAAGTTCCACTGAACCTTGCCCAACTCACAAATTATTTCCATGGTCAGTAACGACACTTTGCAACACTGCACAATCTTGCACACTTACCAACTGAATTCTCTTGGTGCCTTCCGACCAACCTCGACCCGTTCTTATAACATCCAACCTGATCCTTCGTAATCATCACTAAATCCTGCATTAACTCGGACTAAATTCTGTCTTAATGACCAAATATGTCGTCGATCCTATCATCCAATCAGTCGGATCTGCCATTAATTCTCATCATTCCAATGAGCTTCGTTAATTAACTGTCTTAACTTTTGGCATTTATTGTTGATTTGACCCAGTCGCGACTCTGCCACTGTCGCGGACCGCTCCTAACTTGTGGTGTAAGCCTCCCTGCTTGCGCATTCTGTTCCTGTTGGTGCACCAACCTGCCACCGAACAACCTACAAAAAGTTTTTTTTTTCGATGTGACTCAGGCATCACGTTGCTCCAAGCCTAACCGATAGGGCTTCAACCTACTGCCATTAATCAACTTTGGGAGCATCGCTCCGGCCAACTGCTACAACTATACTGCGCCTCCTGAAGTGATGCTACTGATGCGATATGGACCAAGAAAATGCATCTGCAATTTTCCTGGGTGTTTCATAAACTTGATGTCATACAACAGCAACAAGTCACCCTGTTGAAACTGTTTGTTTTTATGTGGCGATCCTTCTCCACACTCTGATGGAATCCTGCAATAAAGCGATCTTCTTCCATTTGTGCTAACTGCGCTAGACGTTCTTCCAATGCCGCTGTAGCATTCATACCTATCGTTGCCACTATGCGTAGACTCAGAACGATGTACTCCATTAGCATAATCGCTTCTTGTCGATACACCAGCTTGAATGGTGTATGTCCTGTCAACCTTTTACACATGGTGCGATACGCCCATAAAACTGCTAGGATTTTCAGATCCCAATCATCGCGGTTCACATTGCACACCTTTTTCAGCGCATGCTCCAATATCTTGTTGAAAGCTTCCACCGTGCCATTTTCCTGCGGATGATACGGTATACTCTTCTTGTGTTGTATCTGTAGTTCCTCCATCAATGCGTTGATGGTGCGATTGAGAAAGTGGCTTCCCTGATCACTCAACAATATCTTGGGGCAGCCGAATCAAGTGACAATGTTGTCGAATAGGAATTGCGCAGCTGTGGTCACGGAACAATCAACGACTGGTGCGGCCTCCACCCATCGTGTCAGATAATCTATCATCGTGATGATGTATCTTGCACCAGTGCGCTTCCCCGGTGGGTTGATTGGTCCCACGAAATCCACTGCCCATTTGTCGAATGACTATAGTGGTAGCTGAGGCATCAGTGGCATCTCATCCCTCCTGGATGGCTTTCCAGTTCTCTGACACACGTCGCAGGACTGGGCATAGTATTTTGCATCATTGTGCAGTGTGGGCCACCAAAGCCCTGCACGAAGCACCTTCCTGGCAATCGCACGACCGCCATAGTGCCCCTAGCCACTCCTGCGTGTGCTTCTGACAAGATCTGCTCTTGCTCATGTGGCAAGACACACCGTCGCAATATCTCATTTACGCCCATCTTGTATAAATCTCCTGCGAATAGCTGGAAATCTGCGGCCTTGACTACCAACTGCTTCTTTTGACTAGTGGTGAACTCTTATGGTGCAGTACCTGTCACCAAAAACTGAATGATTTCTTCAAAATTGTCATCGGCTACTTCAACCTTAAACAGTTGTGCATCAGGCAACCCATCTTCAATGTTAGTTGGCTCCTCTCCTGTTTCGATCTGCGCTAGATGATCAAGGCCAGCAATCAACCGACCTGGCTTCACAATCACTTCAAAATCGAACTCCTGAAAAAGAAGTAGCCATCGACATATCTTCCCCCCCAACACAGGCTTATTGACCAAGTATTTGAATGCAGAGTGGTCTGTGAACATCTTAAAATGTCCTCCCAATAAGTAGTGTCGGAACTTCTGCAGCACGTAGACCATTGCCAGGCCTTCCCTCTCCATAGTGGTATAGTTCTTTTTGGCCAATGACAGCTTCCAACTTGTGAAAGCAATGGGGTGATCGAGATCCCCCTCTCCTGGTTAGGAAAGCACCACTCCTAGCGCGATCAATGAGGCATCAACATGAACATGGAATTCCTTACTCTAGTCCGGAAATACCAGTATTGGTGTTGACGCCATCTTAGCCTTCAATGTCTCATAACTATCTTGACATTCAAGGTTCCACTGGAATATCGCAGCTTTCTTCAATAACTTTTCCATAGGGGCTGTAATCGCTACATAACCCCTGATGAACTTACGATAATACCCGGTATGTCCTAACGTTGCTCTCAGCTGCTTGACAGTAGTCGGCGGTGTTAAGCTCAGAATGAGCACAATCTTAGCTGGATCAACTAACAACCCCTGCTTGCACACAATGTGACCCAGTAGTATGCCAAATGGTGCACAAAAGATGCACTTTTTCAAGTTCAGCGATATCTGATGTTGTCGATAGCACTTCATCATCAACCGCAGGTTTTCCAAATGATCGTGGATCAAACCATAAACTATCCAGTCATCCATGTATACCTGCAAAAACTTCTGAATAAAATCCTTGAATGCAGTAACAACGACCCGCAAGAATATCGTAGGTGCATTCTTCAACCCAAACGGCATTACTGTGTACTAGAAACAACCCCATTCTATCACAAAAGTCATCTTGTGGTGGTCTTCCTTTGCAATGCGGATCTAATGATAGACCGAGAACCCTTCCGTGAAAGAATACATCTCATGGCCACCTACTCCTTCAAGTACCTCATCAGTAAACGGGGTCGGAAAGGGATAATGCAAGTAGGCATCATTCAATTTTCGCAAATCAACACAAATGCACACCTCGCCCGTCTTCTTGTCCTGCACCAACATCGAGCTGATCCATTCTAATTCTTCAATTGGTTCAATGATACCGGCAACCAACATGCGATCAAATTCTACCTTGACCCTCTCATTATGTCGCGGATTCATCCGGTAGTGTCGCTACCTAATTGGTTTAGCATCTGGTTTTAAGGGGATCTTCATCTCCCCTAAATCGCCCAAAATCCCTTCATCTTAGAAAACTTCGTGGGAAATAGGTCTTGGAATTCATGCAGCAAGTCAGTGACCTTTCCCATCATTTCATCATCCCAATAATCTCCAACATTCACGAACTTGGGAATGGTCTCCGTCCCAATATTGATCTTACGAAGCTTCAATGGCTGGCTGATTGAATCACTTGGCACATCAGGGGCTACCACATCGCAACTTCCTTCAAATTCTGGAATATTGACATTCCGCGGATCATCACCGTCTTCAGGCCCACCAGTGATATTATAACATTCCATCATAGATTGCATCTAGTGGTGCATATGCGGATCCGCAGGATATGCCACTGGAACAACTTTCAGAACCACATCGCAGATGATCTGTAGAGCATTATGGACCTCTGGGTTGGGATCAGTGAAACTGAATGTATGAGTAAAACAAATTGTCAACTCCAACCAAGTAGTGATTTCTCCCTTCAATTCAGCTGCAATATACCATGATCGCGGCATTTCATCCAAAGTATGGATAAATGCATGGACCCACTCATCTCTTGGGCACGATGCCCACAATGTCTGACACTCCATAAAATGACTTCCAGGGTCATTATGACCATCATATTTCCCTGTATGGTAAACCTCAGTATCACTGAAATGAACTATCATCTGTTAACACCCAAAAAGTGTTCACTACCTCATCTACCCCATTACATGGTTCATTTGTCCATTTTCCTACCATATTTCCCTTAAAAACCCAAAAACTCCCACTAAAAAGCCTCCAAAAGGCCTAAAACGCCTCCAAAAGGCCACAAAACCATCAAAATAGCCTCAAAAAGGCTAAAAGACCCATTTTTCCTCCAAAAATATCCAAAATTCCTCTAAAAATAGCAAAAACCCCCTAAAAAGGGAAGAAAAATATAAAATAATGAGGAAAAGGAGGAAAAAACCCTATACAGCTACCCTAAACCATATGGTTCCCAAAACCATGGGTCAGCACTCCACCACCAAAAAACTATAAATAGGTGATGGAGATCCCTTATTCCATATCCACAATCAAGTATACCCTTACTCTGCCAAAATCTCTCTTGAAACCCTAGCTCACCATTGAGCCACTTTCACCTTGAGATCCCCTTTTGGCCCATTTCCACCATTGGAGAAAGAGAAGGAGCACATTGGAGCTTGGAGCAACCCTCTTGGACATTGCAAGAGCTTCATCAACCTCCACATTGGAGGTAATATCAATACAAAAACCATTATTTACATTTTGTTGTTTTATGTTTCATGCACATGTTTTAGAGTAGTTTACATTTCTGTTTTAGCTTAATAATTTACATTTACTGAACTGCTACTAAGAAGTCCCTTCTCCTTAGTAGGTGCTCATTTGCACAAGCTAGGGGTAAAACCCTAGCTACATCATCAATCTCCTGCATTGCGACTATCTGTCGATTAACTTCTTATGCATCGCCCACCAGCATGCTGGAGCAGCCTTCAGTTCTTCCTCTAATGCTAGCAGTCGTTGTGGTTCTGAAACTCTTTCCTTGAACTCTGCCAGAAATTCAGACAAGCCAGGAAACCCTTCATATACTAGTAATGTGATTGTTTCAATCGCAACACGGCACAATGACTGTGTGATTAACCCACACTTATGGAGCGACACCTCATGCAAGCGGTTGTGCCAATGTTCTAGAGCATCGTCAGAGTCGGAAGATGCAGAGCTGTCACTACACCATCCAAGATCACCGTTGGCAGTCGAATGAATATAATCTTCGAAAATATTGAATGCATAGTTCCATCCGCTGGGATCTTCTTCCTTCACTGGTTCAATGTATCTATGTCCTTCAGTCAAATCCAATGGGGCTATAACTCTAAGATCACAGTTTTTAAAGGTCATCATCTACCTCTTAAATTTAATTACCGCTCCACTTTCATTAGCCCATCCAATCCCCAGCAACGCAAGATAAGAGATTCCTCCTTCAACCACTTCGATGACGTCAAAGTCAGCATAAGTCTTCATTCCCTCAATGTCCACCACCAGACATGGAACTCTCCAAATTGGTGTCACCTTGTCATGATTAGATAACCGGAGCTGTACAGCAGACCAGCTGTAATGCCTCTAAAGGGCATTAAGAATTTTAAACTAATTATCTATTTTTATTTATTTTTGAAATGTATAAGAGTGTCAATACAAGCTCAATATACATCATGTAACCATAGCAGCATATAAACAACACATAAGCATTTTACAATAGCATCTAACAAATTTACAACATTATATAAACAATTTGAAACCACAAGAAAAGTACCTCGATATAAGAATGTGATGAAGTCCAAACTAAAGGAAGCTTCCTTCTTCATCTCGAGTTGCTTCTATCTTCATTTCCCAAAGTGGAACTAGGGTTTACCTCCCAGCCAACTAGGGGCCTAGCCGGCTCCCTAGCCCTAGGAAGCCATCTAAATGGTCCCATCCAAATGGCTCCTGGCCCTCCATGCCCGAGACCCCCAAAGAATAGAACAGTGATGCACCAGTAGAGTATGTATCAAATCTTCCAAGAGTTCTCAAACTCTTCCAACTCTTCAAAACTTCTCATACCCCAAAATACCCAAAATTCTCCATCCTAGAATACTCTCACCATAATAATCTTCAAGAGAAAAAGAACCTCCCTCCTTCCACTCTCAAGTCTCATATGTATATCAAAAATCCTCATCATCCACCTCATCCATCAATCAATTCCCATAAATAATAATCATCAATCAATAAATTCATTTTCTCAAAAAAATAGAAATTTGATTTAAATAATTAAAATATTAATAAACATGGATGCAAAGTCTCACTTGTCATGCTTCCATCTTAATGCAACTATGACAACCATTTTCTAAAAATTTGTGCAAATCCTATCTATCCATTTATTTATATTATCCTTTCATTCATAAGTCAAATAAGATATTTTCATATACTATATTATACTATGACATATTTTATATTATATGTATATAATTATATATGTTATTTAATAATCCAATCAATTTATATAAATCTAAATCATATTAAACAAGTCAACAAACTCATACTTTCAACACACAAGTAATGCTTTCATCAATTCGTCAACCAAGTTACTAATAGATAATATAATCATATTAATTTATTCATCGATTGACCAATCATAGTAATGTAATCATGAATTGACGTATGCATGGCCAGTGCACACGTCTTAAGCGTGCGTACTAATAATCACATTTAATGCTCCTAATAAATCATTCTTGCATCCTCACAAACAACATATAGAAGAACAATTAAACACTGCATCATTCATCATTCATAATCATTCATACAGAAACAATAAGACAAAATTAGATAAACATAATGGTGAAATCAAACATATAATCATGATGGTTAATAACAATCAAGAACACCATCCAATCCATCATTGGTACCATCCATCACATCAATAATCCAGCCCCCAAATCACCACTACTTCCATCTCCTGACCTCACCATCCCGTACTCTGCTGCAATATACTATGGCGTCGACTGCACGACCTAACCACATATAGAACCCGTAAGCGGAAGTGTCGATCGACTACATCAACCAAGCTTCCCCAGCAGGCATCCGCTAGTCGTCATCACACGTCTAAGGGAGTGCACAACACAAACCTCCCACAACTCCAGGTTTCGGGGGATAAACGGTGGGAAATTCCTCCAGCCCCCCTAATAGTATTAGGGTCAACACCCTACATCAACCATAATGTGCCATCACTGTTCTAAGGGGTCCCATCATTGAAAAACCTCTTTGGGAAAGTCACAATTCCTGTCAAAACTCACACTCACCCACAAGTCATAGAAATATTGGAATTCACAATTAAATAGCATGAAATTTGATATAACATCATTATACTCATGATGTTTAATACATCTCGTGCCACTTGGAAATATAGGAATCCGCCTATCTCATAGCCAATTAACATGTGGAATAGTTCATCATTAACATGAAACATATATAAAGCCATACCCAACTCTTTCAAGTGTTAATCCATTTCACTAATACAACATTTACAAATAATCATGTAAGTACTTTTGCAAACAACTAAATTAGCATTCCTCATATGGATATTCTATATTCAATTTTGAATGTTCAAATAAAATAACATATTCATTGTCATTAATAAATTAAAACATTATATTCCATTTACTATCCACACATAGGGAGTCCATATATTCACATAACAATAGTCTTACTCAACTTAGATGAGTCTAACATATAATAAACAAATGAAAATGTTAAGCTAATTCACATTAGAGTTTTAATTACTAAGTGTGCAAATATGGGGCATTACATACACCCACCCTTCAAGAAACTTCGTCCCGAAGTTATGGTCATTCACAATTTTAAGGAAAATATCAATACCATATAGGTATTCTTTTTTACTAAATAACTTAGCCATGCTAGTCCCATGAGACCTTCACATGATTAACATGTCGATATTATATAATTTTACCTCTTCCATCACATAGGATGTGTTCTCAAGTTATGCTTTACATGTTATACACACAATTGATCTAACTTCAGCAAGGTTTATCAAATGGATTTTATCCCAACTAGTTAGCACGATGTCATACTTTGTAGTTCTTTTCATCGGATGAGCATGTCTCCCATATAACATTTCGGCCTTAGGTTCAATATGTATTGTTATGACTCATTTATCGATTTTTAGCTTCATTGAATCTCTTTCTAATAATCACCAATTACCTTCTCATTATTATATTTAATTAGAATCAGATACTCAATATTATCTTCAATGATGTACTATATAACAATTTCAATAGCATCATGTTCACCCACCTAATATACATGATCACTCAACACTTGACAAATGAGAACTTTTACTATGTTATGCACAAATACTTATGGTTTCAATTTTAACACATAGATCACCTCCATCCTTAATGTAATCACTAAATTTTCCAATAGTGCATTTTTTTTATGCACATCACGAATCTTGGCCTACTAACTCTCTTACATACTCACTATTTACTCCTCTTAACTCGTATTCCCATTGCTATCTATCGTTCATGCCACTTGTTACTTGTGCTCATATTTCTATATTGTTCTCACTATAATTAACTTCCCCGTATCTTTAGTTTGGAAAATAAAATGCACTACTACACCAAATTTGTTACGATTCTAATAGAAATTAATTCTTTTTCTACTCCCCCCTTTTTTTTCACTTGTGATTTTGGGCCAAGCTCAAGGTCATCACCTCTCTTTTTTTTATATAAGATTTACCGCAAGTTTTGGATACATTACCATATGCTTACTTCATTTCACATTTACCCACAACTTACTTAATGAAATACCTATTTCCTTTAATGATTTATAGTCCTAATTCTAATTTTAATCCATAACTCATTTATACATTAATTTTACTACCAATCTCGTAACATGGTGCATTACACTTGCATTGCACTATTACAATTGTTATTATTTATAATCATTCTTAAGTGTAATCATACTCTATTTAAACTTATAACCCTTTCTAATATTAATTAAAATTCATTTCTTCGTATATAAAATTTCCATTATATTTCACTTCTACTTTCTCTAGTTAATGGTTCTCAACCATAGATTACATATCTCCCCTCTTTTATTTTATTTTATTTTCTTATTATTATATTATGATTATTATTATTTTGTAATGTCATAATATGCTATTCTTAAAAACACATAATATCACTCATTATAAATTCACAAAAACCTAGATGTTTCAAGCTTATACACAATTCTCAATCCAATATTTTTCACACTACTAAATAGTTATTTGTCTTTAACTATTCCATTTATATTGTATGTATACTTTATATTCAATTTTTGACATATTTATTAATTTAGCACATATATTATAAGCAATTTAACTTATATTTATGCTTTCATCACATTACACTATACTTTATATCCATATCACTTTATCTCACTTTATCTCATTAAGTAAAATAAAATTTACCATTTTTTTTTAATTTAATTTCCATGTAAATTAAATTACATTTATAAACATATTAATTAAGTGGACATATTAATTTTTATTTTTATTTTACATAATTTAGACAAAATTAATGGCTATTTACACTTTGAACTATAATTAAAAATATAATGTAAAACCCTCACTTAGTAACATAATCACCAAAATATACATCAAGTTGTATTCCATGTCTCAATGTATGTGCACATTTTTTTTTAATAAAATTGGATAGTGTTATATTTATTACCGAAAGCATAATATAAAACCAAAACCCGTAAAATAATCACTATGATAACCATCATATTGAAGCTCAAGACCTGTAACAAAATCCTATGAGCTTTTTTTTTTTCTTTATAGACTTATAATATATATATATTACACATTTTTAACAATTACATTTACTCGTCCGTTATTTGTTCAATTTCAATTTAACCTTAAATTATTTATTCCTCCGTTATTTACTGCATTTCAATTTACTCGTATCTGTTGTTTGTCCATTGAAAACAACCTATTTGTCAACAAAAGACACATGGACTTTTTGTTTCTCGTGCCAAAAGTTTAGTGGAGATATGGACATTCATTGTCCAGATTTGAAACATTTAGTACACACCCATCCGCATTTATGGATATCCTGGATATTGTGAGGTTGTTATATTCCCGTTTTGACAAGCAAAAAAATAAAATAAAAATTGTTGAATTGTAACCAAGTGTTGTAGCTTTTGTGTAATTTCCCTAGCTCATCTCACTTTATTAACCACAATCACATAGTGGAACTACTTTTTCTTTACAGGCACATGTTTTCTTTATCGGTACAAAGGGTCCGAGAAATTTTATTTCCCAATGCTCAGAGTGTTGCATCGAGGGGTCTAGATTGAGCTGGTTATAATATATAATTTAATGCTCGGTACCCTCTTGATTGTCGAATGGTGAATCTTATTTTTAGCATAGGGAGGGAACCCTACAAAGTAATTTTGATCAAACACGTTTTTAATCAAAGGAAGAAAAAAAAAATGTCATACATACCCCGGTTATATATATATATATCGCATGCAATGCATAAATTTAATGGTAATATCATTTTGGTTTGTTAAAAAAATTGTTAAATTAGCACCTTTAACATTACCTACGTGGATGCGTATCCTAAAACTGTGTGATTAACAAGCGTCGACGTGATACGAGATCCAAATAATGAATTCACTTAGCGTCCTCATTTACCATAATATCCATGGAACTATGTGAGAAACAAAAATATATTAAAATACATAGGCCACAACCACGGGTGCAGCGAAAGGGTCAGGCTGCATCTATGTCCTCTCATTATTATTGTTATTTTATTATTTTATATCATTCATTTTAACGTGCACAACCAACCAAAGGTGAATCACGTAAGACCTTATCCGTCTTATACTCCTTAGTTTAATTAATTCTGTAGCCATGGACTTGAATTATGTCAGGTAAAATAATGGCTCCATCTAGAAAAATTAATGCCCATCCTGGATCCATCTAGAAAAATTAATGGTCATCCTACCTTCCTCCGTCATTGAGTAAGATCAACAAATAACATCATCGTGGGGTAACCTCTTCTCTTTTCAAATAATCTGCCGTACAAGTGCTGCTCATTCTCTTATCTATGCGACTAAATTGAATGATTTCACGGCATCCATCCATGCACCTTCCTTCCGGTGAGGTCTCCTTTGTCTCAGCTAGCGGCAGTGATCCTCTACTTATTCTCCTCCGGTGTCCACTTATTTCACCCTTGGTCTCGGCTATTGGCATCTCACTATGTGCCCACATTTAAGCGGTAATCCTTCTCTCACTGAGCAACATCATTGAGTAACATAATGCATCCTTGGACTCGTGCTTCAAACAATGTATCACTACCGGCGGATACAATCACAATGTGTCTATCTATTGCATGATCAAATCCTATCCTCGACAAGATCCATCGTAAGCATTGTTGTCAATGCATGCCTTCGATCCAATCGCTGAAACTAGTTCCGTATCGATAAGTGAGGCGAAGGGTCGAGGGTGTAGGGAAGCGGGTAGAGTTGCAACATCACATGCCTTAAGAGATATTGGACATCATGGAGATAAGATTTACTAGACATTAATGATCTACACGATACATGCCTTAATAATTACAGGTTACAAATATCATAGAGATAAGATCTAGTACATATCGATGATCTTATACTGTTCATTGAGCAGTGTGCCAATCGTTGTTATTGACAATATTGAGATATTGTACATTCTTGAGACTATTAGCTATATTATGAAAGCCTCGGCTATTGAGCAAGTAGGATGTAGGCCAATGGGCTTGGCATGTGGTGCCAAGTAATTATCACCGCCTCCAATATGCCCCAAAAATTCTTGTTGTCCTACTAATGCTGCCTCCAGCTACCACGAGTATTATTTTGCTACTTGAAGTTGAAAATTATCCCAAACAGAATGGATGACTAATTCACACATAAGGCTCACCTTTTCCACAAACTTTAAGAGATAGGTGATCTCACTCGCACTAATGGAAATTTCATTCAGGCTAGAGTTCCAAACTGAAGCAACATGTATCTCTCCATTATTGTATCATTTTGCATACGGAAAGGACTTATCATATGTTGTGAGCACAACCTGCACATATATCAAATCAACTATGCCTAAAAATTCATCATAAAGTTTAACATTCAATTCCCTAATGGTTTCCCATTCTATATGAAGCTAAGCAAAACAACCGTTCCTCCTTCCATAAATCTTTGCTTATTCATTGTTAAAATAATAAGAACTAGAAATTTGACATGGTCGCTAAACCCAAAGCAATCTTCTCTTATTCCAATACGACAATGTTGGGAGCCATATTGTGTATAGTTTCAGTCATTTTTACAGTAACTACCTTCGAGGGAGGAGGAAGCAGAATATCCTATCAAGGAAATTTTTAGAGAAGTGCTCGCTTAAGAGTTCGAGCTGTTTTCTTTCAAGGATTTTCTACATCGGTACACCTACCTATGTTCGCCAAATATGGAACCAGGTAAACTCAATATCTACCAGTGTAGTTTCTATGGAGACAAAGTCATGTCTATTATCAGAACAACAATGCTATTATGTAACCAGGGCCCTTTCCTTCCTCTTTCACAAGGCTCTTTCTCTACTATCAGAACAACAATGCTTATTATGTAACCAGGGCCCTTTCCTTCATCCTCTCAAAATACTCTGGCATTACATGGTAGAAATTTTGGTTTCCATGAGGCCACATGAGATCGTTGAACTCTTGTATGGCTTCAAATTCGATCAGTACTTCAAGGTTCTCATAAAAATTCGTAGGTGCTCCTGTTCTATAACCGCCAAAGGGAAGCGGTTTACGTTTATTTTTAGTCTTTCTTGGAAGCTTAAACATGTCCCTACAGAGGGTTTCTACTTTCCCGAGAATTGTATCTGGGATTCCATGATTGGTAAGCCGAAAACACCCCCAATTTTCAATGCATATTCTGAATTCCAAGAGGAGATGGTTTTCTGTAGAGTCATGTTCTAATTCCTTTCCCACTAGTCCCTGCGAATGGATGTGAAAGAGATCAAGGACAAGAATATCTATATCGATATCATCATGATCAGTAGTTGCTGCAACAGCATGACAAGACTACAGAGACCTTGGGATTTTAGTAGCCATGAGACTTTGGGAATGAGTAAGTTATATATGCACTCGGTCTGAGTACTTTTCATGCAAAGTGTTTACCTGCACTTTTCATAACTTTGTTTACCTACAAGATAAATATCAACAGATATATTCTTGTATGCGTTCATTGCTATGAAACTACTTCTCTATTTTAAGCTTTCTTTTCCTTAGTGTGGAGTATTTGACCTCCAATATCACTGGTGCATAATTCATTTGTGCACATAACCCAAATCGTTAATGACCACTCAAGCTCGTGAATTCCCTCTTACTCCACCTGTGGTCAATTGAACTCGTTCCATTTGATGTGGAAATCTCAGAACTCACCTCCCATATCTCCAGGAACAACCATCTAAGAATTGGGTTGAAGATCTAAGTGAAACCGTTGAAAAGCTATAACTTGGCGGTGTTGAAGGCCCTGAGGTCAAAGGAGAAAAGGAAGTTAAAAAGTGATATCTTTTGTGTTGGGATTATCTACCCACAAAATTCGCAACTTCAAGTTCGTGAGACTAGGTAGCTTCACACGCAGACAACTCCCTCTTGTTGCAAACTTTTGTCATTTTTGTGGGCATTTCAACAATTTTACAGAGTATCTCCACATATATATCATTTTCTTAGGCCACCAGGAAGAGGAAACGTATGTTAAACTCTTCTTATTCTTTGTGATGCGCATCATTCATTGTCCTGGTTTCATGTCTAAACAAATGCCAATTCGAAGATTTTCCACATTTTAAGGTAATATGAAACAATTTTGTTTTTCAAATTTTGAAGGGAGGAAGTTTCTTTAAATGAAACGAGTGGGTTCATTAGGTTGCAGTTCTAGGCAAACGATTCAATCTGTAAATCTGTTCCATTAAAGGCAAATAGGTTGCTACTGACCATCATCAGCATAACGGTAGAAGGCAACAACTCATAAGCATTAAAATTCTAAAATTTTGGAAAAAAAAGGATAGCTAAAGAATAATAATCTGATCCCCATTTCATTACCACATATTATTCCCCGCATATTATTCCTCTACTTCTAATAAGATGCGCAAATAATGTAATCATGATTAAGAAGAGAAGTAAGTTCTTCGAGGTTACTTAAATTTCTCCTATAGTCATTGGTAGATTCAACACAGAGATGTTCTAGATGCTTGTTTCAATCAATTTATTTTCTTCTTAGGGGAAGGGGCATGATAGCCCTTATTGGCTCCAGTGTTAGAACCGAGGCTCTAAGAAGGAATTGAAGGATTTAAAGTGTCTAAAATGTGATATTTATGCCAGGAAGGAATGGCGTCTAAGCATATTTATGCTCTTGATATTGTCCAAAATGTGATAATTTTTACCTTTTGACTGAGCTGGATCAAGAGCATGAAGTCGCGGATTCACTCGTCAAGTAAAAGATGAACTAATAGGACCGACCAGAGCTGGTAATTGAGTCTCCAAATATTTTTGTGGTGTAGTTGCTTGTTGACAGGCCAAAGGGGCGTAGCCCTGGCTGTGAATGTATATTTTTTTTGTTCAAATAAATTTCAGTTTTGTTTTCTGCTAGATTCAAATAAATTTCAGTTCTTTTTTCTGCTCAATTTTGTTCAAACTAACCTATGTTTTCTATTTAAGTTGTGTTTTATATCTTATAGATTTTTCTTCACTAATTTCCAGTAGACCCATAAGGTTCTAGTATTCGATCCTAAGCTCTGATACCATGTGTAATGCCTCTCAAGGGCATTAAGAATTTTAAACTAATTAAGTATCTATTTTTATTTATTTTTGAAATGTATAAGAGTGTCAATACAAGCTCAATATGCATCATGTAACCATAGCAGCATATAAACAACACATAAGCATTTTACAATAGCATCTAACAAATTTACAACATTATATAAACAATTTGAAACCACAAGAAAAGTACCTCGATATAAGAATGTGATGAAGTCCAAACTAAAGCAAGCTTCCTTCTTCATCTCGAGTTGCTTCTATCTTCATTTCCCAAAGCAGAACCATGGTTTACCTCCCAGCCAACTAGGGGCCTAGCTGGTTCCCTATCCCCATGAAGCCATCTAAATGGTCCCATCCAAATGGCTCCTGGCCCTCCGTGCCCGAGACCCCCAGAGAACAAAACAGTGATGCACCAATAGGCTATGTATCAAATCTTCCAAGAGTTCTCAAACTCTTCCAACTCTTCAAAACTTCTCATACCCCAAAATACCCAAAATTCTCCATCCTGGAATACTCTCACCAAAATAATCTTCAAGAGAAAAAGAACCTCCCTCCTTCCACTCTCAAGTCTCATATTTATATCAAAAATCCTCATCATCCTCCTCATCCATCAATCAATTCCCATAAATAATAATCATCAATCAATAAATTCATTTTCTCCAAAAAATAGAAATTTGATTTAAATAATTAAAATATTAATAAAAATGGATGCAAAGTCTCACTTGTCATGCTTCCATCTTAATGCAACTATGACAACCATTTTCTAAAAATTTGTGCAAATCCTATCTATCCATTTATTTATATTATCCTTTCATTCATAAGTCAAATAAGATATTTTCATATACTATATTATACTATGACATATTTTATATTATATGTATATAATTATATATGTTATTTAATAATCCAATCAATTTATATAAATCTAAATCATATTAAACAAGTCAACAAACTCATACTTTCAACACACAAGTAATGCTTTCATCAATTCGTCAACCAAGTTACTAATAGATAATATAATCATATTAATTTATTCATCGATCGACCAATCATAGTAATGTAATCACGAATTGACGTATGCATGGCCAGTGCACACGTCTTAAGCGTGCGTACTAATAATCACATTTAATTCTCCTAATAAATCATTCTTGCATCCTCACAAACAACATATAGAAGAACAATTAAACACTGCATCATTCATCATTCATAATCATTCATACAGAAACAATAAGACAAAATTAGATAAACATAATGGTGAAATCAAACATATAATCATGATGGTTAATAACAATCAAGAACACCATCCAATCCATCATTGGTACCATCCATCACATCAGTAATCCAGCCCCCAAATCACCACTACTTCCATCTCCTGACCTCACCATCCCGTCCTCTGCTGCAATATACTATGGTGTCGACTGCACGACCTAACCACATATAGAACTCGTAAGCGGAAGTGTCGATCCACCACATCGACCAAGCTTCCCCAGTAGGCATCCGCTAGTCATCATCACACGTCTAGGGAAGTGCACAACAAAAACCCCCCACGACTCCAGGTTTCGGGGGATAAACGATGGGAAATTCCTCCACCCCCCCTAATAGTACTAGGGTCAACACCCTACATCAACCATAATGTGCCATCATTGTTCTAAGGGGTCCCGACATTGAAAAACCTCTTTGGGAAAGTCACAATTCCTATCAAAACTCACACTCACCCACAAGTCATAGAAATATTGGAATTCATGATTAAATAGCATGAAATTTGATATAACATCATTATACTCATGATGTTTAATACATCTCGAGCCCCTTGGAAATATAGGAATCCACCTATCTCATAGCCAATTAATATGTGGAATAAATAGTTCATCATTAACATGAAACATATATAAAGCCATACCCAACTCTTTCAAGTGTTAATCCATTTCACTAATACAACATTTACAAATAATCATGTAAGTACTTTTGCAAACAACTAAATTAGCATTCCTCATATGGGTATTCTATATTCAATTTTGAATGTTCAAATGAAATAACATATTCATTGTCATTAATAAATTAAAACATTATATTCCATTTACTATCCACACATAGGGAGTCCATATATTCACATAACAATAGTCTTACTCAACTTAGATGAGTCTAACATATAATAAACAAATGAAAATGTTAAGCTAATTCACATTAGAGTTTTAATTACTAAGTGTGCAAATATGGGGCATTACACCAGCTCAATGGGGGGCTCCCCATTTTTTGCCATGCCTGCTTGGTTAAGATGTTGCCATCCGAACCAAGATCCAGAATAACCGAATCAACATCATAGTCCCCAATTTGTATGTTCATGCGTATCTCCTTACCAGTCTTCCTTCGCTGTAAGGAGTTTACTGCAGATTCTTGTCGTCCCCGAGTTGGTCGTTGCAGCAACCCCTCGATCTCAGCTAGAGCAGCAGGATCCCTTTCCAATAATAAGCAGCTCTCGAAAAATTTCTGCAAGGTTCCAGACAGCGCCGACGGACCTGCCTCTGAAGTAGGATAAAAAACAAGGGGTATGTCGCAGATAATAGCTTTACCACGATCTTGGTCCATAGCACGACGCACCTGAAAGAATGTATCACGCTCAAGCTCAATTTCAAATGATACTTTCTTCTACCCCTCCAACTGTATGAGCGGTTGTGATCTATCCCCTCCTGTTGCTGCACCTCCACAAGTGATAACTGCGATAGTCACATCTTGTCGCCTTGGCTTCACAAAAATTGTTGCAACACTCGCACCCTAATTCTGGTTCAGCAGTGGATTCCCCGGTTGGTTCACATTCGGATTAGAATTTTGATTTGGGCGTTGGTTCTGGTTCGGCCCTGATTGTTGTACTTGATTTTGTACCGGCTGCTACACCTGATTCTAATTCTACAACTATGGAACGTTTCTTGACTGCCATCGCGCAATCAACTACGGCACTTCTCCACTGTATGATCTGTAAAAAAGCAAAAGGTACACTGCATCTGCAATAGTGGGCAATCTCACTGATAGTGCCCCCATACCGCATAGTGATAACATAGAACAGGTCCACGACCCCCTCCTCCTCCTCCGTGACCAAATCCTCCACTGCGTCTGCCCCGGAATCCTCCACGAAATCCACCCTGTTGTTGGTACTGTGGTTGATTGAACTGTTGCTGCATAGGAAATAGTTGCATGCCATGCCCTTGCTGCGCATACTGCGGTTGCTGAACGTACTGTCGCTGTTGTGGAGCCATTTGCATTGGAGCATATTGCAGCATAAACTGTTGTGGTTTCTATTGTGGTACAAACTACACCTACGGTTGAGGTAGCGGTTGGACTACCTGCGGCTGTGGTTGCGGTTGTTGAATGGCATGCTGGTCGTCCTTTACATAGAATGCATCGTACGTTCTCTCATGAAGCAACCCATATTCTTGGAAATCTTTGTCATCATGTCCCATAGATTTACAGAATGTGCAATACAGATTCGTCGGTTTTGTCACCATCTTCTGTATGTATGGACATTCCTCATGGCGATGCCCATATACCTGACAAACACGACACCACGGCATGCCACCACCATTCAACAAGTTTGGTGCACCTGGACCAAATAATTGCTGAAGTCGGGAAATTGTCCTTAGTATGTCCTTCTCCTTAACATCGCATACACCATACTTCTTCACATTGCTCCTTTCCCTTCTTAAGATCTTGCAACTTTATGGTCAGGTTAGACAACTGTGTCTGAATATGAGACCTCCCGGTTGCATTTTCACCAATTGGCGATGCTTCCAATCGCATTGCAATCTCCAGAGCTTCACTGGGCATTGTAATGTTCTATTGCATCAGTGGTAGTTGAATGTGTGGAAGCAGTGCACGATGAACCATTCTTTATGTTGGACAGTTCTCATATCAAAACTAACCCTTGCCATCAGCGTCTTGAATCGCTGGTCAAAGTCCCAAACTGTTTCATTGGGATACTGCTTAATCTCTTTTAGTTCTGTAATATACTGTGCTTCAGACTTGGGTTTTTTGAATTCTGCGATCAATCCGTTCCTGATATCATCCAGTGTTTTTTCCAGAGCTTCTGTAGGGACTAAAGAAAATTTCATAAACCAATCTAATGCACGACCTCGTAGAGTTGTCGCTAGCTGTCCTTTCTTAGCATTATCATCAGTAATCTTCTTTACGGTCCTTACCGCTTCACATAAAAACCAGCACTGTTCAGGGTTATCTGGAACAGTGGCAACTTCGCATCCTCTCCCACCATTTTGGGCTTCCTTCCTCCAGTTGCTGAACTATTAGTAACTAACTTCTATTGAATTGATGAGCACAGTGGTGTTGTAGTTGTATTTCTCACTAGTTGAGAGATAGTGAGCGGAGGTGTGGGTACGCTACTACTGGGGTTTGGTCCTGCCTCTATCCTGGGCTTAGCCTGGTTGTCCTTGTCCTGACTGTGAGGTCGCTTTGTCGCATGTGGTCTTCCTTCGTGGCCTTGTGATTCAATCGCAGCAGGACCTTCTCCTGTCCTCTGCCTCTTCTCCTGTTGAAACCTTGATCCTCCCCTTGTAAGACCACTCTCTGCCTCGGATTCACTCACAGTTTCATCATGACCTGCACCCATCTACCCCTTATCATTCCCTGTACCTCCCCCCCTGCTATCGCGGTACCCATGGCCTCCGCCCACCAAGCTGTTTACTGATCCAGATGCATCTTCAATATACCCTTCTCGCAAATAACCATCTTAATACACAGTTGGAGTGACAGTAGAAACCTTCCTCGTGGTCCACAGAAGAAATATCTTTCATCTTCACTATAATATTTTTGCGTATCAACCACAAATTCAATGATATATCCTTCCAATATGCTATCGAGCCACACTTCGACAGCCTGCGATGCCTTGTTTTCAACTTCCTGCAACTCCTGGATCAGCTCTGGGGTCCAAGTCGTAGGTTCACTGCCTTGGAAGTTCCTCTTCTGAAAGGTCAACTTTGCTAACCATTTGAACAAGATGACTGGGAATTCGCATAAAAATTATTCGTGCAGACCGTCATGAATATACCTTTCCACCCATTGATCTATTGTTAGTCAAGTGTTCTGACTTTCTTCTTCAGCAAATTCCTGCAACTTCTGATCAAACCAGTTTTATATCTCCGGTTGCGTCGGATGCCACAACATATCCTCCTTTCACTTCGCACACGGTCCTGGCAACGGAACCATTTGTTGACTCAAACCCAGTCGACAGGGGTTCCACTCACTATCGACATCCAACCCACTGCGATCTCCCTGAGCACCGGCCCAGACAGGTTTTACCCTGTCCAGCAACACCTGCGGAGAAGATGAGGTCTCACCCGAGATGTTCAAGGGATACTTGACGGAACCATGTTTCCGCCGAATGAAGGAGGATCGTTGCGGCTAAATCACTTAAACGTATTGCAACGTTTCAGAAATGGATCTATGCATTTAACTCATACATCATTTATATTCATAGCATCATTCAATCATTCATTATCATAGCAAATAAACAGTAAAGCATTAATTGCAGCAAGAAAGCATAGCATTATTCATATATCACAACATGCATTACCACAATTGAATAGAAGAGACATAGGGATCCCGCAAAACAGTTCTGTCTGTTGATGTATATGTAACTTTGGAATGTATTTCATCTATGTATTTTATTGTACTCCTATAGAGATGTATTATTCCTCTATACGGAAGTGTCGTCATTTGTATTGACAAGTGTCGCAAGTGTCGTAACTTGCCGATGGCTTATTAGACCACCATGTGTGGGGTCAGCCCTGATTAAGTTAATTTGGGTTTATTAGGCTGTGTTAGACAAGTCAACCCCATAGGTTTATTAGGCTGCTCAGAACAAGTATAAATAGAGAGCGGGATCTCTCTATTTGATCATCTTATTACTCACTCTTCCATCACTCGGAAAGTGGTGCACATGTGAGGAGGAGGATCAGCTGCTAGGAGAAGACTATCTCTTGTACTTTGGTTGTATCATTGCTCTTTCTATCTCTGAGGAAGTTGTGGGGTTTTTCACCTTTATGGTTTTCCCCAGTGAAACTCTGTGTGTCTATTGTCTCATGTGATTGCTTGGTGTGATTGATATGCATTGTTATACTTGATATGCTGTACATGTTATTCTCTCAGTAAAGATCCTAGAGTATATTGAATTGATGCTCAAAACTTAACACTGTCATATCATATTAATCCCGCACAACCCAGATACAATATCTCTGCAAAGTACAGATCTCACAGATAACTCTCAATCTCATATACACAACCAAAAGACGCATAATCCAAGATGATACAACACATACAACTCTATGACTTTATATAGGCTTCCGCCTTTACATTGCTTGTCCACTTACTAACAACTTCCTAACCGACACTTTGAGCAAATGACTCAAAATCTAACTGACATGGTCCAAAAGACCCAAAATCTAACTGAAATTGTCCAAATGACCCAAAAACCCACATACTGCAGTACATTTGACCCATAAATACATAAAATATTCTCCTTTGTGCCCAGCTTTCCGCCTTCCACGGTATCTTCTGACTTGTCGCAGCATCCGCGATGTTGCCATGCTAACTTACCAAACTGCCTGCCAACAGGAGGTCACCGCGAAGATGAAGAATATACACACTGTCGTGAAAGGAAATAGAGGCTTCGTCACGGGCGACATAGACGACGATGCTACGTGGTTCATAACACAACTGCTAGCAGGGAAAATTATGCAAAAAGCAAGACCTAATGAAGTACCCGCTGGCGTAATGCTCCTTGGGGAAAAGGCCGCGACGGGAGGAAGATTTAACTGGCGTCAGTACCTGTTAAATGAGTTTATAGAAGAATTGAGCGATACGCAAACACACGGCAACAACTTCCACTATACCTAGTTGATAGTGCTGATTGCATTTGTAGGGTGGAAGGACCCAAAAAAATTATGTTGGTTTGGTCACTGACAGCAATGATTGTAGAGGAGCCCATTATCCCAACCTCTGGGAAAATTTGATAGCAGAAAGACAGCGCGCGTCAGCTGAAGTCTTTTACACATACTACGAGCAGCTGCGCGAAGTCATTATTGCCAAGTCACGGATATCAAAAGAGGCAACAACTAAATATATTTGCACCGTAAATTTTTCCGTTGATATGCATTCTATCTACATTTCAGCAAAGGCACAAAAGAATAACCCATAATGGTTCTAAGGGAACTATCACATGGGCGAAGATGAAATCAACACTATTATGAAGGAATGGATACCTGAATTTAAAGTCGAAGGACCTGTGGAAATCGAGAGTGACTCCGAGGAGAGTAATCCAATCCCTACACCTATTGTTGAAGAGTCGTGGTCCGGAAAAAGGAAGGAAACCAAGAGTTTTGTACAGCCAAAGGTACATAAAAAGAAGCAGAAAGTTGTTAAGGGCTAGTCAGAAGCCAAGCTCCATGATGACAATTATGAGATGATCGCATCCACGGTCATTGCGTAGATGGAAGACCTGCTAGCCATTAAAGATAAGAAGGACGAGTCGATTCAAGAGAGTTTGCAAAAGAACCTCACCATGCTGCAAGGAATAACAGAAAATTTTGAGCAAGTCCATCGTAACTTGCCCTTGTCGCGAGACTCAGAATCGGAAGGAAGGTTAGACACTTCGCAGCCGAAGACAGCGCCTCTAGCTCTGACCTTGCCACCGAAGCCGTGCATCATCAAACTTGACCTGCTGAGTGTAATATTACCACCGCGTGAACAGTTAGCTTCGGGAAAGCAGGACATCCAGCATGTGGACATCGACATTGCGATGTTGCCAATGGAGGGTCTACATAATCTACATCTGCAGGTTGTGGAGGAGATCCATGAGAGAAAAGTAGTCACTCTGAACCAGCACCATGACTTATATGCAAATTATAAGCAGTTGCAAGAATCAAGCTTAAAGAGGACAATGCAACTTCAAGATGAGCACGACCGGCGAATGACATTAGAGAATACGGTCGTGGAGATACCAAAATGTGACGAGAAGCCAGAGCCTGCGGATACTATCCTTAAGATCGGCTCGGTGGTCAGCGATCTTAAGGCTGAGATGAAATATATGGAGACTAGTTACCAAGCAAAGATTGTTTCCTTGGAAGCGCAGAACCAGCTAAAGACACCACCTGATCAGCAATAGCTCAGAGCAAAGGAAGTGAAAGTTGCAGCAGAGAGTATATCCAGTGAAGTGGCTAAGTGCCAAACTCTGTTGGACGAGGCGACAAGAACATTTACTGTGCTGGAAGAGGACCCAGAGCTATTGGAACTCAAGAACACTTTGAAGGAAAAGCAAGCCACATTAGAGGCCCTGGACGCGGAGGTGAAGGTACTGCAGCCAAGAGATAGACTAAAAATATATCCGGAAGTCAGAGAATTCAAAAGAACAGTTCAAGTGTTAAGAGACAGGGAGACTGAAGTCGAAGATAAATCGTAGCCCCTGCAAGAGGAATCCCATGAACTAACACAGAAAATTGAAGAAAAGTTTAGGGAGCTCCGCGAAGGACAAGAATCAGTCCAAAAGAAAGCTGAGGATGATATAACACCTGATGTATTGGAGACCATCAAGCAAATTGAGTAGGATACTAAGGAAACGGTTGCAAAGTTGAGTGCAACCTATCAAGAGTTCGCCGCTAAGCTAGCTCCGTAGGAGGACGAGCAGCTTGGTGAAGCAGAAATTGAAAGTGGCTCAGGGACGAGCCACTTGTAACTGTTAGGGGCCTGTTGGGTCTGGACCAAGTAAGGAAATTTTGGCAAAACAATTTTGGAACTGCGAAGTTGAGTATAGTTCAGCTAAATACTTTTTGGCGAAGATAGTCTTGGGAGCTGCGAAGTTGAGCGCAGCGCAGCATCGACAGAGTAAGGAAGCCAGCACCGCAAAGAAACAACGTTGCGAAGAGCCTGATCCGCGGGGATCTAGCAAGGAAGAATGTTGGAAGGAAAATGGTACATATTCCAGTAAGACCATCGATGGTCTATTTTTTGTTAAGATGCTCCATGATTACCAAGCAGGCAGGTAAGGAGTAAGGCGGGAGGAAAGTGACTGGTCACACATGCAAAGGAAGCATGACGAGAACCGGTCGCGTGAAGCCATTAGAGAAGGAACGGCTGGATGAAAGCAATAGTCAGCATGCGGTCAACAAGGCAAGCTGAAAGCGACGTGAACATGTGCAGAGGATGGCCACGATGGAGAAGTTGCTATCAGAAGCCAACAATTCCGGTTAGGGGAAAACTGTGACAGTTTTGGGAAACCTTAGGGTTGTTGACTATGCATTGTAAAGACATGACCTATGGGAATGATATATAAATGGGCACAATTTTGTAAGGGAAAGGGTTGTTGATCTCTGTTAGTTGGGTTAATCTTCATTGTAAAATCCTCTGAGTGTTGAATGCCATTGTAAAGGCTTTGCAAGCTGCGTGCACAGATACCTATAGAGAGAGAAGAGAGTCTGCAGCTGAGTGCGCAGACTGGAACTGTTGTACCATTCCCAAAATAATATAACAATAGTTCCTGTGGACATAGCTCCCATCCTGGGGGTGAACCACATTAAATACCTTGTTGTGCGATTGCTTGTGTTTTTGCATTTATGTCTTTGCTCATGTGAATGGTTGAGATTCAGTTTATGAATGCATGGATTGTTGCTTTTATATTTATTCGCCACAAGGATAGAGATGGGAATAATATGTTAAGTGACCAAATGTATAAATGAATGAGTAATTGCACAAGTAATTGATAGTAGAAGAATGTATGAGGTAGCTAGATAAATACTCATCCTAACACCGAAAGTGCGTCGTGATATCATGTTTGTTATAGTGTATGAAGTTCGCAAAGGTTCTATCTACTATGTTGTTGAATGCATCTATTATACACTAAGTAAGGTCCATCAAGTTGCATAAGGTTATAAGAGGAAGCGCAGCCTCTGTGGTGCTATCCTATCATCAAGTATTCTTTGTGTTATGTGAGATCCGTCAAAGTAGTTAAGTACCGAAGAGGAAGCGTAGTTATTAGTTGCGTTGTCCTGTCGTCGAAAGGCCACCCGACATCGTGTAGTCCTTGGACGTGCGATAGTCTAAGTGTCAGTCGTAAAGAAGGTGAACTTCGCGTAGTATTCAGTTCGCAGCGCGAGCCCGCAGCGCGTTGTTCACCATATCAGTTTATGCACTCATCACCTGGTTGTGGAAACCAGATTCTGCAGCCCCCCCATAACTTCACCTCGGGTGAGACCTCAGTTTGTTCGTAGACTGTTGCCGAAAGGGCCGGTGAAAAGGGGTTTTGTTGGTTCATTGAACCGCGGCGGACCTGGGTCTTTATAGAAAACCTCAAGATAGTTATGTAAGCCAACAGGAACAATTTCATACAACGTGTCGGATTGAGTATAGACCAAGTCTAAGTAGTGGGCACGGGCAATAGCATGTTCCTCAGTGACGGCTCCTCCCATGGCCACCTCTCGAGCTACGATAGGTAAGAGAGACTTTGTGAACCATTCAGCTAAGATTTGGTCCAGGATATGAGCCTTAATGAGACGTCGTCTTCGATGCCACTCATGAATATGGTCTGAGATATGAGTGGTGGTATTTTGGCAAAGAGAGCTCAATAAGTTCATACCAGTCTCATAGCGAATGGGAAACTGGAAATGGGTCAAAAAGGACATAGCAAGAGAGCAGAAATCTGGAAAAGAGTTAGGTGGTAATTAAATATACCACTTGGCAGCTGGGCTGGTGAGAATCCATTGGAATAACCTAAGACAGATCAAGTCGTCCATCAAGGAGTTGGATGAGCACCATAAATGGTATGTCATCACATGATTTTTTGGATCCTCACCAAGTTTGCCATCAAATTTGGGGATATCGGATGGAAGTTTCAAATGGTGGGGGTTCACCGCTGCCACCGGGATAAGGTGGACCTCCACCACCTCCACCGAGAGGAGGTGGTGCTCCATTGCCTCCACCGGAAGGGTGGGGGCCTCCTCCGCCACCACCACCGGAAGGGTGGGGGACTCTACCACCACCTCCACCCAAATAGGGTGGTCCTCCACCACCGGCTCTGGAATAGGGTGGTCCTCCACCATAAGGTGGGGGTCCGGCGCCATCGGGGGGGGTGGTCCTCCACCTCCGCCAGAAGGGGGAGGGCCTCTGCCTCCGCCTCCAGGAGGGGGTGGACCATTGTTTCCAAAATTAGGTGGGCCTCTATCAAAAGGTATAGGTCCACCTCCTATGGAATTGAATGGGGGCCTGCTGCCTCCAGCGGGAGGTGGAGGGGGACCAAACGGGGGTGATGGTACTTGAGGGACAGTTGGTGGGGGTCCATTTTGTAAAATATTTTGGTTCCCCCATAGAGTGTATGGATTTCCGAGATAAGGTATCCCGTAGAGTGCGTTTCCGGGATTGAATTGTCCTGATACAGGGTGAAGATAACCTAGATACGCTTGACTCAATGGCGGTTGAGTTAAATTGGATGGTCCCCCAACATGGGATAATCCCACGGTGGATGTTCCAGTGGGTAAAGAAGTTCCAATGGCAGGACCGATGGGAACTCCTCCTCCTGTATTATGGTTAGGAGACGGGTGTTTCCCCCCAGCAACAATGTGATGACCACTAACCAATGGTTGACCAAACGAGGGTTGTTGATTACCTACTGCGGGATTAACATTACTCGTAAGAAAAGTAGGGGGTAAAGAATATCCTCCCCATGAGTTTTGGGGTGGGGGAGGAGTGGGTAACGCTCTCGTAATAGTGAGAGGAGTGTTGGACTGTTGTCCTTCAACAGGTTGGGTCGTTGGGGGAATAGAACTGATCTCATGTGTAAGGAATACACTTGCAGGAAGTGAGGGTTGACCAGATTCATAAGTGGTCACGTTGTGAATGGATGGTTCCAGTGAATCATGGGATAAAGTGCGAATCGAAATCTACCAATATGCGGGTAACGTCGGGTCTTCAACCCTTCGTAAAAGAATTTTTCTTCAAAATTCCTCGCCCATGGCACGTAATCGATTCAAGCGATCATGAAAGGGTCCGAAAATATCATCAGGAGTGGGCCATCTATGTGGGGATGTAGTGGCAAAATGGGCCACTTGTTGACCTAGAGATGTTTGCCAAAAGGGTGCAGCTAGACCAAATGCAGCTGATACAAGGTCGTCCTGGGGGTGATTTAACCATTCCACCGATCCAGGCTCTCCCGATAAAATGGGAGGGAGAGGTACATCTTGTGAAGTGGAATTTTCCACCTCTTCACCCCTTGAGGGGTTGGAGGTGGGTGAATCTGGAGGGAACATGTGTGCCCCAACATTCAAAGTATGGTTTTCTACTTCAAGTGACACGACCGTGACATGTGGGTCCATTCTTACCTTCGAAAATACCTCCTGATTAAGGGGATATTCAGGTGGTAAGTTAAAAATCCTACAGGACCTTCTCCAAGGAAAGTCAGACAGAGTGACTGAAACAGAGTTTCTCCTAAGAGTATTCTAAACAAAAGAAAAGCAATCCAGAAAAAATCTACACAAACTAAGGCCGCAAGCAAACTTATGTGATAGGTGTGGATTCAAAAGTCTGGAACCTCACAGGATTTTCAAGGCTTCGCAACTCGCTATATACCGCAGGGTCCAACAGTAAAACACAACAAGGAGGATTGGGACTGTACCCTTTCCTGAATACCCAACTACCTGGAAGGCACATGCGTAGTAATCTCCCCGAGTGTTGTTCTTGGTGTATTGCTCTTCCAAGACGGCCAAATGGTTTGCTCACTTTGTTTCAGGAATCCTAATGGTGTCTCCCGGTATATGCAAGGTACATGGGAGCTCAAATCCATGTTGGTGTTGTCTAATGCACAACTGTACGGCATGAAACCTTTCGATATACTATCGAGTACGTGAAACACCTTTCGATGTACACCAAGTACATGAAGTGCCTTTCGATATACCCTAAGGTACGTGAAAGAGCCTTCGATATACTGGTTGGTACGTGAAAGAGCTTCAATATACCGGTTGGTACGTGGAAGACTACAATTACCCTGGGATGGAATGTAGGAAAATAATGATAGCTATCATGTTTTAAGACGTCGGAACACGTCTCTAACTTAACACATGAGTTACAAAATATTTTACCCTAGGTCTACCGTTAATTTTATCTGGACGGTTAGGTGAATGCATGAGGTGAGTACATAAACGTAATCATAATGCAAGCCCTAACTACATGAAGAAATGTAGTTTTCTTTCGATGAAATCTATGTACAAGAAGGATAAATATTTTTCCAAGTGGTTTTACCAAAACAACATATTTCAACAAAATCCCAAATCTACCAAATTTTACAATGAAAGTACTCTTTTCATTTTTCCGAGCAAAACATGAAAATCAATAAGCATCAAAACCAAATATAAGCATTTTATTTTTGTCTTTTTCAATTTAGCGTGAAACCAAATATGACAAAAAAGAGAGAATTTCTATCTAGAGCACACTAGCTTTTCGAATTTCGCTATGGCAACCTAAAAGCATGAAAATCAAAAGTACATATAACTATTTCAAACATGGAATCACTTTTGCAAAAATTTTGACTATGCTTTGGATTTTTCAAGAAAATGAATGGCTCATAGTTCGAGAAGAATACAAATGATGAACTCTTTTTCAAACTTTCCAAAAAGGTCTATTATGAATTCCAATGCATGAACCAATTTCTACAACAATTCTCAAATGCACTTGCAAACAGTAAAAATGAAGCACTTTTAATTTTTTTCAATGATATGCTGAGGCTACAACTTGATAACAATAATTTTTTTAAGCATGAATGGCTAAAAATAAATATTATTTGCAGCACTCTAAACACTCATAAATTCTCAAGAAAAATGACAAGCACTCTAATAAACTGAAAAACACTCAAGACACTCAAAAAACAACCAGATGCGAGCAAAGCTAAATAACATGTGCAAAAGAGGTCTGGGATTTGATCCAATGCAAAGACTGGATTAGGTGAGGAGGCGAGGGAATGCAAGTTCAAGTGGATGAAGGTGGGGGAGACTAAAGCGTCCACCACTACCAAGTCTCAAACTTGTCCAAAATGGAACCCAAAACCAATCCAAACAAATCCAATCACTACCAATGCAAAATCAAAAAGGTCTCTGACTGGAAGATGCAATGCAGAGAAGATTTGTAAGACAAACCAAACTCAAAAGTTGGAGAGGAGAGGACCCAAGCACAAGGCTTGACTGCTCAGTGCAGCCTGTGGTCAGGCGAAGAGCGCCCGTCACAGGTGGAAAACAGGTGGCTTGCGCCGATGGCGCAAGATGTAAAACTGAGTTGAGCATTGACGTCACAGGTTGCAGGGCAGCAGATTGCGCCCGGGATATGATGTCGCTCTGGCTATACTACCTAGGTGCGACGGGCGAAATCCCAATGCAAGGATGGAAATATCTCCAAAAATGAGCAATCAAAAGGTTTGACAATCATACATACAGACTCAAAGGAAGTCAACAGACTCTTCAAAAAGAAGATCTGGTGGCGAGAGAGGCTTAGGCGACAAATGAAATGGCTCACAAAGAAATCAGAGAAAATGAATTTCGAACTGAAAACTTAAAACAATGCACGTATTCCCCAGTATGGTCGCCAAATTTGTTATCGGACAATCTACCGAAAGCAAACTTAAGGCATGATCTCCCTAGTTCAATGTGATTCTAGAACAAATAGGACATAATACAAATCTACCTTCCTAGATCAATTTAGAGATTAAGAGACATGAACATCTTACCTTTCAGATCTATAGATCTCTTTCTCCCTCTTCGCTCCAAGCTCCACGGTCATCAGATCCAAAGCTGCAAGACCTGTCAGAACATGCAAGAGACAAACAAGCAGTAATAGCACATCTACACAATAATTGATCTAAGTAAACAGTTAAGGAAGTAAACTATAAATATCAATTCATAACAAGACATTTATGGAAAAAGTTTTGTATTACTATATAAAAAGTGGGAATACATAGAAGAGTGAGGATTACAACAAAGCCCTAACGTTGCAATCTTCCTCCAACAAGCCAAGCCAATGCCTCTAAGGAGAAATAGGTGCCTCCAATGGATGAATGATGATCTTCTAATCTCTATTTCACCAACATATGGATGTTATATCCTTCCTCCCTTTGGAATGGGAAGGAGATTCATATATATAGGACTAGGAGGATAGGATAGGTTGAGAAATAGTGGGAGAGGACTAAGGGATCCTCCCAAAGGATTAAGGAACCGAATGCCATCTCTCCCATGGGTTAGGGATAGAGATCCAAGTCACACACCTTTGAGAAATGGCTCAAATATACCCTTTATCCACTTTAACTGACATCGGCGTAGGCTGCATTAGGACAACTTGCGACGGAGCATGTTGCACAAGGGTGACGTGCGACAACCCAACTAGACCCTATGGAAATAGGTCAGTATCTCTTCCAGTTTGACTTCCTAGTCATGTGAACTTCAGGGATGTTTACACTAAGTCTTATGGTGGCAAGATTTAGGCGTAACACACACTATCCATATATAAATTCCTTGGATATGCTTTCTTATGGCTTTATAAGCACTAGAAGTGCACTATATAGTCCTTGCTTCCTATTATTCGACTTGTTGGTACAACATAAAATACAACCTATGATAAATATAGTACTTATGCTTGCATCTTGGGCCAGTAAACATACCTCTAAAATTTAGCCACAATCTTCCTCATTGGCAAAATGACTATCAACCTTGGAGATGTGAGCCTCCCTTATCATTTGCATTTTTTATTCCTTTGGTACACAAATCTTCCACATCTTGGAAGTTTTAATCCATATTTGTTTGTCCTTTTTGTCCTTGCAACAATTGATACACCCCCTTGAATTCCTCATTTTCCACTTAGTCCTCTCTATATGCTTGATGGGTAAATGGATCCATGTGCTTAATGGTTCCTATTGCTGTAATTTTTAGTGTTGGTGTCTTGGATAAAAAATAAAAATAAATAAAAGTAAACTTGTTGGTTGTCTCTGTATATTTAATCACTAGTTGGAATTGTTGTAAAAATATCGTCCATTTATATTGTCTTACTCGTTGGAAAATACTCTCAACCTACAAGTATTGTAGAGGTTAGTGATCAGTATGGATGATGATCTCTTTACCCAATAGATAGTGCTTACACTTCCTAACTACTTGAACCAAGGCATAAATCTCCTAGTCATATGTAGGTTATTTCAATGCCACTCCTTTCCATGTGTAGGTTAGTTCAGTATTGCTCCATCAAATAATTCTTAATTATATCAAACCAATCTCCCCCCTTGCATTAATGCCACTCCTTAGAATATAATGGCATCAATTTCTATTTCAAAATATTAATGCAAGTTAGGTAGTGTTAGGACTAGGGCTCAACTAATCGTCTAGTTCATTTCTTCAAATGATGTATGTTTGTTCTTACCCTACTGGAAACTCCTAACACTAGCTATAATAGCATGAAGCCACAACTAAGAACAATTCTATGAACTTTCTTAAATATTTGACAATTGTTGATATATCCCCTTGCCTAATCACATGCCTCAAGTACACCAACAATTGATAAGCAAAATCATACTTCTTTATGTTTGATAGAAGCCAATGTTTCCTTATATTTCTATAACCTACTTCAGATGCTCAACATGATCCTCCCAAGTAGAAGTAAAGATCAAAATATCATCAATTATAACAAATAAATATACAAATGGGCACAACATATCATTCATTAAATACATAAAAGTAGAAGGTACATTGCTCAAGGAAAAAAACACTAGTAACCTTGTAAGGATATTGATTTTTCTTGAATGTGGTCTTTCAAGCATCTTCTTCCTTGATCTAAACTTGATTATATAAAAATTTCAAATCAAATTCGGTGAAGTACTTTTCATGTTGCATAACTAATATAACAAGTCATCGATTAGAGCTCTATACCGAATGTAGATCCTTCAAGTCCCATCCTTCTTTAGTTCCAATATGACGAGGGAACTACATAGTGAGGTGCTTGTCTTAGGATCCCATGCTCCAACAATTCTTGCAGCAACTTCTTCACTTCATCTAACTCTTATTTGGAAGTACAATCCTATATTTGGTAAAGAAGCCTCTGATAGTCATTGTATCTCATGCCACATTTCCCTATTGGTTGATGTTTCTTTTGGACCTTGGAACACTTCTTGGTATGCCTGCAAAATCTTTGCTTTTTATTGACGCATCTATTCTTTCATACATTCTTCAAAGGATTCCTTCACACTTGTAAAATTGGTCTTGTTGGTTCCATCTCAAGAAAAGAAATACATACATCTTAGTTGAGTTGATTAATCTCTTATCTTGGTGTGCACTCACCAAATAGATCTTAGATTTCCCATTGTGTATATTGATGATAAACAATTTAGTATCATTGATTAGGCAGTATTGGTTTTCCCTCCTAGTTAAGGTAGCATCCCTCATGTACATATAGGAGCTACCAAACACTACATTGCAAACATCAAGAGGCACTACATCAACTTCTATCTCATTAATAAAATTTGCACTAATAGAAAATCTAATCTTACACTGTTTGGTAACCTTTTAACTCAACGTCCTTATATACCATACCCAAATGGTATGGATGAGGGTGATCATGCATTTCTAAATAAAGCTTACTTACCAAGTCCTTCATAGTGAGATTTACATGTGACCCAAAATCAAATAGTACATCTGCTTTGTTCTTCTTGTTCTGAATCTTGATATGGAATAACATTTTCATCTCCTCCTCCTCTTTGTTATGAATGCTACTATTTATGCCTGAACACGCACCCAGGGGTTATCGCGGCAGAAATGTTCAAGCTTCTTAGGTGTGTTCCTTGGGGGCAAGTTTCGAGTTGAGATATTGTCACTCAACACTCAACTCCTTCGTTTAGGAAGAAATCCTAATGAAGCCAAGGGGGGTAGTCCCTATGAGTTACTAAGGTTGATTAAGCTTTAGGTTTATGATTTGGTAAGTTGTTTATGAGTTTTGAATTAGATTGACTGAAAGAAAAATTCACTTGCAAAATTAAGATCAACAGCATAACATAATCATATAACACATAAGATCTGATCCAAAGATTGAAATAAATATAAACAAGATCATTTCCAATAGTGGAGTCGAAATAGCGTGATGTTGTATTGTAAATGTTTTGTGAGTGATTCTTGATCAGTTTTAAATTATTATGAGATGGGATTTAATTATGGGAAGGGGGAGCTCCATATATACCATGAGGTACAAGGAGTAATGTCCGGAAGTTAATTAATGGTGGCTCCTGACGAAGACATGTGGGATGGAATGGAGTCTCAAGGGCGGTGTTCAACACTACACCAACAAGGGTGTAGTCTAATTGTGCCATGAGGTCACCTCCCAGTGGTTCCCGCTTCTCCTAAGAAATTCCTCCACACAGTAATTAAGTTCTTAGTGTCGTATTTTCATTATGTTCAGGGTATTTAATTTTATTAGTATGATTTTTTTATTTATATGTAAAGAATTATAGAGTAGTTACAACTCTTTCTAATTTCCCACAGGCCCGGGCAAACGCCCTCAAGGGGAAAGAGCATACTTTGAGTTGGAACTATATGTTTATTCCGTTTGATTGCAAAAGATAAATAATTGAATTAAATTGTTATACTAATTACTATAGGTAAGGAGTCTCTTTTCTAATCATCAGATCACTTACTCAGGAAAATCCCTTTATGTGGTGGTGAGAGCATACTTCGGGAGAGCAATGCCAAGTTCGTTACTTTAAGAAAATCAAATACTGAAAGTAAATTGTTAGACTAATTAATACACCACCAATATCTTTTCCCTTTCGGTACTTAGGCAAATCCCTTTATGTGACGGCAAGAGCATACTTCAGGAGAGCAATGCTAAGGTCGTTACTTTAAGAAAATCAAAGACTGAAAGTGAATTGTTGGACTAATTACTACAGCACGAATATATTTTCCCTTTCGGTACTCTGGTAGAGTGTGGTGGGTTAGTATTAATTTTCTTGTCAAAAATACTTTGAAAAAATAAACTTGCTTGATATGTAAAGTATACTGTCTGCAAAAAATAAAAATTAAGTGCTCCTACGTCCTAAGTGAGTTTGAAGGCTGATATTTGGATCGGACACTTCAAACGTTAAATTTTAGTACTAGATTGGTTTATTTAAACAAGAAATAAATCTTGTTATAAAAATTCACGCCATAAAAAAAATGTGAATCCCCTCAGAGGGGATGGGTGTGGATGTTGGGTAGCCCACTTGCTCTTCCTTTTATTTATGATTTACAATGAATTTTTTAAAGCAAAAATACCTTGGATCTTTATAGATCGAGATCCAAAAGGTTTACAAAAATGCAGAGGATAAATGTCGGATGAAGCTGGGATGCCCCAGGAAGCTCCAGAATGGCCCAAACTTGAAATTTTTGACCAAAAAGTGTCAAAATCCTGCTAAAACGTAAAACAGGACAGCGAGCTAATAAGTACTTAAAAATTCCCAAAATCACTTAAAATCACTTTAAAAGTGATTTGGGTGACTAAAAATATTTATGGAAAAATTTCTAAGCTAAACTACTTGCAAAAATTGAATGAAAATGACTCAAAAGGACAAGACCTTTTGAGGATCTTGGCTTGCTTTTGAGGGCAGCCAATGAAGCACTTTTTAAATTGTGAAATAAACTTTAAAACCCAATATAAAGCTACTATAACAAGTGTTGGATTTTGTGCAACTTCGGAAGATATTATTTATTGTATTTTAGTGTACTTGATTGTACCTCCTAAGGGAGATGAACTTGATGTATTTAATTATGTAAAACCCTTGAAAGAATCAATGTAAACCTTGGGATGAAAAGCAAGTAAAAGAAAATTAAAAATAAAATTATTTATATCTCCCCAAGAGAAGTCGACCCAATTAGGAAATTTTCCAGTTTGGCACTTGTATAAATAAGAGGTGAGTTCACCTCATTATTCACTCATCCACTCAAGACAAGTTCGCATCATCCAGAGAGATAAGTTCCCACTGAAACAGGAGAAGACTATTTTAGGGTTCTATATTTTGGAAAGCATTTCCATCTTTTATCTTTTATGATTTTACTCTAATCTCAGAATTATCATCTCTATACGAAGGTTGCTGGGTTTTCTCCCATTTGGGTTTCCCAGGTTAAACTCTTGTGTTATTGTTTTGTGCTTTGTCTTTATTCTGGAAGATCTGATCTATGCATTTGAATTATTATGCTATGAATGTATGAAAAACTAACATGGTATCAAAGCGGTACTAGAAGAAACCATTGTTGAAACCCTGTTGGAACTAGGGTTTCATCTTTTGAAGTCTTCACTCAACTTTTTGGAAGAAAAAGAGCATTGGGAATTCCAATCTAAGGAGGGCACATCTTTTGGTGAAGATGGAATTCAATTTCGAGAATTTTCAATTTTTGACCTAATTCAGCAGTTGTAGCAGAAATTAGGGTTTCAGGTTTTACCTACTTTTCTCCATAGATTTGGATAAACCCTACCTCATATCAACTCTCCTTGCTAGGGCGCATCTACCTGTGGAATCATTTTTCCAAAATTCCAACTTTCATTTTTGACCTAGCTCCTACTAGGGTTTCTGAACCAGATCTGCAGTCAAGATGATTGGAATGAAGGTTGAAGATCGTCTGAAAGGAGCTTCCAAATTTATCTCTTCGAAGTCTAGTTTTCTTCTACCAATAGAAGAAAATGATCTCTTACAATATGTAAATGAGAAGGTCCCAGAACCAGAAGCTGAAGAAGACAAATCTCGTTGGAGGAAGAATGATTCCAGAGCAAGAAGGATTTTGGTGGACTCAGTTAGAGATCACTTAGTTCCACATATCTAAGGGAAGAAGAGTGCTAGGAAAATGTTCAAGACCATAAATAAGTTATTTGAACACACTAGTATCAATGTATCCATTACATTGAGGAACCATATATCAAATATGAAGATGTCCAAGTCATAATCCATTGCCTCATATTTCATGAGGATCACAGAACTAAGGGACAAGCTTAGTACCAGTGGAGATCCCATTGATGAAAAGGAGCTTGTCATCACTACTCTAAATGGTCTCCCACCATCTTGGTATTATTTCATTCAAAGTATAAGCGATATATCCAAGCTACCCAAATTTGATAAGCTATGGGAAGATTGCACTCAGGAAGAGACAAGAATAGCAGCACGACAAAGATTTCATGGCACTCAACCTAAGGAGAATCAAGCATTTGTATCCCATACCAAGAAAGGTAAGGGAAAAGGAATGAATTTCCACAAACACAAGCACCAATATAAGAGATCAAGTCCTCGCCCAGATCAAAAGAAGAAGAAGGACATATCTCATATTCAATGTTATAGGTGCAGTAAATATGGTCATTACGCCAGTAGCTGTCAAAGCTCAAGTAAAAGGAAGCATGAAGCATCAACTGTTGATGTAGAAGAATATCATCATCACAAGAAACAAAGGAATGAAGATCGCACAGAATTTATCTTCATAACAGCTTTATAATGTACTATTCCCACCACTAATGATACTTGGCTCATAGATAGTGGTGCTTCTAGACACATGACAGGTTATAGAGAAAATATTTCAGAATTAGTTGAGAAAGATTATCATCTTCGTGTTGTACTTGGAGATGATTCTAACTACACTGTGAAGGGATCTGGGGCCACCTCCCTTCAACTAGAATCAATTGATACACTACACTTGAGTGATGTGCTCTGTGTACCTGATATGAAAAGAAATCTTGTCTCCATCTATAAAGTAGATTTCTCTAAAGGGAAGGTACTTGCTTGGCACAAGAACTCAAGCATGAATATAACCAAAGTTATTGGTATGATATAGGAGAGCTTGTATCGTCTAAACACTTCACCAATCCAATCCCTAGTACATGACTCTACAAGTATGGGCGAATTATGGCACCGAAGAGTAGCTCATCTAAATTATCGAGCTCTCCCTGCACTGAAGAATATAGTGACAGGTTTACCAGTACTTCAAGTAGACCATGATGGAACATGTAGAGGATGTGCACTTGGCAAGAATACCAAGAGATATTTTCCAGGTAGTGAGAGTAGATCCAAAGGGATTTTGGATCTAGTACACTCTAACTTGTGCGGACCCATGACAGTTTCTTCATTGGGTGGATGTCATTACTACATAACATTCATTGATGACTACTCATGGAAGACTTGGATATACTTTCTCAAGTCTAAGGAATCCGAGGAAGTACTCAGCAAATTCAAATAATTAAAAGCACAAGTCGAGAATCTATCAAGACAGAGGATCAATATTTTGAGATCCAATAATGGTGGAGAATACACCTCTACAGAATTTAATGACTTCTGCAAGGAAGCAGGAATTAAGAGGGAGCTCACAACTCCCTACAACCCTCAACAAAATGGGTTTGCAGAAAGAAAGAATAAAACAATTGTGTAGGCAGCCAAAGCCATGATACATGATTAGAATCTTCAAATGTTCTTATGGGCAGAAGCATCCAGAACAACTGTATATGTACAAAATAGATGCCCACATAAGATATTGAAGAATCTGACTCCGGAAGAAGCTTTCACAGGAGTGAAACCAGAAGTGGGCCACCTTTAGATATTTGGTTGTCCAGTCTACATACATGTGCCAAAGGAGAAAAGGAAGAAGTTAGAACCTTCAGGCAAGAAGGGAACTTTCATGGGATACAGTGAGTCTTCAAAGGCTTACAGAATCTACATCCCAGGATCCAGACAGATTGAAGTCAGTAGGGATGTGACCTTTGAAGAAGAGAAGGCTATCAGTAAAGGTAGAGGATCATACATGGAGATCGATGATGAAGAAATGATAGAACCAAAGGAGATGAGATCATCTCCCCCTCCAGTTCAAAGGGAGTTAGCAGAAAAGGATGAACCCGTCAATCCTATTGATCCAGTTGATATCCTCAGAGATGTTGCAGCAGGTTGGAAAATCCCTAGATGGGCACAGTAGACTTTGCAGGATGCAGAGGGGCATGAAGCTCCACATGTTGCTTTCAGAGAAAGCAAAAGACCTCAAATGTTCTCTAGTTACGTAGCACTGATGAGTAACATCATTGATTCAGAACCGACCACTTATGAAGAATCATCCAAACATCAAGTTTGGAAGGATGCGTTGATGGAAGAATATCAATCCATCATGAAGAATGATGTATGGGAGGTTGTGTCGAGACCTAAGGATAATTCAGTAGTGACTTCCAAGTGGTTGTACAAAATCAAGCATGGAGCATATGGGAGTGTTGAAAAATACAAGGCCATATTTGTTTCCATAGGGTTCTCTCAGAAAGAGGGAGTCGATTATGATGAAACATTTGCTCATGTGGCTCAATATACTTCCATCAGATTGATCATTTCTATTGCTTCAGCTATGGGATGGATGTTAAGACAACCTTTCTCAATGGTGTTATTGAGGAAGAAGTATGCATTAAGCAGCCAGAAGGGTTTATTGTCCACGAAAAAGAGTCTCACGTATGCAGATTGAAAAAGGAACTATATGGACTCAAGCAAGCACCTCGTGCTTGGTATGGACGGATAGACGGATTCCTACTGAGCTTGGGATTCACCAAGAGTGATGCAAACCCAAACCTTTACTACAAGGTTGTGGATGATGAGCCATTGATTTTGGTACTATATGTTGATAACTTGTTTTTCACTGGAAACGAGAAACTTATCGTATGGTATAAGAAGAAACTCGCCTCTGAGTTCGAAATGAAGGATCTTGGATTGATGCATTACTTCTTGGGATTAGAAGTATGGGAGAGGAAGAAAGATATTTTCCTAGGTCAAGGAAAATACATGATAGATATTCTGAAGAGATTCGGAATGTTGGACTGCAAGTGCATGGTTACTTCGATGGATACGCATTTGAAGAAGCTGAGAGATTCTACTTCAGATTCGGATTTGATTGATCCTACTATGTATCACCAACTGATTGGGTTCTTGATGTATCTAATGAACACCAGACTAGATATATGTTTTGTTGTGAATGCTCTCAGCCAGTTCATGTGCAAGCCAAGACAGATTCACTGGATTGTTGTAAAGCATGTGCTCAAATACTTGCGTGGCACTGTGTGATATGGCCTAAGATATGCTTCAGAATGTGACCTGAGATTGCAGGGGTTTATAGACTCAGATTGGGTCAGATGTGTTGTAGATAGGAAGAGTACTTCTGGATGTTGCTTCAGTTTGGGTTCTACAGTGATTTCCTGGTGCAGCAGGAAGCAGAACTCGGTAGCACTCAGTACTGCAAAGGCCGAGTATATGGAAGCTAGTACAGCAGCCCGAGAAGTAGTATGGATTTGTAAACTCCTTGCAAGATTATTTGGCTAGATTCCAGAGCCAACCGTGATTCACTGTGATAACCAGAGCTGTGTGCAGATGTCAGTGAATCCTGTGTTTCACGACAGGTCGAAGCATATAGAGATTCAATATCACTTCATTCGTGATATGGTGCAAAAAGGTGCAGTCGAGTTACAGTACATGTAGACAGATGACCAGACTACAAATGTTCTCACCAAGCCTCTTCCCAGGGTGAAGTTCGAATACTTTCGCGGAAGATTTGGAGTATAAGAGAACATGTCCCTCCTTGAGAGGGAGAGATGACATAGAGATTATTTCCCTTCTTTCACCCAGGTGCCTCCACTCGTCTAGGTACTCGGCCAAGTATGGGAGAAATCCCATCGAAAGATGAGTCGGACAGGCAGTGGATGGTCGAGTTCACCCAGGTGCCTCCACTCGTCCAAGTACTCATCCAGGCATGGGAGAAATCCCATTGGTAGATGAGTCGGACAAGAAATGGATGGTCGGGTTCACATAGCTTCCTCTGCTCGTCCAGGTTCTCAGCCAGGTATGGGAGAAATCCCATCGGAATATGAGACGGACAGGTAGTAGATGGTCGTGTGATTGCACAGGTACCTCTACTCATTCAGGTTCTCATCCAGGTATGGGAGGACCCCATCGGCAGATGACACGAACAAGTAGTAGATGGTCGTGCTCCTCTGCTCGTCCAAAATCTCAGCCAAGTTTGGGAGAAATCCCATCAGCACATGAGACGAACAGGTAGAAGATGGTATAGCAGAGATGGTACGGCTTATATCTCAAACATGCAGGTAGGATGGAGAGACTCTCTTGGACTCACTGGAGAGACTCTCTTAGACTCACTGAAGGACTGGTGAAGTTGATGCATGATTACACTTATCAAAGGAATGAGATTGTGTGGACAACCTTCAGTATGTATAGAGATGATGGAGACAATATATATGTACAGATGAAACCCATATGACTGTGATGTTGATGAATACCGAATAATACCTTCCTCGTTGAGAGGGAGTGTTGGATTTTGTGCAACTTCAGAATATATTATTTATTGTATTTTATTGTACTTGATTGTACCTCCTAAGGGAGATGAAATTGATGTATTTAATTATGTAAAACCCTTGAAAGAATCAATGTAAACCTTGGGATGAAAAGCAAGCAAAATAAAATTATTTATTGCTCCCCAAGAGAAGTCAGCCCAGTTAGGGAATTTTTGTATAAATAAGAGGTGAGTTCACCTCATTATTCACTCATCCACTCGATACAAGTTCGCATCATCCAGAGAGAGAATTTCGCACTGCAGTAGGAGAAGACTATTTTGGGCTTTCTATCTTTTGGAAAGCATATCCATCTTTTCTCTTTTATGATTGTACTATGATCTTGGAATTATCATCTCTATACGAAGGTTGTTGGGTTTTCTCCCGCTTGGGTTTCCCAAGTTAAACTCTTGTGTTATTGTTTTGTTCTTTGTCTTTCTTCTAGAAGATATGATTTATGCATTTGAATTATTATGCTATGAATGTATGAAAAACTAACAACAAGCCTTAAGATTTTTCAGTAAATTACTTGCATGAGGAAGCTTAAAGATGCTAGATGTAATGCGGAATATAAACTTTTGGAAACTAAGATCTAAGAAAAATACAAAATCAAATCTATGTATGATATTTCTTTTAGCAAAAATAGATCCAAGAAGAACAGTAACCAAGGAGATTTTCTTTAAACGTATGAAGAGAGATAAAGGAAGAAAGGAATCTTGGTGTTGGATGGATCAACTAAAGAGACTTTCGTGACAACTTCTGGACTATGTTGGATGAATCCTTGGAGAATAAGAGAACAAAATTGTTCCAATCCTTTTCCACGCTTTGTAACCTGTAGCTAATTAGAAACTTGCCAAAGAGATTGTGAGATCCGGTAATAAACACATAAGAAATCAAGGAAGCATGTCAATAGACTTATTAAACAATGCTACATTAGATCTCTAGATATGCATGATTAAAAGAAACTAGCAATAAGCTTACTACTTGATCATTTCCTATCAATTGATACCAATCCTTTCAAGGCCAAATTCACAATACGATTGAACAAGAAACTAAAGATACATGTTACCTCAAGCTAATACAACAATGATCATCCACAAGAGAGCATGGCACCATGTAGCCTCCAAAGCTTCAAATTTATTCCAACAACACATAATAGAAAGTATTACAATAGTAAGCTTCTCTCCACAACTCCAACTAGTTTAAATGAGAGAATGGAGCCTCATTATATAGAAAAATCAAGAGAGATCCTCTTTGACACTTGGAGAAATGAGTTGATACACTTGGAAAATGCTTGTTGACACATGTGAGAGGTTTGGGGAGGTTCATGACACCTTTCTCCAACCATTTGACACTTTTAAACCTCCACTTGACACCTCTCCAACCACAAATTCGCCCCCCCCCTTTAGTGGATCTCCAATCTTGAATCAAATCATCATTTATTTGCTCAATATTCTCCCTGATTTGATTGCCAATCAAAGTAGAATTGATTCAAACACATTTCATTGATCCGTGGGATTGGGATTTTGCCCTTATTATGTCTTTTTTGCCAATTAAATTGGTATTTTTGGGTTTTTTGAGTAAATATTATTTTCTGAGATAAATACTTACTCAAAACTTAGGATAAGTGGGTTTATGGGTTTAGTGGATGCTCTGGCTAAGAAACGAGCATTCACTTGACAAATTACACCCACTAACCATACTTTTATTACATTTTTAATTTTCCCAATTAAACTATTAAAAATTAGTCTAATTTTACAGGAAAAAATATTTTTCTCAAAATTTAAAAAAAAAAACTTAAGGGGACCTAGCACATGTCCATACGACTCAATTCTAATGTCTAGCATGGTAATATACATTGACATTTGGGCTCTAATAACCTCCTAGGGTCGAGAAATCATGCCGACCACCCCAACTTTGGAGGTATGAGTGAAAAACTCGAAAATTATAAGTCGTTTATTCAACAAAATATAATTGACAAGGGAAAAAACACTCTAGGATAGTCAGACTTATATCAGCCCTAGGAAATCCAAGTCTGTTACAAAACCATCATGCTAAGACATTTTTTACAATTTCCCCGCAGGGCATGGACATGTGATTTTATTTATAAAAAAAAAGAGCCAAGGTGGCTTGCTAGGACTTCTGATCTTATGAATATGAACAAGTAAACTTGTTTCATCTTCACAAGCTCACTTGAAACCATCTAAGTGCAACTTAACTTGTAACAACTACTCAAGTTTACCTTCTTCTTCACTATTTTGCAAACAAAATTTTCATCCACATTTGAGTTGCTTTCAATCTCCTTTCCCACATCCATTAGAATATTCTTCTTAGAATTATCCTACTTGTGGCTACTATGGTTCAACTCTAGATGAAGTGCCCAACCTTTCTCTTTTATGTGAATATCAATGTTGTAATGGTCAAAGTAGTTATTAGGTTCCTTACACACATGTGAAATGGTAGTAGTGTTTTAATTTTTCCCTTTTCCCTTCTTCTTCTCACCCTTATTTGAAGTTCCAGGTTGGCTTCATTGCTTTGAACCATTTGGTTGTCCCTTTTACTTATTAGATTCAACATATCAGGCATACACATAGGCAACATCAATGGTCTTGGGCTTAAATAACATAATTTTCCTTCTTATATGTTTATGGAGATCACCCAAGTACTTGATGACCGTGTCTAGATCCCAAGGATTTATTCCCAACTAATGGATTACTTCCAAAACTATGTAGTGTACTCTTGTATACTTTTTCCTTTCCTCTACCAATAATAGTGCCACCAAATCCTCTTGTCCTCTTCATACTCAATAGATTCAAAGTGGGACTTGAGGAGGTCTTTTAAAACCTTCTGACTTAGTTACTAGTGGTTCTCCCCAAGCCTAGGGTCCTTATTGTGGCTCTGCCACCTAGCCCGTGCATGGTCATCTGGCTTCAATCTAGCAAAATATATTTCTATTCCTCTCATGCGTTATGCACATTGAAATAGACTTCTAATTGTTGTAAAAGATGACTCAACCTAAGTGCATCTACCCCACCTTCATAGGACTTCATCTTGACCTTCGCTTTCATTTTAAATAGGTGACAAGAATATTAATTAATAGTCACCTTTTTTCAGCGTTGATTCTCCCTTCTCTTTCCTTGGCTCCTCGTGATAATCGGGGCTCTCATGATATTCAAGCTTCTCCTAAAAGGGGCCAATATTCTTCTCAAGAGAAGCCATAAGTTGGTCATGCTTTGGAAAATATCAACTATTTGAGTTTCCAACCTTGCAAATCTTCTTTCGACTTCATCAATGAGTCCCTCCCAATGCTCTTCTTCCATTTATGTGAATTGTGGTTGCTTCTTAACCATTAATGTGTTAGTCTAGGGATCAACAAGAACAACTTTCCAACCACCAAATTCCCAATAAAACTTGCTATGATACCAATATGATCTGTAAATTGCTTTGGATATTCCAATAGCTTAAAACAAATCTAAACTTAAAACAACTACAATAAACCTATGCTCAATTGTGCAACTATCCTTTTGTATTTTTAACTCTTTGGTAGAAATAAAAATACATTTGGATTCTTTAACTACTGCGACATATAAATTAGACTACAATAGCAAAGACATATAGTGGAACACAAATATTTACCCTAGAAACCCATATAGGAAAAACCAATGTACAATGAAGGATTGTGCCTTTCCTCTTCTTCTATCGTGGAAATTACAATGTGGATTATAAAAATTTCCTAAATCATCGTGAATCTATGAGACATCATGGTCTTCTACAATGTTGTGCAGTATCCTTATATCTCGTTTCTCTGTTATCAAGTTCTCCACACTCTTGCTCACATTATGAGACAATGGGCACCTAGTGAAAAACATGAACCATATTCCCTCGTCCTGCTAAGTTTTTAGTAGCTAGAATTAGAGATAGGGTTAGGTTTAGAGTTTTGAAACCCTCTGGGAACCTCCATGATGTTTCTAGAAGTATCTAATGGATTCATACACATTTCTAACTCATTCGAATTATGGTGAGATAACATGGTCACCTCTTGGACATGCGGGGAATAGTTGGATCGCTATCATGTCATGGCCCATACTTTCTCATGCAAACTTTGTTTTAGGAGTAGGATAGCTCATTAGAAAGATCTCAATAAGAAGAGTAGTTTTATTCAAGGCTTAGACAAGCCTAACATAACCCAAGTTGTTGCATGGCCAAAAAAACTTTGTTTAGGACCACAAAAACACATTGAAAGTTGATGTACCAAAATCTGACAAAATCAAGACCATCTCTTAGATGCCCAAATCTCGATCTCCCCCATCTAAAGTATCAATAAACTAATATGGTACTTATATAGATCCATTATGGATTGGCTTTTCTCATATGTAACATGTGACTCTTCTTTGTTTTGTTGAAAATAAGTATATTATCAAGATATACCATGAAAAAATTGTCCAAGAATTGTTTCATCACTTCATTCACCAATCTCATGAAAGTGCTCAACCCATTTGTCAATCCAAATGGCATAAGTACCTATTCTTATAATCCTTCACTTGTTTTGAAGGTTGTTTTCCCTTCATCCCCTTCTTTTATAAATATTTGATGGGTAAGCACTTTCCAAACCAATAATGTCATATATTCTAAGTATTGGAAATTTGAGCGTAACTGTGATCTTGTCGATGCCTCTAAAATCAATACACATCCTCCATCCTTATTTGGAGTTATTATTATGGGAACAGTGCATGGGTTCAAACTTTCTCTATTCAATGCTCTTCTAAGCAAATCTTGTAATTGTGGATTTAGTTCTTCATTTCCCCATGAATACTTCCTTTTTGGAGCCTAATTTGGTATACTTCCTTTTTTAATACCCCCCAACATATTCATTTCCACATGGATATCTTGTAATTGTGGATTTAGTTCTCCATTTCCCCATGGACTTAATCTATGTGGAACCTAATTTGGTATACTTCCTTTTTGAATGAGATCCATGCAATGTGTAATCTTTAGCAATGGTGGCAACCCAATACGTAATCCCTCGGAATATAGTTCCTTGTATTCTTCATGCAGTGCATTCAATTATGTTGCCATTTCTTCCTCACTTCATATTTTCTAGTGTTGGAATCAAGACAAAGCATATTCTAGATTTATTGACAATATGTAAGAACTCCTTGGCAAATACCTTCAATGACCTGTTGCTTTCTTCTTCATCCTCCTTCAATTGTCAATAGTTCAAATCTTTTCTTATCCTTGTAGAACATGAAGGTCTTTTCCTCCCATCATGTGTTGCACCTATTTCAAATTATCGTGGTCCCCCCAACAACACATGGAATGTGCCCATTGGTATGACATCATAGACAACTTCATCATGATAACCTCCAATGTTAAAATCATTGAGCAACAGTGACCTAATAACCTTTTCGCAGTCCTGATTGTAGGGATGAGGATGAGGTGTACACTCTAGGTTCAATTTCCTTACCATTTCAATGGACACTAAATTGTTCGTGCTTCCTCCATCTATAATCAGCTTGCAACACTTCCCTTCAGAATTGTAATTTGTTCAAAAAATGCTCTTTCTTGGGAATTGCCCTTCTTCCTTCTCTTCTAGCTTTAACAACACTCCTCAACATTAAAAGTTCTCCTTGTTTTGTTTCAACTAGAGTTGTCTCTTCAACAAGCTACTGTCTCTTGAACCACATTAGATATTGCCTAGTCTCCTTCATTCATGAGTTCCATGCATTCGAATGCACAATGTTCAAGTTGTCCACATCTACAACAAACCCCTCTAGTATAGCCTCGTTCACGACCTCAAGCTCCAAATCCCCATCCTCTATGAAGACAAAGGTATCTTCTTGGTGCAGGTGAAGAAGAACTATCTTCTTCTCCTTGTTTTCCTCATATTGGAGTTTCTCTTCCATCAATAGCTCTGTATCCTCATCTCAAGCAGTGTTTTCCATTTGGAATTTCCTCTCTTGAAGCTCTAGATATTTTAACTTACGCTCTAAAGGCTAATCTATAAACCCACTCTAGTGAATGCATTTTATGCATACTTAATTCATCTTGAATGGATATTCTTGGCCCATTCACATATCTTAACCAAATATCCTCATCTTCCTCACCACGACCAACACTGACGGCTATCTTTTAAAATTCTTCACTATATTGTTTTAGGCTGAGAACCCTTTGTTGAAGGTTTTGCATCTTCTTAAACAAACTTTGTTGGGAATTGGTGGGCAAAGAGTTTCATTTGTACTTGGAAACCGTCTTATTCAAGTTTGAATCTTTTCCCTCCCATTTCTCACTCTTTCCTTCTACGAATGTGTTGGAATATTTTATATTCCTTGGAAGGTAATAATGTCTTTGTATTATGTCAGAAGATATCCACAATCTTATGTAAAAGAGTAATACATTATATCTCATATTCATTATGGTAAAATATACTCTTGATATTCATTATTATATAAAGAGATTTTATTATGGAGAATTATATTATCCCACATGTAATATGTGAGAATAATTCATCATCATCTCTTGGTATATAATAGATTCAAAGGAGTCCTTCACATCCATCCATCCATCCATTGTGGATCATATATTCATGATATTTATATATTGTATTGGGGTTATTGGCATTGCTCTCCTGTAAGCTTGAAGGAGATATTCTGGTAATAATAGAAGACTACCTTCCCGTGTATGTAACCCAATTGGGTGAACCACGTATATCTGGTGTACTCTTTTCTCTTGTTCTCTTTCTGTACTTATTGTTGATATATTATTGTTTTGCATAGATAGGTAAGTTAGTTTAGTTAGATCCATATCTCTGACATGGTATCAGAGTTTGTTGTTATGATCTAGCACTTTCTATTGCTTTCAAAACAATATTTTATCATTTGGAAATTGTTTATTTCTTGTAGATTTGCTTTCTATCTGGTAGCCATTAGGCTTCTCTTCATATCTGGACATATTTCTGCAGTTTTTATGTCTAACCCTAACCTTGTTATGTAGATTTTTGCAGAAATTTTTCAAGGGTTTCTTGAATTTTTTTTTGTAGATCTATATGATATTCTGATTCTCCTCAAGGAGATCTATCTTCTGGTCGTCAAAACAGCAGTTTTCGTCCAAGTTTGGTAGACTTTGTGTAGGTTTCCGTCTTTGGCAGATTCGGCACTATTTTCGGCCTTAAACTGGGCACTCGCAACTTTTCTTCGCAGAACCTCCGATTAACCGCTATTGTTCCTATGGCGAACTCGCGAACACACTAGAGACTCGTGGTATCCCAATGCGCAAACCCACGTATGATTTGGCATACTCGCGACTGTTCCACTGTCGAACTCGCGTTTACTTCAATTTATTAGCAACCCTTCCTGTGTTGAACTTGCGAATGCTTTGACAGAACCGCAACTTTACAGTACAGAGACCCGCGAGTAGCCGTGACTCCATTACACCACAACCCGCGGATAGCTGCGACCCTTGCCGTGTAGAACCCGTGAGTATCTGTGTTTGTTCGCGAGTCCATTGTAGCAAAACCCACGAGTGGTTTTTCTTGGCACTTTTTTCAAAAGGGTTGTAAGTAAAAGTTTATCTTCCTTTACTGTTTTTCTAACTGTGTTTCTGCATATTCATATCAGTACGGTAAAGTATTTAAGTTTTATGTTATTCATCTTTTGCATTTAGGTTTTGCTTCTATCATGTTTATTAAGAGATTATTCCTTGTTCTTGGTATATATTTGTCTCACATTTCGATATGGAAACATTGGCATCTTTTAAGGAAATGGATCTCTAGTATGTTGTCATGATGAAACAAGAAACTTAATAACTAATTTGTTCTTTTTTTATCATATTTAATCATGTTGATTTCTAATCATGTCATGTTTATAAAATCAATTTTATAAGAACAATTTCATATGTGTTATCTTATGATCACTATTTGTTTTATTTATATGTTATTTTTTTTACCTTTGTGTAAAAGCAATTTCATTGTTTTATAAGTAATATCTTTATGATCATTATATGCTCTTGCTAATTAATTTCTTGAGTAAAGGCATTTTTTTTAAATCTATGTGATATCATATTTTTTGGCTTGTCATAAGTTCTTTAATTGTGATATAGTTTCTTTTTCATGTATTATAGAGATTGTATCTAGTTCCTATGATATTTGTCTCTCACATTCATATATGGAAGCATTGACATTTCGAGGGCATTTCATCTCTTGCATATTTACATGATGTTAACAAGAAATTAACCCATGATTAAGACCATTAGTGACTTGTCATTTCATAATTTTTTATAAGTGATATCTTGACTTGATCATAATTTGCTATATGTTGATCATATTAAACATTTTGATTTATTTTCGTATATATCATGCCATGTTTATTTCGATCATCTTTTACTCAATATTTATATGGCTTTGGGCAATCTTATAATCTTGAAATATTTATCTTGAGCACCTTGTTCTTGTTGCAATGAGATTTATATTCTTATGATTGCAGAGGTTATCTTGTTTCTATTTGTCTCTGACGTTCCTATATGGAAGAATTGACATTTTCAAGGCATTCATCTCTTGCATATTAACATCATACTAATAAGAAATGCACCTATGCTCAATATTAATTGCTTGATGACTAAATTTTCATATATTTAAGTGAAATCTTGGGCTCACTATTTAGATGTTGTGGCTGACACTTAATGTGTAAAAATAGCTTCATTTTCCTTAATGAGCAAGTTCATCTTTTATTTGATCATATTATGTTGTCATTCTTTTTATGTGATGTTTGTTAACCTTTGGTGTATGACCATTTTCCTTTATGTATGAGAAATTTTGTTTTATGATCTTTATATGCTTTAATCTTGGAAGTTCTTGTGTAGATAAGTTCTATGTTTATATTTTCATCTTATTCCAAAAATATTGAAGCACCATCTTCTACTGTTAAAGTCATGATGTTCATCTGTATGATTTCATTTTCGATGTATAGACCATTGGGGTCTTGTTTCTTCAATGTTTGAGGTCTTCTACAAATATTTATATTGCACCTTGATTGGAAGAATGTCTGCTATCTACATGTGTATTGGCCATCTGGATATTTTGTACACTGTTGTGGTGTTCTTAGCCACATGTTATGTTGTATCAACCGTTAAAAGGTATTTATAAACTGGTGTAGATGTTCTATCAGAGTTCTTCAGCTATCAGTTATGGTTGTGATGATTCTTGTGGTGATCTAGGCATCTTGTGGATCTAGTAGCCATGACGGCTTCTCTTTAGATCTGGGCACCTTGCTGTTGGATTGAGTCACATGTTCTCGACATTTGTTGGACCTAATAGCCACAAAGGCTTCTCTTTAGCTCTAGGCATCTTGTTGTTGGTATTTCATCGTACAACCCGGTTCATGTGCAGTTTCATGATTTAGTGAGAAGCGGTTGTTCTTCATCAAATTCCATTCGTCGAAGTGTTCTTCTTATTTGCAGCTTTGGTTCTTTTGGAAGTTGTCATCAAGGGGGAGCAATAATGACTCATTTATTCCTTTGTTAGTGGGATTTTCTCCCAGCCATTATTAAGGGGGAGTGTTGGAATATTTTATATTCCTTGGAAGGTAATAACGTCTTTGTATTATGTCGAAAGATATCCACAATCTTATGTAAAAGAGTAATACATTATATCCCATATTCATTATGGTAAAATATACTCTTGATATTCATTATTATATAAAGAGATGTTATTATGGAAAATGATATTATCCCACATGTAATATGTGAAAGTAATTCTTACTCGTCTCTTAGTATATAATAGAGTCAAGGGAGTCCTTCACATCCATCCATTGTGGATCATATATTCATGATCTTTCTATATTGTATTGGGGTTATTGGAATTGCTCTCTTGTAAGCTTGAGGGAGATATTCTGGAGATAATAGAAGACTACTTTCCCATGGATGTAGCTCAATTGGGTGAACCTCCTACCATAGAGATTTATGTCCCCTTAACTCGGTGTGTGTCTGTCTCTACTCTTGTTCTTCCTACTCTCCCTTCTAATTGGACTCTGCATCACTTTCATGCATAGGCCTATTTCTTTGTTGTCCAATCTCTAACTCTTCAAGTCTTCGTCATAATGTTTTCAGCTCTTCTAAATGGAACCAACAACTTGCTTGACCTCATGCATGGCCTCTCTCTTTTCTCTTTGCCTTCAATTGAAAGCAATTCCTCTACCTGCCATAATGTTGGCTTTGATATCACAAATGATGTAACAGCAACATCCAAATACCAAAGATCAGAGTTCCCAGAAGAAAAATTCACAACAAAAAATTGCTACCAAGAAGTATACATCATATAATCAACAATAATAACATCGAAGCCAATTGGGGTTCAATTTAAAATCAACTTTCCAATAAAAAGATTAACAAAGGAGGTATTCCCCTACATCCAACAACCCCAACCCTTCTTAACCTCCAATTCTTTTTAAAAATTAGTCCTATGAAAAATCCATAGATTGCAACCTTTACCCTAACTTGGGAGTTGTTAATTTCAGTTATTTACTATTACAACATTTAGTTCCAACTTATTCAAGTATAGTGAATTGACATTCTCCCTCCAGTCTATGTTTGCTACAGTTGGAAGACAGAGATCTCATCCTCTTCATGCAACCATTTATTCACTCTTTGGAAGGTGTGCCCATTCTCTTATTTACTCTCAATTTGGAAAGTGTACACATGCAACTCAAATTTGAAACTAAGATATCTTCAATGCCAAATGTGCTCTTGTATGAACAATTTGATATTTACTCTCAATTTGGAAAGAGTGCACACTGCACATGCAACTCAAATTTGAAACTAGTATATCTTCAATGCCAAATGTGCTCTTGTATGAACAATTTCATGATAGCTAAGGACTCTTGACAGTTGTTCACAGTGATGTTAAAGAAGAACCACGATGAGAAGCATTCAAGTTTGCCCAAGCATTGGGAAACATGTGTCCTTTTCAACAATTATGTGTTAAATTTCAACGAGAGCGAATGTTAGCTGAGGGGGAGTGTTGGAAGAGCAGCTGCACATTTACTGCAACATTTTCAGTTGCTTTAATTGAAACAGTTAAAGAGTTATTAGCATGTAATTATAAAACCATAAAAGAGATATGTTTCGTAGCTGTTACGAATTAATGATGTAACTCTGAGATAGATAAGAATGATTTCCATTAACAGTGTGTTGTCTTGTGAGGGACATTTGTTTCTTTCCTATAGAACCACCCTCCTCTTTGTAATTTTCAACGCGATATTTAACCATGAATGTTTTCAACAAAAAATTCTATATACAAGCAACATTCATTTTAATGTACTCAGATATTTATATTATTCGGTCCTTTCATTTGGTATATTATTCGGTTTTTTTATTTGGTATATACATATATGTATATATATTAGTATAGATCTGTTTTAACTCCCTCTACGATACATATATTTTTGGTTTTGAAGTTTAAGTTAGGGTGGACAGTAAAATTTTGTTTACCTAATATTTTATTTTATTATTTTATTAAAATGCAATGTGTCAACTCTACATTGAACACGAAATTACACTTCTCCCTCACACTGTGCTGTAGAAAATGCCTGTATACACAAAAGATGTAATAATTTAAAGAATAGATCATCTTTGAAGATGGCTAATATAATACTTTTTTTCTTGTTTCCCTTTCCTCCCATCAGCTGATACTGGTATGCTAAATTCATAGATCCCCTCTTGGTTGTAATTTTGAAGACATGACTGAGGGCTGACTGAGCCCGTGGTGCAACCTATGGCATTTTCACAGTATGCTGTTGGAGTGCGTCCCGAAGTTACAGTGAGATCAATGTCAGCTAAGACAATGTTCTCACATGGAACAGTTTGACTGCAAGCAAATCTCATTACTTCTTTGGTTGCTGATGTGCCTTTGATGTTCAAGTATGAAACTTGAGTCACTTTCACAGCAGATGTCTGCACTTGATGCAACACAAGCAATATTAGTAATTTCAAACTCTCTTTTAGTTCAATTCTCTGCTCTACCCACTTGTTTTTCTAAATCAATTATACTATCATCCAATAAGCTTAAGCACCAGAGATGCACAGTGATTTGAACAAAATCTATTTCACTCTGTTCTACATGTTATGAGAGCAACATGATAAAAGTTTGCTACTTAGGCTTAAAGGGACCTTATTGGCGCATGGTTTCTTAGAGTCACAGTAGTACTGATCAATAATTATAGGATGTTTGACATTCTCCATGTGCACATTTTGAAATATGATCCCTTTAGCAAAGCCTGAGCTGCCCTGCAAATGAATTAGTGAAATGTCAGGTCCAATGAGCCTAGAAAATGCATATAAAATCTATGTAGCCAAACAATTACAAATCCTTCACTTTAAATTTACTTGGATTTCAACATCCCAAGCTTAATGTCTTCATTGTGAAAAACTTTTGAGATCAAATATACGCAGAGAAACATGAAATGCTAGGTAATAAAATCCTTAAAAGACTACTTCCTAAAACACTTCAAGATAAGGCTCCCCGGATCATCACCATCTATCGTCCAAAAAACTACGATTATCTTGTAGCTTTCAGCAGATTGTGGGTGGTTCAGAATGATGAACTACCAGTCCCTAAATAAAAAAATGAATTAAACACACAAATCGTTTTGGGGTCTTTAATCTCATACCTGCCAAGTCTTGATTCTGAGCCCATTTGTGGTATTCTGGAGAAATGCACCTCGTACTATCACACCAGACACCTGGGCCTTAGCATTACCCTCGCCCAAGCTTCCAATACTGTTAATATCAAGGATTGCATTTATAAATTACATGATTTTCCTACCAAATTCCAGATTCTGATAATTTTATCCATTTAGTTCAGAATCTCAGGTTACCTGATCCCATGCCCTGGTCCGCAAGTGATGTTTTCGGCAAAAATGTTAAATGAATCACTTACTATGGAAATGCAGTCATCCCCTGCATTAGAATTTAAACAATCTTAGAGCACCAAGGGCAAATTATTGTGAATCATGAAAAGCAACTATGGAAACCACTGACACCAAGGTTCGGTTGAAAGATCGGAGACTGTAGAACGAGACCTATTAGTCAAGATAGTTGTCCAGCTTCAATGGAGTTGGATGGCCCCAGTATTTGGTTATGTATCAACAAGGAGAATGAAATTTTGAAGCTTTTAGAGAGCTGAGGAAAGAGAAGTCAATGGCCTTGTTGATTATACCTGTTCCAATAATGGTATTCTTAATCACCACATCTTTGGAAGCGCTGACGTGAAGGCCATCAGTGTTAGGGCTATGAGCAGGTGCAAGAACCTTGAGATGGTTTGCTTCTACCCCAACGCATTTTCTGAATTTTATATGCATTTGTTGACTATTCTCTACAATCAGGTTCCTCACTATTAGATTGTTGCATAATTCGAATGTGACTGCCTGAAAGAATCAAATTTTCCAAAATGTAAGTCCATTCAGACTGATACACAACCCTGATGACCTAACCTTCCAAGGCCGTGAGGACACCTAGCACTGTAAGTTCAGAAGCACATTGCATCGAAGTTAATTTTCTTTTCTCACAAATTTAAAATGCAACAAACTTCTTTTCCTCTCATGGGTTGAGGCTTGAAAGAAAAAAAGGGGCGGAGGTACATACAGTTGGAGCTGGTCGACATGGCTGCAACAGAGAAGAAAAACTTTTGTCATGAAGTAATATATTCAGTGCAAACCAACTTAGCTTTGTCTTACTCTTTCTGCCACAGATTAGCATAGAAATAAGCAGGGTAAAAGGAAGGCCAAAATTAGAGATCAATGCAGCAGATATTCAATGAAGATGAGAGTTGCCTCCATTTACATTTGTTTTATTGATTTTGCAAGACTGAGCCCACCATTGCTCTCCACTACCATAAAATGTCCCTCTCCCCTGTACTGTCAGATCATCTACTTCCTTAAAACGAAGCCACTGTCTTCGGTTTAATCCATGCCAAACCCTGGGATCTGCAGGGGCAACGATTGTTCCAGACACCTAGAGAGGCCAAATTGCATAGGAAAACAATGTGAATTGGCCACATATTAACATTTAAATCCCATAGAAGTACTCTATACAAGAAAAGATGGTACCTGCATGGTCAAGGCAGATTTGCAGGGACCAGAGAATCTGATGGGCTTCACAAGGTACCTCTTTCCATGGGGCACAAGGAAAACTGCAGGAGCTGATGAACAAGCCTTATCCCATGCATCCTTAAATGCCTGAAACACACCAATCATCATGATTCACTGGTATTCTGGAACAAAGTGCTCCAGACCAAATCCAGCCATGATAAGGCAAATATATTACAGCTGATCAAATTTATGAGACCATCAACTATTTACACTGTCACTTTTGTGGGCTTTCTTTCTCTCATCTAGGTCTCGTAGACATATGAGTTTCAATGTAAAAGATGCGTACCCAAAACAAAATCCTCTTTCACACACACGCATATATATGGATCCTTAACCAAAAGACGGCAAGGCACCCACTGATTCCAATTAGTCAACAATAATAATAGTAAACCCTCACATGAAACAAACATCAAATAATGCTTTAGAATCATGTTGGCAATGCAAATTCACCTTGGTATCATCATTCTCTCCATCTCCTTTAGCTCCAAACTCATCTACGCAGACTACATTACTGGATCTGAGCACCCAATTCTTAACCTCAGTATTAGAAGTGTCTTCATGCTTGAACTGGCCAGCCAAATCAATGGTTTGAGCAAATGGGGTGCAATTTTCTGCTTCCACTGATGATGGGCAGATTAGTCCTTGATGATTTCTCTGTACACATACTGAAAATGGGTCACCCTCAACGTGGGTTTCCTTGCATTGACCACATAAAATTGCGAACAACAACAGCAATGCACTTAACAGACTACGCTGCCCCATTCTCATTAATTTATGATACACGATCGCCATGATACATGAATTAAGAGCAAGAGGAACGGTGGAGCCACAGGGCCTGTATGCCTTTTTAATAGCCTCAAATTATCAAAATGGCATGTTGATGTGAAGATGCCATATCTCCTAGACAAAGCAAACAATGGGACGGGTGGAATCGGATCTGAAGAAAAATTATCGACCGGCATAAAGTTATGAACAAGAAGAATGAGTAAACGCTTGTAGAGGAGACTATTACAGCAATCCAATGAACAAGAAGCGCATAAAATTATGAACAGAACCAGTGGAGGAGATCAATAAAGCATTCAATGAGTTATTGGCCGGCCCTGCCATATTTTTCAACTTGGAAAAGCAGTATGGGTGCAATCAGTGAACAAGACGAGCATAAAGTTATGAACAAGACGCGCGCATAAAGTAATGAACAGAACGAGTGGAGGAGACCAATAAAGCATTTAATGATTTACTGGCCTTTTCCGCCATATTTTTCAACATGGAAAAGCAGTATGGGTGCAAATGTCTGGTAGCTAAATGAAATAGCCAGCTGATTGACTGGTAAGTATGGAGATAATTTTTTTAATTTTGAAATAAAATATTATATTTTTAATAAAATAATTAATTTAAAAAACTTACAATTAAAGTTGTATTTTTTAAGAGGAAAAAAAGCATACTTTTGTTTTTTTTTTTCCTTGGATTATTCTATATAGAATTAAAAAGTAGACATACTAAAAGCCCATTGCAGATGGAGAGAGGAGTACTGGAGACATAAGTTACAAAATTACAAAAATGACAAAGAGAATATATAAACCTCAAAGAGGGGATAGCTTCCCATATTTAAGAGACAGTCATCAAAAAATTCTGCCCAATATAGGGTCCCTTCATCTCCCTTAAGTGCTTCTTTTGAGAGAATCTCTGTCAGGCTGTTTTGTTCCCTGTAGATGTGATTGATTTCCGGCTGCATAAATTTTTTGAGTTCATCAAGTATTCTATGACATCATGAGAGTAAGTTGATCACCTGAAGTTGAAAGTCTCAAATTGCCCATTTTATAGTGACTCGAGAATCTCTAAATATTGCCAAAGATACAATACCGAAAACAGAAGCCATTTTGCACAAGACCCAAAGGACTAACAATTCAGCCTTCATATTAGTTCCATAGCCACGGCAAAGTTTGAAGCAAAAATAATGATTACTATTGATGAAGATGAAAGCTCATGCAGTGCACCACCCTCCTTGTGCTACCCCATCAAAGAAGCCAAAGGCTCCTTTATGACATTGTATAGGTTTGGGATTCCTAAGATTGCCAGAAATTATGTTCCCTGAAGTGAATTCTTTCGCCCAATTAAGAATTTGTAAAACAACATTCTCCATCTGATCAAAGGTATTTTCAAAAATACAACTATTTCTGGCTTTCCAAATTCTCCAAGAGATGAGAACTGGGAGAAATTCAAAACCTTTACATTCCCTATGCCAAACTTTACAAGAGTGACCAAAATGTGCTCCCTACCAAACCTGAGAGATATTGAGAGAGGAACAAACCTTTTTCCAAACAAAAGTAGTGTAGCTGCAATTTATAAGAAGGTGATTTACAGATTCTGCATCATCTTTACAAAGGAAACAATAATTTGGACCATGCCAACCTTTTCTTTGGAGATTATCCCAAGTCTTGAGACTGTCCTGTAGAGCAAACCACATGAAACATTTAAATTAGAGCGGAATACACCAATTCCACAGAACACGGTACCACCAATCCTGTACAGTACAGATATTGTCTTTTATAAGAGCCTGATACGCGGTTTTGGAAGTTACAGAGCCATTTTCACTATTTGCGGTCCAAATTATAGTATCCGGAGAGTTGGAAAGCCTACAGCTAGTAGCATTTAGTCTGAAAATAAAATTATCCCATATTGTTGCCCAATAGCCAACCAAGCCGAGCTCCGAAGCAGAAAACCAGTAGTTTTTCTCATCATTAATTCCTCTCCGCTTTCTTATGTCAGCCAAGGAAGAAAAACCAATTTCTGAAAGATAATTTAAGATCCCTGGAGGAAGTTTGAAGTCTTCTCCTAAACCAAGAATTGGATCAATTCCAACATAAACATTCCAACCATTGCCAACTCTCCAGGCCAGATCTTTGCCAATCCATCCATAGATTTTAAGGAAGCCATTCCAAATAGGAGAGGAATTACTGCAGGATTTCTTGCCATATCTGATCCAAGTATATCTATCCAAATTCATATACTTCGCTTCCAAAACATAAGACCAAAGATTGTTACCAAACAGCCTCCTCCAGCCCCCTCCAGAAGCTTTTCATCCTGAGGGCCATGCTGAACCAATAAAGATTCTTTATGCCCCATCCTCCATATTCTTTAGGAAGTGAAAGCTTTTGCCAACTAGCCATAACCAATTTTTCTCTTTCCAATCCACCCAACCAAAGGAAATTGAAGATGAGTTTTCTTAAGGAGTTAATGATGGAGTTGGGAACCGGAAGGAGAGAAAACCAATACACAGAAATACTGGTGAGAACCACCTGTATGAGTGTGAGTCTGCCTCCAATAGAGAGAAACTTGTAAGTCCAATTCTTAATTCTTTTTTCAAATTTTTGAAGGAGCCACATCCAATCCTTTGTATTATAACCATTAGGTTTTAGAAAAAAACCTAAATAATTGAACCCTTCCTACAAGTTTTGGACCTTATAAGGAAGAAGGTTCTGGATTGTGTTCAAAGTAGTATCAACCAGATTATGAACAAAAAGCATCGACTTTTTAACACCGATCTTCATGCCCGAGGCCGAACAATATATATGAATAATTTCCTTAAGTGAATCCCATTCAGTGGATGACTCAGAACCAAAGATTAAAACGTCATCAACAAAAAGTAAATGTAGTTGTTGTATGCCAGAAACAAATATGGAAATTATTTTACAAACAAATATTGAGAAAAAAATAAAAGAAATAAAAAAATGTATTTATCATAAACATTATGATTACTTCTTTTACGATCTAACTTTTTCGTTTTGACATTAACTCGTGATGGAGAGGTAAAATTTCTTTGGATGGGTGTGATGTTAACATTAATTTACAATAAAGTTAACATTTAAAATTGTAATTACGATATACTAATTTATGATAAAGTTATTATTTAAATTTGTTTAAGAGTTATTAAGTTAATAAGAGCCGCATGCGGTAATGTCCGTGACAGAGTAAGAAAATAGAGATTGTAGATGCATAAGGTGGAGGCTTGCTCTAGTGCCTTAGCTCTTTCTCTCGTGCCTTGACTCTCGCTCCAAGCTTTTCCATGTCGGGCCTAGGCATCGGGAAAAGCAGGGAAGCATTGCTATTGTGGCAATGTCTATGACGGACGACGCAAATAGAAGTGTCATGAGTACTTTAAATCAGTAAACCAAGGTATTCACCTAAAATTCATATGAGTCCATGGATTGAATAATAAAATATGACAAGTTATATAATGTTTGATTTTGTGTCACCGACACTGAATGGAAGCAATGAAGAGCTATAGAACACTTGATCTATATGATAATGCAAAAAAAGAGGGATAACATTGAAGATATGTTAGATATGGAATGCTCCTCTTACTATTGCAATAGACGATGTAAATTGTCCATGCATATGCATGGCCATTTTTGGGTCAACTCCATCCAAGATTGTAGACACAGCCATGAACAAGTAACCCATTGGCTCCACTCATGCTACTTCCTCCCATGAGGGGGTAGCTAAAGGGCCTGGTCTCCTCCTTTGAGGCTCAACAAGCAATTCAATGATGGTACTGAAGATGGGAAGGTAAGACCTATGAAAAATACCCTAGATAGGTGGGTAATGCAAGCAATGGAGGAAAAATAAATTGTTGCTAAAATATCTTACCAAGTGTTAAGCAGGAAGGATGGGAAGGATATGGACATCCTTGTGGAAATTTCTCAAACAGGGTTGTATCAAGGAATGTGAGGGGTCTTCTAGACCCAGTCAAGAAAACCATGGTTCATAGAGTTCGCTTGTTGGTTTCAAATTTGAATATTTTGTGTTTGCAAGAAGTGAAAGTGATTGTTTTTATATTAAACACTACCTTGGATTATATTTCTCTTGTTGCAACTATGTTTCAACTTGCATGAGGAGGGGCGAGGGGGGAAACAACCCTTATCTCTCCTAAGTTATCATATTGTATAATTGATCTTGGAATTGACCCCTCTACCATATTGGTGTGGGTGATCCTTTGTCTTAATGGTAGGGTCCTTGTTCTTTCCAACTTGTACGCCCTTATTGAAGTAAAGAACATTGCAATTTTGTGGGGCTAGCTAGCTAAGTACCTCTTGGAAGTTGATTGGATTTGTGTGGTGACTATAACAATGTGGGCTTCCATGATGATAAAATTGGGGTTAACCTTGTCTAAATTCCCTAACGGTAATGTACAACATGGAATGGCCTTAAGTCTAGGCTTAGCCACTGCTACCCCAACAAGTACTAAAAAGGAGACTCACCCAAGTTGTAGTTCACTTGGTCTAGTATTAGGGCCAGCTCTGAGAGAGTTATGAAATGGCTTGATAGAGCCATGCCTTTGGAACATAACACTTTCTTTTCCTCTTGTGATGGCGGTGGACTAGCGCAAGTGCTAGGAAAAGTTACTTTTTTTAACCACCAAGCCATCGTGTTCTTGATATCTTGGGGAGCAACTAAGATGAGATTGTCAAATTCTATATACTTGCTTAACATCTCCCATTTGCAACAACCAGCTAGGATCCAAGTCATTATGTGGATTTGGAACCTACTAGCCAAACTGCAGGGAGAGGATAGTTCGATTGAAAAGTGGAACAATGCCATAAGGTAAAATTACAACATCGTTGTGAGGGTTTGTTGGTAGATAGTAGTGGTGCGGCACCAATGCCACAAAACAACTAAGGAAGAATTCAAAGAAGTCTCTCAATGAATTTAATTCAATCCCTATGGTGCAACTCTAATATTGTGAGTCACCAAGCCTAGGCACTTCTTGAAGGTGGATGATATTTAGCAAGCCTAGCATGCTCAAATTCACTCTCAGATCCACTGGCTTAAAACTACGGACCATCCCACTAAGACCTTTTTCAAAATTCTTGCTATTATGAAGGCTTTTGGAAGGATTGGATCCCTAAAGATGTCGCTAGAAAGGGTAACTAGCCAAGAGGGGACTGAGTGCAAATTTGTTGAGCATTACCATAGTGCTTTTCAGCTCCAAGGTATAATAGATGCATAGTGGGTGGCCATGCAGACATGCATTGACCTTGTCCCTTGTAAAGTTTCCCTAAAGAAAGAAATAATATATGACCAGGAGTCGGCCTCACCGAAATTAACAAAAGCTCTGATCATTTTTTATAAATAATTCAAATAAAATAATTACTATTACTAAGTTGAACTAAAGCCTAACGCAAAATTAAACCAGTACAGTCAATATTATAAAAAAAGTGATTGTTATATTTCTAGCAACATAATAAATGGGGAGTATTCCGATTAAGGTTTCAAATTGGTTAGGGGGAGTATGTACTCATATTGTCCACCCCTCCACTTTAGATAGAAAAAGTGTGGAACTACCCATGGATGTTGTGTGTGGGGACTAGGGGTGTTGAGAAGTTGTTGGGTTACATCTCTTTTGGTGTGTGGGTCCATAGGGAATGATATCATGTTGGTTACTCTTGCGGATACGAAGTGGCACCTTGATCACAATCGTGGGCAATATTTATCTCATTTTGGAAATGTCTATCAATGCCCAAACGTTCAATGTTTTAAACCATCCAATGGTGTTGAAGATCAATAGAGGAGACTTATTAATTCTCCATGTGGTGTTGAAAGTAGGTCGAACATCTCCTTGATTCCCCCAACGAATCTCTCGCCACTTTCACTGTGCCCAGATTCCTAAGCAATATACAATTGTAGTTAATTTCATTACAGTTCACTGTTGTTTAAAAGCCTATTCCAAACATGAGTAGATTCAATTTCAACACAAAAAAACACTAGTGCATAAATTTAAATTAACGTAAACACATAATAAGACGATGATAGAGATTGTATGAAGTTATCGTTTAACATGTTGTATTGAGAATTGCCTATGCATCTTGATTATACACCATCATCGACTGCAATGGACAAACTCATGTTCATACAAGACGTCATAGATTTCCCTCGTGCACACTTTCCAAGAGTTGGGATTGTTCTACTGAGAAGCTTAAGTTCATGAGTCATTAGCACAACTGATGACGATTTGTGTGAATGATTTGGAAGGTGTACGTAGTAAAAATGATCTAAAATAGCTTGTTTTGGGGAAAAGTTCCAGCTACAAAATCTAGTGGAAAATTGGATGGAGACATCATTTCACATCCCAAAGCTTTAATGATAGTTAATTCTATGTTCTAACTAAAACGTTGAAAAATCGAAAATCTTAAAACTATGTAAAACTATATCCTTGTGATATTTTTTATTAACCTAATTTTGTGATATTTTTTATTAACCTAATTTGAAAATAAAATTTTCTATACAACTTTAAATATAGCATATAATAAACCAAAACTATATCTTGTGATATTTTTTATAAGCTAATTTGAAAATAAAATTTTCATGACAACTTTAAATAAAGCATATAATAAGCTAGATTTGGAAACCAAATGCAGCATAGAAACAAGAGACATTCCTGCTACGTGAATTTTCCTTGTGAACAATGAGAGGAAACCGAGCCAGATGCCATTCTTTTCATGGTTGTGCTACACTGTAGGATGGTTCTGCCGAAGAGAATGAATTCGTGTTCTTGAATCATTAGAGGTAGCATTCCCAGAATTCACGGTATGCTGATATATACCATGGTCACCTTACTGTTGCAATAGTCTGCGGCTCCATCTGATCATCAATCATAAACTAAATATTAGTGGGAGAGATTATCAAAACTCTCAGTGGCAAATGGAAAAATATGGCAAATGATCAAGTCACAACAATAAGTGTAAATGAAATTACGTTGAATGACAAAACCGCCAGAGTTTGTTGGGAAAAATCATGAAGGATTTCCAATTAATATTTCCGTCAAAATGTCAATGGATGAAGCTTCCCAAGTACCAGATCAGAGGGAAGCCCGCTAGCTAAAGAGAAGAATTAACTCAAAATTTATGTAATGTTGCCACACCATTTTGAATATAACCCCCTTCATTCTTATTTACTGCCACGAATTTACTGTTTTATAACTATGTATGAAGAATGGGGATAATTCATCCATCAATCTGCAAACTTCGTTGAGAGGCCAAGTAAATCACGTCGCCAAGACTTCTTCATTCGTTGCTATATCATCATCATATCAAATTTTGAATATTTTTTCTACGAAGATTATGGGCATATTGCACGTGATTACAAGAGCAACTAAATCACATTAAGAAAAGACGTCAAATCACTACATTAGGAGATGAAGCCAATTTCCAAATCTCCAATATTCTTGTTGTAGAGTTCTTGACTAGGCCCATGCATGTGGGGGCTTAGAGAAGGGGCTTCCAGGCACTCCATCTAGGGGTGTAGGGGTTTAGGGGCGAAGTTGTCCAAGCAAAAAATTCCAGACCCTTCTAGTGTATTTTGGTTCTTTCTGGAACCCTCATATGTATTGTATAAAAGGGGAGTGACCCCTCAACATTGTAATACAAGAGATATAGAAGAAAGAATTGCAAGTTTTTTGGTGAGAAATAATAAAATATCGAAGATGTCATTGCGTCATGGTTTTACCTGTGTACAACAAGGTTTCCACATGAATTTCATGTTCTAATGTTATTGTTGTTTGCTTCTATTTTTATATTTTTTCTAACATCCAGTATCGAAGCCTACAAAACTCGCAAGCATGGGGTTTTCTGCAAGTGGGAGCTGCAACAATGACAAGAGGTTTAATTAAATTTGAGAATCGAGATTGAGATGTTTGATGGCAAGAATTTCTCCCTATGGAGGATGAAGGTGGAGAATTTGTTGGTTTGGAATGACTAAGCCTAGCCTTCAAAGGGGTTGTGAAAAAAATCGAGCAACATGACACATGAGGATTGGATAAAGATGGATAGAAAGGTGGTTTCTACAATTCGTCTTTGCCTATCATAATCCCTCTGGGAGAAACTTGGAAAGATGTATGAGACTAAATTGATAAGGTTTTCCTAAAAGAACAACTTTATCATTTGAGGATGGAGGAGGGTTCAAATGTGGCAAATCATCTGAATGAGCTTAATACCTTAATCAGGAAACTGCTCTTGGTTGGTGTAAAGGTGGAGGATCAAGACAAAGTGATCATTTTACTATGTTCCCTCCCAGATACCTAGGATCACATGGTGCTGACCATCACCAACTCATCATCAATATCTATGAAATTCGATGATGTGGTGGTTGCTTTGTTAGAAGAATAGTTGATGCAAAAATTGTCTCTAGATCCCTCTACCAGTAAAGCCCTATCTGTGAGATGTCGTTCTAGAAAAAAGGGTCTACAAGGGAGATCACAGTCCAAATCCAATTCTAGAGGATGCAAGAAAGGGAAGTGATGGAATTGTGGGAAACCAGGGCACTCGAGGAAGGACTATTAGTATCTGAAAAATGAAAAGAAGGATGAAAAGTGAAATCAACCATCAACTGAAGCTAGTACAGTAGATTCAAAAGAGATGGAAACATGTGAGCCTTTCTACCTCAGTAACAACATATCTCTAATATATGCTCGGGTTTTTTACTCAAGTGTTGAAGAATGTAACTTCGGAAGATATTCTTATTGTATTTTATTGTACTTCCTTCGGGAAATATTCATATTATATTTGATTATGTAAAAACCCTAAAATAAATCATGTAAAATAGACAAGTCGGCCCAGTGGGTAAACTGCCCCAAACAATGGGTAGTCTGCCCCAAACAATGGGTAGAACTTCCCCAGTCAGGTCGGCCCAGTTAAGTAAAAAGGCCAGTTTTTTTACTACTATAAATGGAATAGCGCCTAGCTCATTTGGAGCATCACTCACTCAAGCAAGTTCGCATGAGTAGTAGCAAAAGGACAAGTTCACTTAGGAGAAAGAGTAGTTGCATTGAATACATCTTTTCTTGGGGTTTCTATTGTATCTTGTTCTCGGGTTATTGTACGAGATTGACATTCTACATTCTAATGAATCTATACTGAAGAAGTTTTGTTGGGTTTTTCCCGTGAGAGGGTTTTCCCAGGGTAAATCTTTGTGTTCTCTTGTTATGTTGTGCTTGTTTATATTTCAATGATCCTATTGCATATTTCAATGTTGTGCTTTGTGTTCTATTAGCCACCAAGAACCCCATGACCATCAAGGTGTGGGTTCAAGAATTTTCTTGACCATTTTGATCATCTCAAGGGTATTACTTTTGACATTCCTTCAAGGATCAATAAATCATTAAGTGTGGGGGTGCCTAGACTTCTCCTAGGGTACCATGATCTCATTAAAATACAAATGACCACTAAAAGGGTCATTTGGCCTATTGCAACACACCAAAGACACATTCTAGGGTATTAGGGCATAGGTTGTGGTACTGGAAAACAACTGGAGAACCATAGAAACACCTTAGGGGTCACTCAACCAAGTTAATGGGTAGCCAGGGCTTTTGGCATTGTCCCAAGGCCTCCAAGGGCTTCAAGCTTGGGCTTGGACAAAGTCAAAATGTCTCCTCTGACACAGACAACCACAAATCAAATACTAACCCTCAGGGGCTCCACAAGGGGCACCAAGACTTAACTGTTGGCATCAATGACCAGACATTGTTGGCATCAATGACAACCTAATCAACAATCTCCCCCTTTGTCATTGATGACAACACTCAGGCTCCCCCTGTTCACAACTTCTCTCCCCCTTTGGCATCAATGGCAAAGGGAACATCCTTTGACAATACAGCTCCCCCTCAGGGCATGCTCCCCTTGTCAACAACTTCTCTTCCTGTTTACATCAATGGCAACGCACTTATGCGTGAAGAAGAAGAATCAATTTAGTGGGAAGAGGGAATGACCCCCAATTTTTTTTGGAGGTACTCAAATGTCCCTTTAGGAAGTGGCTTGGTGAATATATCTGCTATCTGCTCCTTTGTCCCAATATATTCCAACTTGATGTGCTTTTCTGTGACCTGTTCACGAAGAAAGTGATATTTGATAGGGATGTGCTTTGTCTTGGAGTGCATGACCGGATTCTTGGAGATGCTGATGGCACTTGTGTTGTCACATAGAATTGGAATCGGCTCATCATATGTTACTTGTAGGTCTTGCAGGTTCTATTTCATCCAAAGGATTTGAGTACAACATGCTGCTGCTACTATATATTTTGCTTCTGCTGTTGACAAGGATATTGAGGATTGCTTTTTGCTAGACCATGATATGAGACAGTTTCCTAAGAAAAATGCTGCACCACTTGTGCTTCTTCTGTCATCCACACATTCTGCCCAATCCGCGTCTGAGTAAGCTAATAAGTCCAACTCATTTCCTTTTGAATACCATAATCCAAAGTCCATAGTTCCTTTAAGATATCTGAAGATTCTTTTAACGGCAATAACATGAGTTTCCTTTGGAGCTGCTTGAAATCTTGCAACATGTCCAACAGCTTGCATCACATCTGACCTTGAAGCTGTCACATACAGTAGGCTTCCAATCATTGACCTGTAAATTTTTTGATCCACTGCATTTGATTCATCGTCTTTGGTTAACTTGCAGCTAGTAGTCATAGGAGTGCTCACAGGCTTACAATCTTCCATCTTGAACCTCTTCAACATTTCTTTAATGTACTTGGTTTGAGAGATGAAGATGCCTTCTTCACATTGTGATATCTGAAGTCCCAAGAAGAATGTCAGTTCACCAAGTAGCGACATCTCAAATTCGTTTTGCATAACCTTGGCAAATTGTTGGCTCAGAGTATCATCATCACTACCAAAGATAATATCATCAACATACACTTCAACAATAAGTATGCTGTCATGATCAATCTTGATATACATATTGCTGTCTACGGTTCCCCTTTTGAAACCTTGTTTCTGCAAGTAATTGTCCAATCTGGAGTACCAAGCTCTAGGAGCTTGCTTTAACCCATATAGAGCCCTTTTTAATCTGCACACATAGTCCATGTTTGCTGATAGTTGGAATCCTTCTGGCTGTTCAATGTAGACTTCTTCTTCTAGTTTGCCATTCAAAAAGGCTGATTTGACATCCATTTGATACACTTTGATGTTTTTAGCACAAGCATGGGCCAATATCATTCTTATAGCTTCCATTCTGGCTACTGGAGCAAATGTTTCTTCAAAATCTATCCCTTCGATTTGAGCATATCCTTTGCAAACCAATCTTGCCTTGTTTCTGATTACCTATCCATCTTCATTCAGCTTATTTCTGAAAATCCATTTTGTGCCAATCACATTTTTGTCCTTGGGTCTAGGAACAAGTTCCCATGTTTCATTTTTCTCGATTTGATCAAGTTCTTCTCCCATGGCTTTGACCCAATGTTCATCTGCACTAGCTTCCGCAAAGTTACTCGGCTCAACTGTAGATATTAGTGAGAAGTATACTTGTTCTGGTCTTCGAACTTGTCTTCGATCTTTTCTGGTTTCTATGCCGGCATTTTTGTCACCAATAATCAATTCCCGTGGATGATTCTTTTGATACCAATTCTTAGGAGAGTTTTGTTGTTCTTGCTGTTGATCCTGTACTTGTTGATCCTGTGTAACTTTTGGCTGAATTTTTCTCTGTTCTTCTTCTTCTTCTTCTTCTTCTTCTACTTCATCATCATCTTCTTCTTCTTCATGATCTTCTAAGTCTTCCTGACATTTTGGCATGCTCGATTCATCAATCTTTACATTGATGATTTCCACTATCTTACCTAATCTCAGGTTGTAACACTTGTAGGCCTTTCTTGTGGATGAGTACCCAACAAATATTCCTTCGTCTGCACGAGATTCGAATTTTCTAATCTTCTTATCATATCTTCTGATGTAACACCTGCTTCCAAACACTTTGAAGTGTTGAACATTAGTTGTTCTTCCTGTCCATAGCTCATAAGGATTTTTATCAATGTTGCTTCTGAGCAATCCTCTGTTCATAATGTGGACTGCTGTATGTACTGCTTGAGCCCATAATTTTTTGCTTAGTTTAGCTTCATTCAACATAGTTCTGGCCATTTCTAACACTGATCTGTTCTTCCTTTCTACTACTCCATTCTGCTGAGGTGTTCTGGCAACTGAAAATTGTCTTTTTATACCATTTTCTTCACAGTACTAATAAAATTCATTTGATGTGAATTCTTCGCCATTATCGGATCTGAGACACTTGATTCGTTTAGCTGTTTCATTTTCAACCTGTTCTTTTAAGATCTTGAAGCATTCAAAGGCTTCCGATTTCCTGTTAAGAAGGCATACCCATGTCATCCTGGAGTAGTCATCAATGAGAAGCATCAAGTATTCTTCACCATCCAATCCTTTATTCTTGGTTGGCCCACATAGATCAGTGTGGACAAGCTCTAAGGGTTTTGTAGAAGAGTATTCTTTTGTCTTGAAATTGGCTTTCGTAAGTTTCCCATGCTGACAGTGCTTGCAGATAGTGTCAGAAGGCTTTGTAATCTATGGCATGTTCCTTACGGCTTGCTTCTTGCTGATCTTGACCAGATTATCAAAATGTACGTGTCCCATTCTTCTATGCCATAACCAATTCTCATCTTCTTTTCCTAGGTGACATTTCTCTTCTTTGATCTCATCCAGAACATATATGTTGTTTGGAGTCCTGGTTGCAATAGCCACTAACTTTCCCGATCCTTCTTTTCTTATTTTGCAGGACTTTGAGTTGAATGTAAGTTCATGTCCCTGATCACACATCTGGTTGACACTCAACAGATTATGCTTCATACTGTCGACAAACAACACATTTTCTGCTACTGTATCTTTGCCGCCAAGATTTACTGTATCTTTTCCAACAACTTTTGTTGATTTGTTATTTCCAAAAGAGACAGATCCTTTATCTTTTTCAAGAAACATGAAAGCACCTTTGTTACCTGTCATATGCCTAGAACAACCACTGTCAACATACCATTTGTTGCTACCGGTTTGAGCTTGAGCTTGAAGAGCTATCCCACATTCATGAATATTCAGATTGTTCTTTTGTCTGATCCATACTTTTTGCTGGTCACCTGTTTGATTGGTTGATACTTGTTTAATGCCTGTAGGAGGGATTGTCATTCTGCAATTCCTGGCTGTATGCCCGAAGTTGTTGCATTTCTGGCATTCGACTTCAGAATCCAAAGGATAAAAACTATTGTTGTTTCGTTGCCATCTAGAATTTTCATACCTGTTTCTGTTTTCTGGATATCTTCCTTTTATACAATTCATTGCTTTATGCCCAAATATTCCGCAAGAAAAACAATAACCATAAAATGGATATTCATACCTCGGAACAAATGGTCTTCTTGGAGGTGTTGCCCATTTGAAACTTCGATTTTCAACTGGAGTCCATTCTGAGGTTGGTTGTCTAGGTTGAAATGGTCTTCTTAGAGGTGCTGTCAATTTAACATGTTGATTTTCAACTGGAGCCTGTTCTGGTTGTTGTTTTGGCTGATATATGGGTACTTCCTGGATGACGGGGTCTTTGATAACTTCTAGTTTATCTTCAGCTGTCTTGGAACTTGAACCTTCATCATTATGCTTCTTATAACCAAGACCTGTTCTGTCGAGGTATGGATTTTGATTACTGATGATCTGATCAAGTATCTTGGAACTGTTGTCATAGCCTTGACTCACATTTTTCTTTTGTAGTTGAGTTCTTAGAGTCACTGTCTCCCCCATTAGTCTCTCACTTTCATTCATACTTTCTTCTAGTTGTTTCCTGAGATTGTCTTGAATTCTTTTAGCTTCTTCTAATTGAATAGTTAGACTTTGAATGAGTTGATCTGCTTCTTAAGATATTTGAGGTCTTTCTCGTAACTCCTGTATCTCCCCTTTAAATAGTTTATTCTTTTTCCTTTCTCTTCTCAGCTCTTTCAAGGCACTTATCAATTCTTCCTCCAGGTCTACTTCACCTTCTGAATCGGATTCTTCTTTGTTTTCGGAGATCTCATCTGAATCTTTTGAATCAACAGCCATGAAGAGTACCTTTTTTGATTCGTTATCACTGTTGTTGTCTGAATCACTATCACTATCCGAGTCATTGTCAGAATCTTCATCTGATGAGCTGGTGTTTCTTTTAGAGTAGAGACTTTTCTTCTTTGCAAACCTTCCATTTTTCTTTCCTTTGAAGTTCCTGTATTTCTTATGTTTCTTGAAACTATCATCACTATCAGAGTCTTTTGCATAGGGACATTTTGAAGCAAAGTGACCTATTTTACCACATGAAAAACACTTAAGAGGTAACTTACCTTTGTACTTACCTGTGCCTCTTTTGAGTTTTCTTACGAAGTTTGCTATCTCATCATCATCTGAATCATCACTGCAGTTGAAGTGGTATGCTGTCTTTGATTTGGATTTTATTTCTGAATTGTCCTTCTTGGCTTGTTTGTCTTTCATTGCCTGCTTGGAGGAAACTTTAAAGGCTGCTTCTTTTCTAGGTGAGTCTTCATCTTCTAATCTCATTTCATAAGCCACAAGTGTCCCATGTAGCTGGTCTACTGTCATAGTATCCAAGTCAGTCCTTTCTTCCAAGGATGAGATTTTAGGATTGCATCTGTTGGGAAGCATTCTTAGTATCTTTTGAACAACAACTGATTCTTCAACCCTTTCACCCAGGCCTCTGATAGTATTTACAAGTTCATCAATTCGAAGAAAATAGGTTGCAATGTTCTCGTCATCCTTCATCTTTAGATGTTCGAATTGTCCTCTGTAGGTTTGGAGTTTGCCTTCTTTGACCTTTTTGTCACCTTCGTAGATGGTCTTGAGTTTGTCCCACATTTCCTTAGCAGAAGTACACTGCATGACTTTGACAAAGACCGATTCATCCAATGCACTCGAAATATGGTTCGTGGCTTTTGAATTCGTATCATAACGAGCTAAGTCAGTTGGATCTGTTGGTGGGGGTGTTGGTACTTTATATCCATTTTCAACTATTTGCCATACTTGTACTCCTTGAGCTAGCAGAAAAGATTTCATTCGTATACTCCAAAAGGTATAGCCGGTCCCATCAAACATGGGTATTCCATTTTTACTGTGCTTGGAAAACTTGCCCATAATTTCCTTCCAATGATTAGACTGTTCTTGAAGGAACCCGCTCTGATACCAATTGTTGAAATACTGAGAGGGGGGTGAATCAGTATTTGCCAATCATTAAAAAATTTCAGACAAGAGCAAGTTGCTAATCACCAATCATAACAGCATATCATTAACATTCATGAAAGATAACAAGATGCACAGTACACAATATTTTTACGTGGAAACCCAAGTCCTGGGGGTAAAACCACGGAAACCTTTTATGATAAAATTTGACCCAGCAACAACTGGGGCTACAAATTTAATACAACTTCTCCAGCTACAACTGGAAGGGGATACAACCCCTAGGCTTCGTCAGCTACAACTGACGAGCTGCTACAACAACTCAGCTCACAAAATTGTGATCCCTAGCACCACCCTGCCACCCTAAAGAGTAATAATCTTGAACTTCTGAACTGAACCTGTGGACCCGTCAAAATTAATCACTGAACTCATTGCTGATAACCTCTGCTCATAACTTAGGACTTTATCACTGTCAAGTCATCAATGTATAATCATTGTACATCAAATCACTGATATGTCATTTCACTACCACAAACTGTACATGTACATCATTGTACACCACATCACTTGTCATGACAATTGACTTTCAAAACAGTCACTATTCATCAAGTAGTGCTGCTACACATTCACTGTACATCAAGTAGTTTTGTTATATCTTTGTACATACATGCATTCACTGTTCATCAAGCAGTACATCATTGTCACGTCATCATAGTGTATCATGCATCATTTTGTTACTACATCAAATCTTACTGCTAATTGTTCATTACTATCAAGTCGGTGTACATTAAGAACACCCCTTTGTAGCACAAATTCAGGACTGTGTTAGCAGCAGCAGTCTATTGCAAAAGACTTCGTGACTGTCAAGATCTTCAAAGTGTTGGACATCAAACTCAGGTTGTCAATCATAAAAAATTCTGACTGTCATGCATTGTCAAGGTAAAGCACTGTCAAGACTTCAGACTTGGACTGTCAACCACACGGATTCAGACCTCTTCAGAAATAGCAGTAAAAACTCACAAATAATTCGTCAACCTTCAAACTTGGACTGTCAACTTCTGAGATTAGGACTTCAAAAATTCGGGCTAGCATGTAGTGAAAATTCAGGTCTCTTCAGAAATAGCAGCAGTAAAAACTCACAGAAATTCAGGATTAGTCAACCCAAGAAATCAGACTTCAAGCTCAGACTGTCATGTCCAGTTATGGACTGATTGATGTCCTGTAAAACCCCAAAAATTTGTCTCTGTTAAAGTTCGGGTGTGTGTAGAAGTTCTCAAGACAGTCTGCTGCTAACCCAAAAGAAAAAGTCTGCTGCCAATATGAAACTTGGACTGTAATAACCTTGCCAAGAGGATCTTGTTGCTCCTGTGGAAAACGGATTCTTCTCTGCTGCTGGTATACCCAAAAATAAAAACAGTCAACTGCTCCCAAGACCCGAAAATCCTCATTCACATTTATACTAGCGAAATTCCTCAGTCACACAGTTGTGTAAATTCAAAATATTAAGTGACCAAAGGTAAGTGTATTAATACACGTTGAGGGAGAGCAATTAGTGGCCGACATGATGGAGTTTAATATTTAATTTTTTAAGTTGTTTTGACCACTTACTAGGGCCGACTTTATGAGGAAAATACTTTACAATTTATTAATTAAAAAAAATGTTTTAATTCAATATTTAATGGGGCGACCTTCAAAAAGAGAGTTCTAGTGTGATCAAGGGTAAGACTTTCATTCAGTGTTAAATTCTTTTTACTTTTTAATATTTAATGGGTTCAAGTGGTAGCACGGATCCATAGGGACTCATTTATTAATATTTATATTAAACCTTAATTGTTTCCTTTAATTTTTATTTAATGTATTTTATTTAGTTATTAGTATTTTAAAATGTCCTTAAAAAGTAAGATTTACTATTAAAATATTTAAAGTACTTTTTCTTTGTCCCCCTTTAAAATTTAATTTAAAATTTTAAAACCTTTTAAATTCATTTAATGTAATTTATTAATTATTAAAGTTTCTTAAAAAGTAGTTACTTTTAATTTATATTATTATTTAAAAAAACTTTTATGAAATCTTTAATTTGAGCCTCCCCTTTTTTATTTTAAATTATTCTATTAATTATTTAATTATTAAAGTATTTTATTATTAAGGTTTTAATGTTAACATATGTATGGGTGTGTTCTATTAGCTACCAAGAACCCCATGACCATCAAGGTGTGGGTTCAAGAATTTTCTTGACCATTTTGACCATCTCAAGGGTATTACTTTTGCCACTCCTTCAAGGATCAATAAATCATTAAGTGTGGGGGTGCCTAGACTTCTCCTAGGGTACCATGATCTCATTAAAACACAAATGACCACTGAAAGGGTCATTTGGCCTATTGCAACACACCAAAGACACATTCTAGGGTATTAGGGCATAGGTTGTGGTACTGGAAAACAACTGGAGAACCATAGAAACACCTTAGGGGTCACTCAACCAAGTTAATGGGTAGCCAAGGCTTTTGGCATTGTCCCAAGGCCTCCAAGGGCTTCAAGCTTGGGCTTGGACAAAGTCAAAAGGTCTCCTCTGACACAGACAATCACAAATCAAATACTAACCCTCAGGGGCTCCACAAGGGGCACCAAGACTTAACTGTTGGCATCAATGACCAAACATTGTTGGCATCAATGACAACCTAATCAACAGTTTTTATATTAAACACTACCTTGGATTATGTTTCCCTTGTTGCAACTATGTTTCAACTTGTATGAGGAGGGGCGAGGGGGGAAACAACCCTTATCTCTCCTAAGTTATCATATTGTATAATTGATCGTGGAATTGACCCCTCTACCATATTGGTGTGGGTGCTCCTTTGTCTTAATGGTAGGGTCCTTGTTCTTTCCAACTTGTACGCCCTTATTGAAGTAAAGAACATTGCAATTTTGTGGGCCTAGCTAGCTAAGTACCTCTTGGAAGTTGATTGGATTTGTGTTGCGACTATAACAATGTGGGCTTCCATGATGATAAAATTGGGGTTAACCTTGTCTAAATTCCCTAACGGTAATATACAACATGGAATGGCCTTAAGGCTAGGCTTAGCCACTGCTACCCCAACAAGTACTAAAAAGGAGACTCACCCAAGTTGTAGTTCACTTGGTCTAGTATTAGGGCCAGCTATGAGAGAGTTATGAAATGGCTTGACAGAGCCATACCTTTGGAACATAACACTTTCTTTTCCTCTTGTGATGGCGGTGGACTAGCGCAAGTGCTAGGAAAAGTTACTTTTTTTTGCCACCAAGCCATCGTGTTCTTGATATCTTGGGGAGCAACTAAGATGAGATTGTCAAATTCTATATACTTGCTTAACATCTCCCATTTGCAACAACCAACTAGGATCCAAGTCATTATGTGGATTTGGAACCTACTAGCCAAACTGCAGGGAGAGGATAGTTCGATTGAAAAGTGGAACAATGCCATAAGGTAAAATTACAACATCGTTGTGAGGGTTTGTTGGTAGATAGTAGTGGTGCAACACTCATGCCACAAAACAACTAAGGAAGAATTCAAAGAAGTCTCTCAATGAATTTAATTCAATCCCTATGGTGCAACTCTAATATTGTGAGTCACCAAGATTAGGCACTTCTTGAAGGTGGATGATATTTAGCAAGCCTAGCGTGCTCAAATTCACTCTCGGATCCACTGGCTTAAAACTATGGACCATCCCGCTAAGACCTTTTTCAAAATTCTTGCTATTATGAAGGCTTTTGGAAGGATTGGATCCCTAAAGATGTCGCTAGAAAGGGTCACTAGCCAAGACGGGACTGAGTGCAAATTTGTTGAGCATTACCATGGTGCTTTTCAGCTCCAAGGTATAATAGATGCATAGTGGGTGGCCATGCAGACATGCATTGACCTTGTCCCTTGTAAAGTTTCCCTAAAGAAAGAAATAATATATGACCAGGAGTCGGCCTCACCGAAATTAACAAAAGCTCTGATCATTTTTTATAAATAATTCAAATAAAAGAATTATTGTTACTAAGTTGAACTAAAGCATAACGCAAAATTAAACCAGTACAGTCAATATTATAAAAAAAGTGATTGTTATATTTCTAGCAACATAATAAATGGGGAGTATTCCGATTAAGGTTTCAAATTGGTTAGGGGGAGTATGTACTCATATTGTCCACCCCTCCACTTTAGATAGAAAAAGTGTGGAACTACCCATGGATGTTGTGTGTGGGGACTAGGGGTGTTGAGAAGTTGTTGGGTTACATCTCTTTTGGTGTGTGGGTCCATAGGGAATGATATCATGTTGGTTACTCTTGCGGATACGAAGTGGCACCTTGATCACAATCGTGGGCAATATTTATCTCATTTTGGAAATGTCTATCAATGCCCAAACGTTCAATGTTTTCAACCATCCAATGGTGTTGAAGGAGATCAATAGAGGAGACTTATTAATTCTCCATGTGGTGTTGAAAGTAGGTCGAACACCTCCTTGATTCCCCCAACGAATCTCTCGCCACTTTCACTGTGCCCAGATTCCTAAGCAATATACAATTGTAGTTAATTGCATTACATTTCACTGTTGTTTAAAAGCCTATTCCAAACATGAGTAGATTCAATTTCAACACAAAAAAACACTAGTGCATAAATTTAAATTAACGTAAACACATAATAAGACGATGATAGAGATTGTATGAAGTTATCGTTTAACATGTTGTATTGAGAATTGTCTATGCATCTTGATTATACACCATCATCGACTGCAATGGACAAACTCATGTTCATGCAAGACGTCATAGATTTCCCTCGTGCACACTTTCCAAGAGTCGGGATTGTTCTACTGAGAAGCTTAAGTTCATGAGTCATTAGTCACGGTATGCTGATATATACCATGGTCACCTTACTGTTGCAATAGTCTGCGGCTCCATCTGATCATCAATGATGCATGGTTCGGCCTCCATCCCTTTTATTTTTTTAACAGCTATATTATACAATAATACGGTAAGGCTGACTTGATAATATTTTGAATTCATATTTAGACGTCATTAAGGCGGTCCATGCTACCAGCTTTACACGAAATCCTTCTATGAATTAGTAGTCAAGCGGTGGTTGTGTTGGTGATACGTATTGTCATGGATCATTAGCCAATGATGACAGCCCATGAGAAAAGGAGATCGTTGGTGTGCACAATTAACACGCCACTCGAGCTTCTTAAGTTGCCAGCTTTAAAGGAAAAATATGAATGCTACCTCATGGAAGCAATTTTCCACTTGTTCGTCAATCATAAACTAAATATTAGTGGGAGAGATTATCAAAACTCTCAGTGGCAAATGGAAAAATATGGCAAATGATCAAGTCACAACAATAAGTGTAAATGAAATTACGTTGAATGACAAAACCGCCAGAGTTTGTTGGGAAAAATCATGAAGGATTTCCAATTAATATTTCCGTCAAAATGTCAATGGATGAAGCTTCCCAAGTACCAGATCAGAGGGAAGCCCGCTAGCTAAAATAGGGATAACTATGTATGAAGAATGGGGATAATTCATCTATCAATCTGCAAACTTCGTTGAGAGGCCAAGTAAATCACGTCGCCAAGACTTCTTCATTCGTTGCTATATCATCATCATATCAAATTTTGAATATTTCTTCTCCGAAGATTATGGGCATATTCCACGTGATTACAAGACCAACTAAATTACATTAAGAAAAGACGTCAAATCACTACATTAGGAGATGAAGCCAATTTCCAAATCTCCAATATTATTGTTGCAGAGTTTTTGACTAGGCCCATGCATGGGGCTTAGAGAAGGGGTTTCCAGGCACCCCATCTAGGGGTGTAGGGGTTTAGGGGCGAAGTTGTCCAAGCAAAAAATTCTAGACCGTTCTAGTGTATTTTGGTTCTTTCTGGAACCCTCATATGTATTGTATAAAAGGGGAGTGACCCCTCAACATTGTAATACAAGAGAGATAGAAGAAAGAATTGCAAGTTTTTTGGTGAGTAATAATAAAATATCGAAGATGTCATTGCGTCATGGTTTTACCTTTGTACCACAAGGTTTCCACATGAATTTCATGTTCTAATGTTATTGTTGTTTGCTTCCAATTTTATATTTTTTCTAACATCTAGTATCGAAGCCTACAAAACTCGCAAGCATGGGGTTTTCTGCAAGTGGGAGCTGCAACAATGACAAGAGGTTTAATTAAATTTGAGAATCGAGATTGAGAAGTTTGATGGCAAGAATTTCTCCCTATGGAGGATGAAGGTGGAGAATTTGTTGGTTTGGAATGACTAAGCCTAGCCTTCAAAGGGGTTGTGAAAAAAATCGAGCAACATGACACATGAGGATTGGATAAAGATGGATAGAAAGGTGGTTTCTACAATTCATCTTTGCCTATCATAATCCCTCTGGGAGAAACTTGGAAAGATGTATGAGACTAAATTGAGAAGGTTTTCCTAAAAGAACAACTTTACCATTTGAGGATCGAGGAGGGTTCAAATGTGGAAAATCATCTGAATGATCTTAATACCTTAATCAGGAAACTGCTCTTGGTTGGTGTAAAGGTGGAGGATCAGGACAAAGTGATCATTTTACTATGTTCCCTCCCAGATACCTAGGATCACATGGTGCTGACCATCATCAACTCATCATCAATATCTATGAAATTCGATGATGTGGTGGTTGCTTTGTTAGAAGAATAGTTGATGCGAAAATTGTCTCTAGATCCCTCTACCAGTAAATCCCTATCTGTGAGATGTCGGTCTAGAAAAAAGGATCTACAAGGGAGATCACAGTCCAAATCCAATTCTAGAGGATGCAAGAAAGGGAAGTGATGGAATTGTGGGAAACCAGGGCACTCAAGGAAGGACTATTGGTATCTGAAAAATGAAAAGAAGGATGAAAAGTGAAATCAACCATCAACTGAAGCTAGTACAGTAGATTCAAAAGAGATGGAAACATGTGAGGCTTTCTACCTCAATAACAACATATCTCTAATATATGCTCAGGTTTTTAACTCAAGTGTTGAAGAATGTAACTTCAAAAGATATTCTTATTGTATTTTATTGTACTTCCTTTGGGAAATATTCATATTATATTTGACTATGTAAAAACCCTAAAAGAAATCATGTAAAATAGACAAGTCGACCCAATGGGTAAACTGCCCCAAACAAAGGGTAGTCTACCCCAAACAATGGGTAGAACTTCCCCAGTCAGGTCGGCCCAGTTAGGGAAAGTCAGGTCGGCCCATTTATGTAAAAAGGCCAGTTTTTTTACTAGTATAAATAGAATAGCGCCTAGCTCATTTGGAGCATCACTCACTCAAGCAAGTTCGCATGAGTAGTAGCAGAAGGACAAGTTCACTTAGGAGAAAGAGTAGCTGCATTGAAGACGTCTTTTCTTAGGGTTTCTATTGTATCTTGTTCTCGGGTTATTTTACGAGATTGACATTCTACTTTCTAATGAATCTATACTGAAGAAGTTTTGTTGGGTTTGTCCCGTGACAGGGTTTTCCCAGGGTAAATCTTTGTGTTCTCTTGTTATGTTGTGCTTGTTTATATTTCAATGATCCTATTGCATATGGATGAGTGTTGTGTTGAAGCATTGGCTAAGATGCATTGGTTACATGACTGTGTACATCATGCATAAGAAGTTGTCATTACATGGAAAGTTACTAATCATATGACTAAATTTGACTTGTACGAAAGATCGTGTGCTATGACCTACAAGAGAAGGATGAGGATACACTACAATTTTTGAACCCAAAATCCGATGGCATAGATGTCCGATTTTCAACATCATGTTGACGATCATCCGGCAAGAATCTTATTTTTTAAACGTCAGTTGCACTTCGTCGGATATCCGACAGTAAAATGAACTCGTCGGATATCTGACATAGTCTAGTCGGATATCTAACAACTCCTCTTTTAATATTTTCGTCGAATATCCGACACCACTCACTTTATAGGAGGTCGGATATTCGACAACAGAGGCGTCGAATATCCGACAACTCTAACTTTATAGGAGGTCAGATATTTGACAACAGAGGCATCAGATATCTAGCACGATTGACATCAAAGACTGACGCCTTTATCCCTCGGTGGTATGGCGACGGCGTCGGATTCTTTGTAAGGATCTGTCAAATATCCGACGGTATTTTCATTGTAAGAAGTCAGATATCCGATGCCTTTAGTTGTTGGTGGTATGGTGATGGCGTTGGATTCTTTGGAAGTGGGCGTCGGAGATCCGATGGATATGTGGAATTTAAAAAAAAAATACAGATATCCCATGACATGAAAAAATTCACCTAAGCTACAGAAATCTATAATAAAGAGAAATATGACCACAACATTCCAATTTTTTAGTGTTGTTGATGAAACCGCTAAGCACAAACATTACTTTGATCTTATATCTAATAAGTATGTGAAAACCTTCACACATATATCATATCAAAACCTTCACACGGGTGGATTGAACCAATATTACTATGTTCTGGCAATGCATCACTCAATAAAACCCCAAATAGCTTACATATTCAAATCTATATTTTTGAGTAATGAAATATAAGCTGAAAAAATGTGTTGGGTATCGAATTGATATGATTGCAAGGTAGTAAAGAGGGGAGAGTAAATGTGTTCTTCTTATCTAGGTATCTGTATCCCATGCAGTCATATCTTAATGGCCATCTCATAAAACTGAATTGAACTACTAAGGATACTAAAGAAATACTCTTGCAGAAAAGTCATTTTTCCGGGTTCCTTAGGTTCTTCAACCATTAATGATCTCAAAACGAATTATGTAGGATCTTCAGATAAATAAAGTGCATTGGATTTTTCATGTTCCATGAAGCTTTTTTATTATAAGGATTTCTCTCACTCCCCAAAATACCTAGATTTTTTAGGTACTACGTTTCCATTGGTATAATCTGGACCAAATGTAGTAGAATGTTGAGCCATGGTTATTCAAGGACATAAAATATACAAGGAGCTTGATATTCTAAGTTAAGAACCTACAAGTGAGGAAAGTAGCTTTACAAAGTTGGGCATTTTTGTAGAGGTGTTGGAAGATTTATCAATGAAAAGTATTGATGACTTAGGCCATATGCTCCTGAATGAAGACAAATTACAACAAGGGGAAGAGAGAACATGAAGATCTTAGAGATGACATGGGTTATAAACTTGATATTCCATTCAAGTGCCAAATTATTTATTACTTGTAGAAAAATGACACAGAGGAGGTTGAGAAATCTAAACATGAGGAAATTCCATCATAAAATATAGATGGAATATAAAAAGGTGAGGTAAAGCGGACGAAAATGAAAGAACTTGAAAGGGTTATGGAGAACATAGAAGACAAAACTGATGATTGCTAGAAAGAACTGTAGTCAATTATAGATGTGAAAAAGGTGGCCATACAAGGTGGAAAGGATGAGTTAAACTGTATGGTGGAAACTACAAAATATTTGTAAGATGCTACTAATTGCACATGACATTGTATTCTCCTTAACCTAAGGATGGATTATGCATAAATTCTTTGTGTGCTTATAACAAGTTTGAGTTGCCAAATTTCCATGTGGCCTTATAGAATGCAAACAAAATACCATCCTATCTCAAAGACTTGGTCTTAACCATATCCATTAGAGTAGTTGTCAACTCATCCAAAGTGATTGCTTACACAACCTTGTATGGGCTTCATATATTCTATGTAGGCCCACATTGAGACAAGTCTGCATGGCTATTATACATCTCTAATATGTGATAATTCAAGACTAATACATTGACCTGTAGTGGCAGACAAACTTTTTCTCAATCTCTTATTCATTAGTCCCTCTTATGTGGTGTTTTCTTCATTGGTCAATATCTATTGCATAACTAGTGGAGTTGATTTTTGAGTTGGGATCACCAAGCAATATGTGCTTTGTCAACTTTTGTAGTAGGTCTTAAGGATTGGTGACCTTGGCATAATTCTTTCATCGAAGGGATTTTTTTTTGTGGTGTTGGGGAACTTTTTTGAGCATGTAGGCATTTTGCTTCCCATACTCCCTAAAAAAGGATTCAATATGACATACATCTTTCCAATAAGTTTCTTCTTTTTCTTGTTTTCTTTTGTGGACACCATCTTGGATTTCTTGTCCAAGTTGTTTTGTCGTGGCTACATTCTCATCTGTTGGTTCTGGCCTAGGTTCTTCAATCTTCATTTCAACACAAATTTGTGGGATGCTTCGAATTATTAAAACAAATATCCTGTGACATGAAAAAAATCACCTAATTGATATCTAAATTGATTTCTTATTGCACAAGCTTCATCATGAAGCCGATGCAAGTAATCAACATACCTGGAATTGATGGAATTGATACTAATTATAAAAGGTGCAAATAAAATAAAACAAGAATGCTAAGGGAATCATCTGCTAGTCCATCTGTATATCCTCCATCATATAAATCAAGTATCATGACCAGCATATCACCCCACACTAATTAGCATCTCAGAAACCATGGTGCAATGAATCAATGTGCACGAATTAAGGAGTTGTGTTTTGTGATTACATGACTACATAGTGTGTTAATGTGCACCTTTTTGTTTCTCTAACATTTGTTTGTTGCAACTTTCAAGTGTTAAAGATAAGTTTTTCAAACAAGGAATTTTTTTAATGTTTTCCAGTCATAGAAGAAAACATAACAAATGGAATTTTAGAATTTATCCATTTTTTTCTTCTCATATGTTTTAATCCTTGTACACTTTCAAAGGAGTACTTTAGGATTCTCTAATATAAGGACTAATATCTAGTTATTAAAATTTAGTTATATGATAAAAATTGCAATAAAAAATATCCAATATAACCCTAAATAATCATTGTCTAAATGATATAATAATTTAGTGTTGTTTATGTGATAATCACTATATTTGATAGTTGACCAATATAATATATGAATCAATATAATATATGAATTAGTTTAATATTATTTGTAGTTATCCTTAAAAATGTTTATGACCTAGACAACGAGGAGTTGATTAGCATTTCATACAGGCAGTGAGATGTCAACTAGTTTCATATAAACAATGGGATGCCAACCAGTTTCATTGAAAAATTCAAGATGCCAACTAGTTATTAGCATTCCTTAGGCTTCCTTGATGAACCACTATAATGGAACATAAAAAAGAAAAATTAGACAATGCCTCTAACACTTCTTAAATTGCATGTTTCCTTGGTGAAACACCATAATTGAACCTAGGTAAAGATAAATTAGACATTGGATTTAATAGGTCTTAACTTACATGTTTCCTTGGGTATGAATATACTCTTTTTTAAACCAAATTAGAGAGGTCACCAAGTATGGGACTTATTAGAATTCTTGGCATAGGTTGAAAAAACCCATGAACTCATTGTCTTTAAAAATTTCTCTCAATTCCAATAGCCCCTGAAAATTTTAGAGTATATTGCAAGTGAGTAATTATAAGTTAATTTTTATATATGCAAGTAATCCAAATAAGTTTTCAACTCAAACCAACTATGATTAAGTGCAAAGGTGTGATCTTTCTCACCCATTGTGTGCCAGCTAAGTTTGAATGTAAAAAATTATCTTCCAATAAAGCTAAAGATATCATGATTGTGGAAATATATGATGGTAGCATGAATCCTTTTATTCATGTTGAGAACTGTACCTAGAAGTAGGATAGTGAAGGCATGTAGCATTTTTTTTTATTCAAAATTTTGTCCATACTCTGGGATCCATTCCTAATGTCTAGTATTTACAGAAGAGATAAGAAGGCAAACTAGGGGTTTTGTTATTCTTTAGATTCAAATATATGAATACTTATCCTTTGTGTAAAGTCACCCAAGGTGAGATAAGTATTGAAGCTCATTAAGGAATTTTCGCTTACTGACGAGTTGCATGACACTCATTCTCCTATTGTTTGTCCTTATCATCAAGACATGTATCCTTCCAAATCCCTACAAAACCATTGAAGCGCCCTCTCTATTGCAGGAAGATTGGACAGAATGGAGAGGATGCAAATGATCTAGAGGATTTGATACATATCTCATTCAAATATTCTCAAGGATATTCCAAGGAAATTAAATTGTGGAAACTCGACATTGGTTACGAGGAGCAACCAAACATCACTTTTATAAGATATTACTGGGATGAAACTATTATTTCTAAGATCATAGCCTTACTAAAAAATCGTTTTTGTAAAGTTTTACTAAGATGTAAGGCATCATGGGAGAACTGGGGGAAATGAAATTTGAGTTGTGACCAAATGATAATACCGTTAAACATCAATCTCTTGTCTTAATCCCAAGGTTAAAGAACAATTGAAAAAGGATATTAAGGGAAAGATGGTTATAGGTCTGGTATTTCCTATAAAAGAGTCTATTTGGATTAATCACATTGTCATTAGAGCAAGAAATATATGGATGGTATCAAGGGTTGTTTGGATTTTAGAAGTTAGTTATTCATGTATGTGGGAAATGAAGCGTGCTCTTTTACATATTTATTCTTTGAATACAATCAAGTCAAGATGGAAAAAGAGGACAACCAAAATACCTCCTTTACCATTGAATGGAGTGTTTTTGCTTACAATGTTATGCTTTTTGGACTCAATAATTCACTAGTTGTCTTCTCTATAAGTGTGTACAAAAAATACCAATAGTTTTGAAAAAACTATGAAAATGGATGGCTATAAATAAAAATGTTTTAAAGCAGCTACAATTTAAAAGTATGCCATATTGCATCATTGCTCTTACCCGTGTCTTGTAAATATGCATTTGTTGCCGATACTTATAATTTCTTGGAACAACTTCCCTTGATTTGTGGAGCTTGACAATGTCTACATTTGCTTTACCTTTCAAAACATCTTTCAACATACTACAAATATTTTCCTATTGCAATAATTTCATGGTAGGACCCCTCAAATAAATTTTTGCTTCTTTATGAAAATAATGAAATGAACCTAAAAAAATACAGTCTCAGTAGTCTCAATGAATAAAAACAACATTAATAATGAACATTTTACATTTGATGAACATTTTAATTTAATAATGTAAATTACAATAATATTCAAGTAAAATAATGGGTAATAAGAGTTCACCTGAGGAAACATGGAGAGCACCAAATCAAAGTATATAATACCACTGATCACATCAAAACACCAATTTTTCTTCTGAAATTTCAAAACTTTTCCCAAGGCTATCTGTAACAAGTTCCAAGGGATGAGTGAAATAGCCATAGTAAAATTTCAACACTACAATTATACACCAGAAGAAATTTTATAAGTCATGGAATACATGCTATAACAATAATGCTTCAAAGAAATAACTGTGGGGAATGGATAATTCATTACCTTTTCAGAGGCCTTGAAAGTAGGTTAAGATGCTTTAGTTTCATAAAAAGCCCCAAGAAATTGTCAAAATTTAGATGACACGCGAGTGGGTTGTAGAAAGGAAGCACCATAGCCATTCATTGAGCTCCTCTCTGTTTCGAGAATAATTTAATATTCTCTACTGAACAGGGACAACCACGTGAAGGTGGAAGCTTTTATGGCCCCTCCCCCCCCCCTCACATCACTCTTAATTCCCCATACCCAATGCATGTGCCTGAAGAAAAAAAATTCGTGCAAATGAATGTCGATTTCATCATAAACAAACATTTACCATTCATTCAATAAAAGCTAACATTCATTAAACCATTCATTCATTCAATCAACAGATTCATTCAATAAAAGCTAGCATTCATTAAACCATTCATTCATTCAGTCAACACATTCATTCAATAAAAGCTAACATTCATTAAACCATTCATTCATTCAGTAGGCAAACAATCATGCATGACATAATATTATCAAAAATAATTACTCAATATTTCTTCAGTCACTTCTTTCTAATTTTTCTTCTCTTTACAAAATCAACAAGAAGCTCATATTCTGGAACTTGTCCTTCATTTCTTGGTGCTTCATCAACTTGTCGTGATGTCTGCCTCGTAGAGTGCTCACGACGTGGATTTTGCGGCAAGGGGTTCGAATTTGCTGCAATAATGTGAAAATGTTACATCGATATATTTTGTTAATATAATGACAAGTATTGCATTTAAAAAAAAATGAAAAGGTGTTTTTTTACCTGTTGTGGCCACATTATGTTCTTCATATTCCTGTCCAGACTCAACCTATACAGTGTGACCCTCTACATGCTCTACAGTTGAAATATGGAGAAGTACAATTAATGTTCACCGTCTGCAATGTTATATATAAAATTGTAGCATATGAATAAATTCATTACCAAGATTCAAAGCATGATCTTCGATTGGTTGTTGTCCATCCTCGACATTAAGGGGATCATTGATTTCCTGCTCAAAACAGAGTCAATATTTTATGTCAATTATTTATAACGAATAGATTGCACAAGTAATAAATCTTCATTAAACTATATAGATTTTATATACATGTGCACCAGATGGATCACCAAAAGACCGTGTTTGCCCAGACACGCTTTTTCAACATTCAACAACAGCTTCAAAGCCGTGCTAGAAGCTAAGCTTCAAGTCTTCCTCAGTGGGCACTTCTTTGAATTGGTCATCCTGCATATTTGCATAACGTCATTAATTTACATTTTGCAGTGCAATAAAACAAAAATAATTTGCAATTTATTATTTGGATGCATTATTTGGTTTTTCGATACTTACAATCTGTGCCGCCAAATTCGAATAACCACCAAGCCCAAGCTTGTATTGACCAATTTTTTCTAGTCTTGCCTTTGTGGCCTTTGATGTGTTTGACAACCTATGCAAGTGTTGAAATATGTTAGATGTTCCAAATTTGATATAAAAATTAATAATAATAAGGTTTAGAATTACATTGTGGAAAGTATTGCATACCTCCTTGTGCCTGGTGGTAGCTTTCCTTCTTTTCTCAGTGCCCTCTCATTTCCATCTTCCACTAGGGATTTCCACCTAGGGTTCCTTTCTAGGTGAACCCTATATTCATCTTGGACAATATTCATATGTTGTCCAGCCTTCTTTAGGACCACGGATCAATCGAAGGTCTCGTTGCCAAATAGGCCAACCAACCAATTAGTGAGATCATCTTTTAAATTTTTCGTTTGTCTATTCCACCTTGTGTGAATGGTGGGCCCAAGATATCCAAGGACAAATCATTTAGATGTTTATAAAAAACATCATTTCCTGCAAAACAATCATGCCATCATTAGTTGAAAAAAATGTTTTATCAGTATATTACAATCAAATTATAAACACTAACTTGAACATTGTATAATTACCTGGGATCTTATCTATATTTATTGGAACGAGATCTTCATCCACCAAAAATGTTGCATGTATTGTACCTGTGCTAGTGACACGAGAAGATCTAGGAAATGCTACTTCGGTCATATCGATACTAGCAGGCTCTGCATCAACCCCTTCTTCTGCACTATCTAGTGTGTGTCGACCACTAGCGGGTGCACTCTCTGTTAGCCTCGGGGTGTCACGAAACGTTTTTCCAAATGTTCAGTCGACAACAATGGCGCATGATTTGATGTACGTGGATTCATTTGCTCATGTGACAATTGATCTCCATGAGCATCACTAGGGCGACCACCACCTTGACCACTAGTGTGTGGTCGCAGAAAATCCTGTAAATACAAACCATATTTTATAAGTTCACTATCATATAAAAGTAAAAATTATAAAGTTCTAAATGAATTTATATTATGATTCAATATTTTGCAACTTACTTGCAAGGCATGAGATCTCTTTACCAACACTTCAACCTTGGCTTTAATCTCGTCTGTCTACGGAATAATGAATAGCAGACGAAGGATATCCGCATTAATTTTTTTCAAGGTCTTCTCTATCACCTTAACTGGGTCTAGAGAAGAACCAATGTCAGCATCACCCAACAACTCATGCACATCAAAAGCTATTGATTGTTGTGATGTTGTTTCATACACCGAATCATTGGTCTGCAACAAAAATATATAAAACATTACTAATGTGAAAGCAATAGACTGAGGAAAAAAGTATATTAACAAAACATATATATCATGATAGATTCCTAAAATTACAACTAGGTTTACCTGATGCCTGGATGATGGTGTCGTCTGATCCACAGCTGGGGACTTGCCCCGATCATCTGCCTACAAAAAATAAGTAGAAAACATTATCATAATCAAACCAGTATACACACGAAAAATGCATAACAAAAAAACATTATGCTACATATTATATTGGTACAATTCCAATGAATTATACCTGCTACCTCAAGGATCGTGATCTCCTCATCGGATCAATGGTTATAGGTGAGCTACCCCGATCTACTAATAGGAAGGTGCCCTTACAGAACCCTAAATCAAAAACATAGAAAAAATTATCTAAATGAAACCAAAATACTCACTGAAACAATATAATAACAAAACATTTTGACGTATCTAAATTATACAATTACAATCAGGTTTACCTTTTGCCCCAAGGCTGTTGTCGTCTGATCAACAGCCGGGTGGCTTCCCCGATCAACACTCTGCATCAAATATAAATAACATTATATGAACCAAACAAATATACTCATGAAAAAACACAACAACAAAAAATTTTGTACATATTAAATTTGTACAATGGCATCGATGTATACTTGCCGCCTTGAGGCATGTCTGGTATCATCTACTGCGAGGGAGGTGCCCCTTACAGAACCCTGCATCAAAAACATGGAAAAAAATTACCTAAAGGAAACCAAAATACTCACTAAAACAATATAATAACAAAACATTTTGACGTATTTAAATTATACAATTACAATCAGATTTACCTGTTTCCCCGAGGTTGTTTTCGTCTGATCAATAGTCGGGTGGCTTCCCTGATCAACACTCTGCATCAAATATAGATAACATTATATAAACCAAATGAATATACTAATGAAAAACAAAGCAAAAAAAAAACTCTTTTTTCATATTATATTTTTACTATTACAAAGATGTATACCTACTGCCTCGAGGAAGTTGTACTGGTCTGACCAGCTGTTGGGGAGCTACCCCGATCACTACCCTGCGAACAAAATATAGAAAATTTAAACGAATTTATAACAATAAACTAACTAAAAATCCTTAATATGTTAAATTCATTAATAAAAGGTTGGGTAAATTGTTAGATGTACCACTCCCATAATAACCGTGTTTGTATCTACCCGATTCAAATTGTAATTAATAAGCAACTCTTCCCCTGCAACTATTGATTTAATGGCACATACAAAAACACGGTTTCCTTCACGCCCCTCAAATTCGCAGTTGGATTGCTTAATAGTAGACCCTGGTTGTGTACTATTTATAAACCCCTCAATATTCCCAGTGGCCTTTGGCCTTCCGTCATTGTACAACGTTTCTCCTTTATTTTTATCTTTGTCTTTCAGTTGTAAATAATTTGTTGACAATCCATATCTACGCATACTTCGTGTATATTGGACTAGGCGTATCCAATCTTTGTAGTTGTAGCAGGGTCCAACATAATCCATCAATTTTGTACATATGTCGTAACCGAACTTTATGCCATCCATGCAAAACAACCCCAAACCATGTAATGACGACGGTGCAATTCGATATATCCTCTCGTTCACACAAAAATATGTTTTCAGTTGAGGAAGATTTTTGGGTACCCATTGTTTCACTAGATGTTTGTACCTCAAGGGCACCTTGATGTCGCCTATTGTCTCATCATCAAAGGAACATGACCCCCCTTCAACGAGAAAAAATTCGATGCGTTTATGGAATTTTCTTCTGATCTTTTGACATCTAGTTGATATAACTCTTGTAGACCTACTAGATGTCTCACTTTCTTCTATCCTTCCTAAACTCCCCTCGCTCGAGGAAGACAGATCTGACAAATACCTGTTTGGTTCTACCTGCACCATGGAAAAAAAGTTCAAATAGGACCTTGTTGGGTATGCATAGTTCATATTAGAAAATTACAAGGCATTAAGGCATGCATTTTCCACTATCATCATACATAGTTATCATGCCTCCACCAAATGTAAACTCCTCTCTTTTATTACATCTAATAAACAAGTACTACTGAAACTAAATATAACAACAGTAACAAAACATAATTTTCATTTCTTTCGACTTTTCCACATTAACACTACAGCCAGTTGGCTCATTGTGTTAAAGTAATCTTCAGTAACATGTAATTACTAACAATAGTTAATCAACATTAACATGATTAAAGAAGATAGGTTTAGGGTACTTTCACCGCAATGTGTAACCTTCTTGTCGGATACTCATAATTATTACTTTCAGTGAAAACTGTACCTCTCAGATGTTAGCCAACATTAGGAACCCACTGACCCTACTAAAGGGTGAGTACAAAACAGAGAGAGGGAGAGAAAGGTTGTATGCAACAGTAGTTAGACAAAGACAGTTACATTCATTATAGAAGTTAAATAAAGCGCAAAGAATGATTACAACAAAAGTCTTAGTGCAAGTGAAAGCTTAACATAAAAACACATATCTGATCACCAACAATTTTGTCTGACAGGACAAGTCTTAACTACTCAGGACAAAAAATAAAATATAAAAATTAAAAATTAAAAGTAAAATGATCAAATAAAAAGGAGTCATAAATAATAACATAAATCATAAGTGGGGTACTAGGGTCATTTAGGGGACAAACAACCATAGTAACCAAAGGACCAAAAACATTAAAGGGTGGTACGAACAACTCAAGATGGGCGAAATGACCCTATCAACCACAGGCCAAGGACAAGGTACCACAAGACCAATAAACAACAGGGTGCAAGGACCAAAAGTAAATCAACCATTGTGGGGAAGGTACAACCAGTCATCTCTCTCTTAAATGTACAAATGTTCCATATAACCTGAAAGTTCATCATCACTGTATGAAGAAGGTTCCACACGGATCATGTGGTCATGATGTGGTATATGTGTGATAAGGTATATCGGCCATGGGATTGAGTATGACGCTAAACAAGCAAATCTCATACGTTAATGCCCATAATTGGTAAATGAATACCCATAATTGTTGGCACACAATTTGGAAAAGAATTAAGGATTGAGTCTATCAACTAGCACACCCGATATATAGAGTATGAGCAATATAACATCTAAACTAGCATATTGGATGCCAATTTTATATAAAGTCATGACAATGTGGGGTAACCATGCATCCATGCATACATGCAATAGCTTCTTGTGACTACCTCTTATTTGACCTGCCAAAGAGATGGGAGGTCAAATAAGGTCAAATATATGCAATAGCTCCTTGTAATTACCTCTTATATGCAATAGGTCCTTGTAACTACCTCTTATTTGACATGCCAAAGAGTCAGAAGGTCAAATATATGCAATAGCTCCTTGTAACTACCTCTTATATGCAATAGATCCTTGTAACTACCTCTTATATGCAATAGCTCCTTGTAACTACCCCTTATTTGACATTCCAAAGAGATAGAAGGTCAAATAAGGTCAAATATATGCAATAGATCCTTGTAACCACCTCTTATATGCAGTAGCTCCTTGTAACTACCTCTTATATGCAATATCTCCTTGTAACTACCTCTTATTTGACATGCCAAAGAGATAGAAGGTCAGATAAGGTCAAATATGTGCAAAATGATATCCCTAGCCATCTGAGCCATCCCTATTATTACATATCTTAAAATGGGAAAATTTTACAAGCAAAAGATTCTGTATGCAAGGATTGTATGATGTCCTTTGGCTATGTACCTAGTTCACGAGGCTGAAAGTCAAATGTAATGACCAAACATTATATATTGCTACTATGGACAATGGAATCGTTTGTCCGAATGATACTAAGAGTGCATAATCCTAACCAAACTTATATCTTGGTTGGGATTTGTATGCCAAATAAACCCCTATAACCTTACTATTTGCAAGCTAACATCATGACCAAAAACACTTCATATTAATGAAGTATCTGCAAATCAGCAAAGAAGAGATTCAAGATTATAAGATAATTTCTTTTAGAGGTTTAGCATAGAGCATTGTTTGTGTGTTGATTGACCATGTCATGTGTACGATATTAATCTTTGCTCCTCCTTAGGATAGATTTAGGGTTGTAACCAAGGATATTATTGTTTTATTGGAGGGTTGTCTAACCAAGAAACTCTATATTAGAGACCCCGCCCCTTGGCTATTGTTGTTTTTTATTAACATTTGAGAGATCCCTCTTCTTTGAAAGAGGCTTTGGGAGACTTGTAGAGATTATCTTGTAGTGTGAGGCAAATGTTTTGGCAATAAAAGACTTGGATTTGGTACTCAACTCTTCTCATTCAAATGTTAGCAACTTGGTTCATTTGAATAGTAAGGTATGCTAGGTTGACAGACAGCTTATGTTTTTTCAGTTTCTTCTCATAAATTTTAGTAATTGGTTTAGCTCTTGTAATTTGCATCTAAGGAGTAATTACATGTTTCTTCTCAGCATTTTGCTAAGGTTTATATTAGGTTGCTAGTTCAAAGGAGCATCTCTATAGAGACCTTTTCATGGGAAAATTTTGCATCTAATTCCAGAAGTCTAGAATAATTGTGGCATGTCTATGCATTTCATTACCCCATATGTGAAAGGATAAGCAAGGCACTACTCTCACTCATCAACCACCTTTAAAATTAACAATTTTCTTTACTTTTTTGTTTATTTGAAATCTGGAAACTACACTTTGTTAGATCATAAGAACAGATTTCAAATTTTAATGCCTAAGGGTTTCAAACAACAATTATTTCTATCTTAGGCTTCATTTTGTTAACTTAAATTTATGGAAAATATTATTGGTATTTGATATTAAGAACGGAAAATATTATCGGTATTTGATCTTAAGAACAGAACTACACTAATGCAATCCATCAAATTGGGAAGCTTATGCATTTGTATGGTTGTTCCCTCAAAGGACAGTACTCGAGCTTTGACACACTACACCAAAATGATGATATTCGATGCCCATCATCCATAGCATTGATTCTAATAGGAATACCTTTTTTCCACCAACTCTCTTTCCATAATTACTTTTAGTACTTTATGAATTCTTTAATGCTAGGACCTTTATATTTTTCTTGTAAAATACATTTTCCTTGTGAAAACAAAAAATAACTAGGTAAAAAAGTATTCAATCAAGAGTGGGGAAATCACAACAAAGGGTCGATTAATCACCCAAACAATGCAACAACATTTTAGGTGTTGGCCCCTGAGCAAGGCTCAAGCTCAATGAGGTGACGAAGATAAGGGCAAAGCACAATACTCAGTACAACTAAATTCTTACCATTCCCATAGGTTATGGGTTGCAGGGATCTTACTACCACCTTTAGCCTTAGTGTTTGCAACCAACAAAGATAGTTACATCCCAAAGATCATTAAAAAAACAATATTTCTAGGCATAAACTAAGCTAGAGTACCCCTGTTTTTCAGGTACACTACCAACCCCTTAATCCACATAGACCAGGTTATATAAACTAACAATTTTACTAATCCAAGTACACAATCATCCCCAACAATGGGCAAGCCACCTCTTTTTATAATCTATCTGAATGTAACATTTTTACCAATATTTTTCTCTTGGCCTTCGCCCTACTCATGCAAGGGTTAAATTGGCTTGAGGGTAAATTTACAAGTGCCCAAAACAACAAGGTAAACATGAAATACAACCCTTTCCTTCTACCCATTTACCCCAATTAACTTTGGAGGTCATTTTCCACTTTTTCCCTTCCCAAGGCTTCTACAATAGCACATACATCCTCATTAAGACATAAGCCCTTTCCTTAGGTGCATTTTCCTTTCACAGTTCCACCTGTATCATATTAGTCCATTCAACATATCCATGTATCATATTAGTCCATTCAACATATCCATGTATACATTACAACATCATCATCAAAATAAACATCATAAGCCATAAACTATATGACATCCAGTTAAGCCATATCATCAATGAGTCAAAGAATCACGACAAGACTAAGAATTGTCTTCGAACCCCAAGGAATCCTTAAAGATGCCACCACCGAAGTGTTGGGCCAAGGAATTCTAGGCAAACCACATAATATTAAAGCATCATGAATCATATAACATAATAAAAAGTCACCAAGATATCAACTTGTAATAAGTTAGCTCTTCCAAGATACCCATGTATATGCAACATCATTATAATCAATGCTTGCCATAATATAAAACATATGAATGACAATGCATCCTATACATGTAAACTTCATAATAAGGCGTCCAATATATGCATAAATCATAGTAAGGAAAAATAGTAAGGCATTCCTAGACAAATTACATCATGAATGTATTCATCATAAACCATATATAATAAGGATAGATCATACCAAATTATCATCAAGGGTCATCCATGCTACATTGTTATCTAGGAGATCTAGTCAACCCCTAAACAGACCGTCTTACCTCATTCCTCATTCAAACATTAGCAACTTGGTTCATTTGAATAGTAAGGTATGCTAGGTTGACAGACAGCTTATGTTTTTTCAGTTTCTTCTTATAAATTTTAGTAATTAGTTTAGCTCTTGTAATTTTCATCTAAGGAGTAATTACATGTTTCATCTCACCATTTTGCTAAGGTTTATATCAGGTTGCTAGTTCAAAGGAAAATCCAAACAAAATGAAAACCACCAAAAAACCCATAGAAACCCAACTTTAAATCATGACACGGGATGTGTACAGCCTTCCAACAAAATATTAAAACAAACTATCCTAGGGTATCTCCAACCAAACCACATGACACACAGACCATTGATTCGAGGGCTACCAGTAGAGTAGGGGTTTGGATATGAGCAATAGTGGAAAGTGAATGGAAGATCAGACCCTTGGTATTTTATTTGCCTTCGACCAACAGTCCAGAAGGTAGCTTCAACGCGGGGAACAAGTTGCAGCATGAGAAAAAAAGTTACAGGTTCAAGATCGGCTCCAGTGATACAAGGGTAACGGGTTTGAGCTACGACACACCCATAGAATTTCCACCAAAAAGAGTTTTACTCTGTGTGCTCAACAGAAGGAAGTGCAAACTATGAACGCAAATGGCCAAGCAAAGCATGGCTTTGACATGCCAAGACTAGAAAATACATGGATGATAACATGAAAGCTCGAAGCCGGGTGGTGGAGGAATAAAAGAGTTCGATGGAGGGTAAACAAATGCACAGTTACCACCCAAGACCATGAAAACCTCAGGCAATTCCCAATCCAAACAAAATGAAAACCCCCAAAAATCAACTTCTCAAAGATTTAGGGTAAATGCCAATACGTCGCAGGCACAAATGAGTTCGAAGAAGGTTTTACTGACCGATTTCAGAGGCATTGGATACTATGTGGCTATGCTCGGTTACCTCTGGTTTAGACCTCGAATTCTCTTCCTCTGCCACCTCTAGTTTGGACCACAATCTCCTTTGCAACCTCCGGCTCAGCAGGAATTCCAATGTGCTTGGTTACCTATGTGGCTCTGCTTGGTAATTCAGCAAGAATTCTCTGCAGGAATGTCTCTCTTTGTGTTATTGAGGTAATTTGCGGGGTTTGAAGTGTTGGTCTCTCTTTGTGCACTCGTCTGATGGTAGCCTACACCCATTCACATGCAGTTATATATTGTTTCATACCCTCATTTTATGTTACGTTAAACATTAATCCCACGAGATTATAGCCCGACCATTTAATCCAATCACCTACAAATTGGATGTGCTTGGGTTTTGAATTGTTTGGGCAATATGATATAGTAAGAAAGGGATTCTTTTCTATAAGAAAATGTTACCGTAGAGATATTTGAATATGCCATGTCGCAAGCAAAAGTCTATTGTTACAAAACCTCAAAAGAAATAGGAGAAATTCCTATAAGCCAAGCTACTCTTGGAGTTGATTAGGGGGTCCTATGTGAACCTATAAAGAGAAATAATGTGAATTGTAAGAGCACAATCAATATTCAAGCTATGGTATGTCAGGGAAAATAGGTTAAGTGAGAACCTTTGGTTGATTATATAAGTGCACACCAATGTCTATGCATTTGGCATCGTAATTAATAGGTGTTAATGCCACCATTACACATTAATGTTAGTTAAGGTGTCGAGTTCTTTGATTCCATGTCATGGTCATCAAATCTAATATATTAAGAATTCTAGGATTTGTGTTGGAGACGAGTGACCAAAAGAATGCCATTAATTTGTCATTGGTTTCACAAGGCTTCAAAATGATATATGATTTCTTTTATGTTAAAATTTTGAGTATTTGAAATGATATTTGTGAGAATTTATACATTTGCATCTAATACCGAAAGCTAAAACTGCACACATCTTGTTCCTAGTGCTTTCATACTGGTCACCAATCCGATTCTCAAGTTAACATCTAAAGCTACTTACACAAGGGTCATCTGATTCATTTGTTTCCACAAAAACCATAATCATGACTATAAGAGCAATTCAATGAACACAATGATTCTACTACATCTAATATTAAATTATGGCTCCAACTATGAATTCACCACACTTAATGGTGTCTTTGAACAAGAGAACATGCCCACTATAATGTCTTCTCCATAAATGTTAAACCATTGGTAAATGTATGTGAAATTGGTAAATGTATGTACACCTAGAAAAATGAAATTCTATAGCCAAATCTACTTTAAACATTCATTTTACCAATTTTTAAGAATCACAAATGAAAGGTAAGCACACAAGAAAAGAATACATGTCCTTAAATTATTAAATAGTATCACACTGACTCATACAAAACTTGAAGGAATTATGTTCGAGGAATTACCTCTATCAACAAATGGCTTAACATTTCTAACCAGACAAATTGGTTTAAGTGTACATTATTGGGATATTTTATAATTTTATTCATATGCAATTATATAGATCTAGTATGAAATAAATACATAGCAACATCAATTCAATATCCTTATGTGAGTTGATTATTATGTCCTCGTTACTTTATTTTAAATAAACTCTATATATTTATTTCACACAAATACTCTTTAGTAGTGCAACATACGGTAGTAAGCCCTCACAAACAAATCACTACCCCTATTGATTATGTGCTCATTAAATACTATTGGATAAAATTCATTCTCTCAACCCTTATTAGTTGATGATCCATTGTTTTAACATTATATGATAAATTAAAACCCTTTTGATGAGGATTGCCATTATCGGATTTAATTCGTGAATGTTGATCGCTAGATAAACAAGATGATAGCAATAGTATTAGTGTGACCAATTCTTGTATGAGTAGACTTTCCCTATATTCATAGGAGGCAAACATGAACTTATGAGACTAGTGGAGGGGCATGAGCTAATTGTTACCATAATAGAGAAGATTGGGTGGGCATAAGATATTATAGATTTGAGACCAATGGATGACCATGAGACAATTGAGCTCCAAATAATGGTGACCATAATGACTAATTACTCTACAAATGGCATAATAGTGATTAGCCTTAATTCAATTGTTACATTTCTAGTTAGGTTGCATTGGACCTTGGTTGGCATTGTCACTACCTGCATCCTTAATAAATTTTCCCACTTTCCCTCATTGCCTACTCTTATGTTTCTTTCATTTCTTCTTCTTATTCTTAGGTAATTCCTCATTAATAATTTTTCTTTTATTGGAGGCCAAAATTTTTCTTGAATGAGGAGGATGAGATAAGACCAAGTTGATATTTTGTTAAGGAATAAAATTGGAATTTCTTTGGCTTGCATTAGAAAGAAACCAAATAGGAAGTCCTATGGTCAAGTATATAAAGTTCATGCAAGCCATGATGGGATGACCAACATTTCCAAGTGGTTGAAAGATAAAGGATCTCCTTTGTGGTGGCTTCCCTCGGTTAGCATTCCTAAAACACTATTCAAGATGTGTAAATGTTAAGGACCAAAAGGTTCCTAAGAAGGCCTCTTGGTTCCCAAATTTTTTGAAACATTGCTATATTGTGAGATGTAAGTAATCCCTAAGTGCATGGATGTTATATAAAAGTCTAAGGAAACTCTAGTTCAACGTCTAATGGATAATGTATTTTCAATTCAATGTACCAAATGTTGAATGGAGCCAAGCTTGTAACTGTGATTATGCTAATGAAATCCAAAAATAATGAATTAATTAAGGAGTCACGAAGAAGTTGGTAGTCATTCAGGACTCCCTTGGAACTTGGAAAACATTTACATATTTTTTTATTATAAAATCATTACTAATTTGAGAGATAAGATGTGGGTTATAGTGCATAATAGACCTGGGGTTATGGACTTAGTCCCTTGGAGGAGTGTTAGTGGAGAATAGATGATGATGAAGATGTTGATGATGAAGATGATGATGATGGTGGTGGTGGTGGTGGTGATGACGACGACAAAGATGATGATGATGATGATGATGAAGATGGTGATGATGATGATGATGATGAAGATGATGAAGAGGAAGATGATGATGGTGGTGGTGATGATGACGACAACGATGATGATGATGATGATGAAGATGATTATGATGATGATGCTGAAGAAGATGATGATTATGAAGATGTTGTGAGGAAGAGGGTGATGATGATGATGATTGTTGACACAACTCTTCTCGACAAGGGTTCGCTCTATCATCAACAAACACCAACAGCCCTTACGCACTGGCCCGGAAAGGAATTACCCTTCCAGCAATGCCTGCGAAGCAGGCGAGGTCTCACCCGAAGCGAGTAAGGGTGCTGCAGGAACCAAGCTTCCACAGTTGCGAAGAAGATATGTGCACATTAACCAGAGATTACGATATTTACTATAGTTTATTTAACTAAACATTCGCATATTTATTTCACAGCATATTCGCGTCAACAAACAACATGTATCAACACAAATCAACATAAAGCGTTTAAATAACCCATCATCGCATAGAAACAGAATTCATAACCGAACATCTTCATTCATTAACATATGCAGAAAAAACCTCGCAGAGAATAGTCAACAGAATCCAAAAGATCGTATTTTTCTCCAAAACCTAGATGCCCTTAGCCTTACAATCTTGCTCTATTTATATGTTTTTCTCTTATTACAATTTGGTCCACATGACCGACTCAACTAATCTAACAACTCTTATATTTCCATGAAATATGGCGAAAGGTCCTTCTTCCCCAGAATGACCCTTTCGCACCTATCAGCTTCCGCACTTCCTGCGGATCTATCCTATGCCAATGGGCCCCCAACACAAACTTGTGGCTCGTCCCGAGCCACTTCAGCGGGACACTCCTGGTGTGCATCCACTCTGTATTGTGCTTGGTCATCTCGAAACCATTCTTGTTGTCTGGAACTCGCTGTTGTGTACTTCGCATTCACCTTTGTCGGTCGCTAGTTCACTATTGTGTATTTTATGGACTCATCCTCCAATCTCTTGCAACCTTCATCATCTACCTCTCGGGAGTCTGCTGTATCACTCCCTGTTTGTTCCTTCTAGAGAAAGGGGTTGTCGATGACGCCAAGGTGGGAAACAGGCCGACTACTCTGGCACATCTGTTTCGCGCCTTATGTTGCTGCTTCCCAGGGTTAGGGGCATGTTGCCCTTGTTCTTCTGGTGTTCGTTGGGGCCAGGAAGCTATGCACTACTACCACGTACTTAGACATCTCAGATGAAACCTCGGCTTTGTGATACCTGAGTGTCATGGCTTCCTGTTGCTCCAAGCACTGATTCATACTCGTTGTTCGGGCTTGTAGCACCCCTGGTGCGCTACCACATGAAATGTAATGGAGCATTTCCACAGCCTCCTTGAAACTCCTAACTTATGCAATGACCTGCCTTACTCTTAGCATGGGTTTCCTACTTTTGGAAAATACCTCGATGCTCTTCTGGGTGTCTAGTTCCTGTATTTATGCATTTCCTTCGTCCGGGATGTTTATTTCGAGAAATCCGTAGTGGATCCATTCTATTGATACGCTGATTCTGTCATCATTTCGTCTACGTGTGGTGACTAGTTTCCTACATGCGAGATGCGTGGCCATACCGCCCCCCCCCCATCTGCCCCTTGTGTCATTCTCGTGTGGTTTGTCATCGTTGGTGCCTCCGGCCATGCTGTGTGCCAAACATGTCGCATGCCAGCACCGATTTCTGCCTAACTAATCATCATTCGTGTTTGTCAAACCTATCATCCGAAACAGTCCCATCCGTACTGATTTGAAAGAGTTGTGATCCTACTGCGGTCGTGATCCATACTCCAGTCTATGAAACAATCCTTCCATACTCCAAGTTGCAAAACAATTCTTCCTTGATTTTTTTTATTTTATTTTTTTTTTAACCGCTCTGTGTCGGATCATGGTGATAGGGATTTATCCTACTTCCATTGACTAATTTAGGTAACAGTACCCCGTCAAAGCTCTGTAACTGTGCAGTTCCTTCATTCGTAATAAAAGTGATAATATATGGTCCCAACCAGTGCATTTGTAACTTCCCAGGGTGTTTTGCGAATTTTCTATCATATAACAGAACTGTATCCCCCTTTTGTAGGTGTTTCATCTTGACATAGCGATCATGCCATGCCTTTTGGTGGTCCTTTTCTACCTTTTGGTGAAACCCTGCAGTGAATCGATCTTCGTCCAACTGTATTAGTTGTGCCAATCATTCCTGAGTGCACTATCGTTGTTAATCCCTGTTGCTGCAGCGATTCGTAAACTTGGTACTATGTATTCCATTGGCATCACTACTTCCTGGCCATATACAATTTTAAATGGTGTTTGGCCAGTGAGTCGCTTGCGGGTGGTGTGATATGCCTAGAGGACCGCTGGAATTTTTAGGTCCCAGTCGTAGCGGTTCACGTTGCACACTTTGGTGAGTGCATGCTCTAGTATTTTATTAAATGCCTCAATGGTGCCATTCGCCTAGGGGTGGTAGGGTGTGCTCTTCTTATGCTAGATTTGAAATTCCTCCGTCATCGCAGCAATCGTTTGGTTAATGAAGTGGGTTCCTTGATCGCTTAGTAAGACTTTTGGGGAACCAAACCCAGTAACCACGTTGTCAAATAGGAATCGGGCTGCAGTTGCAGCTGAGCAGTCCTTTACTAGTGCTGCTTCTGCCCAGCGTGTCAAGTAGTCTATTGCTATGATGATGTACCGCGACCCTGTCCTTTTCCCTAGCATATTGATGGGTCCCACAAAATCAACAGCCCATTTGTCGAAATCCTGCAATGTTACTTGCGGTACCAGTGGCATTTCGTCACATTGCGAGGGTTTTTCGGTTCATTGGCACACATCGTAGCTCCTGGCGTAATCCACCGCATCCCTGTGCAAGGTTGACCACCATAGTCCTGCATGAAGGATCTTCTGGGCAGTTTCTCATCCTCCGTAGTGTCCCCCAACAATTCTGTCATGTGCTTCCGACAGAATCCGTTCCTATTCATGCGGAAGAACACATCCTCGCAGGATCTCATATGGGCCCATTTTATATAACTCCACTGCAATTAGCTGAAAGTCTGCAGCTCAGACAACTAGTTGCTTCCGTTGGCTGGTAGTGAGCTCGGTCGATGCCTCTCATGTCGCTAAAAATTGAATGATTTCTTCATAGTGGTTATTGACCATGCCAATCCTAAAAAATTGAGCATCCGACAATCCTTCATCAATGCTTCTTGGTTCCTCTCCGGATTCTATTCGCGAGAGATGGTCGGGTCCCGTGTTCAAGTGCCCTGGCTTTACAACGATTTCAAAGTCAAACTCCTGAAATAGTAATAGCCAGCGGCAGATTTCCCCCCCCAACACAAGTTTGTTCACTAGGTATTTTAATGCAGAGTGATCAGTGAACATCTTGAAGTGACCCCCCAAAAGGTAGTACCTGAATTTCTGCAACGCATAGACCATAGCCATCCCTTCCCGCTCAGTGGTCATGTAGTTCCTCTCCACCGTAGATAGCTTCCTACTAGCGAATGCTATTGGATGGTCAATGTCGTCGATTCCTGGTTGGGCTAGGATAACGCCCAGTGCGACGGATGATGCATCAACATGTACGTGGAATTCTTTCGTCCAATCTGGGAACGCAAGGATTGGTGCTTCAACAATTTTTTGTTTCAATGTGTCCAAGCTTTTTTGACATTCCGCGGTCCATTCGAACTTAGCGTCTTTGTTGAGTAACTTTTCCATGGGTGTTGTGATCACCGCATATCCTCGAATAAATTTTCAGTAATACCCCGTGTGTCCTAATGTTGCTCATAGTTGTTTAGCTGTCATGGGTGGTGGGAGGTCGATGATGATGGCAATCTTCGCCGGATCTACCAATAGCCCTTTGCGGCAGACAATGTGGCCCAACAGTATGCCAAATGGGGCGCAAAAGATACATTTCTTGAGGTTCAAGGAAATCTAATCTTGTCGGCATCGTTCGAGCATTAGTAGTAAGCTCGCGACATGATCCTTAACTAGCCCATATATTGTCCAATCATCCATATAAATGGCCATAAATTTATGAATATAATCCTTGAAGGCATCTACCATGATTCTCGAAAATATGGCAGGAGCAATTTTCAATCAGAACAGCATCACCGTGTACTAAAAACATCCCCACTCAGGGACGAATGTGGTTTTATGTCGATCTTCTTTCGCAATCCTGACTTGGTGGTAACCCGAAAATCTGTCTGTGAAAGAATAAATCTCCTAGCCTCCTACGCCTTCAAGTACCTCGTCGGTGAATGGGGTCAAGAATGGATCATGTAGGCAGGCGTCATTTAATTTCCTTAGGTCTACACATATGCGTACTTCGCCAGTTTTCTTGTCTTGCACAACCATTGGACTGATCCATTTGGATTCCGCCACAGGTTCTATTATGCCTGCTTCCAACATTCACTCAATCTCAGCTTGTACGCATTCCTTATGTCTCGGGTTCAATCTATATGGTCGTTGTTTTATTGGTTTCGCATCCGGCTTCAGGGGGATCCACATTTCTCCTAAGTCTCCAGAAATTCCCTTCATTTCTAAGAACTTTGTTGGAAATAGATCTTGAAACTCGTGTAGTATGTCAATGGCTTTGGTAATGGTCACTTCATTCTAGTAGTCCCCAATGTTTGCGAATTTCGGGTTTTCCTCCGATCCAATGTTCACCTTTATTGATGCGGGAGCATTAAGGGAAAATCCAGCTTTGTGATCATTTTGTCACATGTTGTGGTTCGAAGTTGAACTAAGGAAACCTGAAAACCAAGGAAAAAAAAAACTTATTTGAATATTTTGTTGAATGATTAATTATGTAGACAAGAGCCACGAGGTGGCAATGTCCCTGACATTGCCACTTATTGTTGCTAGAGAAGGGATGTTGTAGAAGGAATGACAAAAAACCACCAGTATTTTCCAATCAATTGTTAGAAGTCTACATGAAGGGTTGAGTCCAATACCATGCTTTCTATCATTGAAACACTCAAAATCATGTTTTTTATGAATGAAAAAAAGGTAAAAAACCAATAAAACAATAAATTATTGGAAACATTAATGACTAAATCACAAATCTTAAATATGATAAACAACAAAGGTAATATAAAGTTTTATATGATTTTGTAGTTGATGTGGTTTTGTAGTTTTGAAATTTATGAAGTTTGGAAAATGTGTACTCCAAAATGGTTCCAATAAAAATAATAAATATTATGAAATTTTGATATGATTAATTGATGTAATTATAATATTAAATATTATGAAGTTTTAAAAACAAAGATAAGATAATATTAAATATGTTATATTATAAATATTTTATGTTTTTCAAATTTTTAAGTATATTTTTTTATTTTGTTTGGAGTGGTTTGAAATTTAAAAAAAAAATAGAATTACTATATTATTTATGGAAATTGCATAATTTGGGTGCCAAGGAGTATTGATGGTTTATAAATTTATTTAAGGATTCAACATAATTTAAACACTTTTAAATTTGAATAATTTAAAACTCACCTTCAAATCCAAAACTTAGAATAAAATGACTACATTAAATATCATGAAGTTTTATATAATTAGTTAATATGATTTTGTAGTTTTTCATGCATAAAATTAGTTAATAGTGATTTTGTTAATGTGATTTTATAGTTTTATATAATTAAATAATTTTACATTAACTACAAAATCACATTAACTAATTAACTAATTCTTCGTGTGTAGTCATCAAAAGAAATGGTGAAAACATTCCACGAAAATTTTGGATAGAAACAAATCTTCTTAGTGTGTATTCTTGTTGCACAACGGTCTTAAACTCTCAGATTTTTCTATTGTTGAACTACATATACAATATTGTGTAATTGTTATATATGTTTGTGTAGTTGACCTGGCATTGTATGGTTTTTGAGGATAGTGGGTTATTTAGTGTGTACAAGTTGATATCACTGAATATTCCTTAGTCTCACCTCATGCTTATGTAAAGAAATGTAAACTGATATTAGCTTTCTATCAATTGTACAAAAACCTTAGTAGACTCTAGAAAGTGGGGCTTTGGGTGAAACAAATGTAACTCTAGCTGAACACAACATAGACCTCATTTGAATATGAATCTTTGGCAATCTGACAAAACTTTCATTTCTCTAATATATCCAATATGTAATAATGACGCAGAGACTTATTTGATTTTTCTTTTTTGTTCCTATGTGAGACTACTTGGGAACAAAACCTCATAAGTCACGAACAAATTCCCTTAACTTGTACTCAGATGTGCAGGCCCTTCTCCTCGAATGCGCCTAACCTCTTTAGGTTTGGTGATTCACTGCCGACAAACAATACATGTTTTTAAAGCAGCTAACAACGAATAAACTCGGATAGGATGTGTTGGTACCAGGATTTTCCCCATCCCACAATGCACATATAAGGAGGAACCCCAATTTTCATTGCCGGAATGTTCATCAGTGATATTTTGCCAAAGCCTCAGTTCTTGTTAACTTAGTCACTCTCCCTTTATTGCAAACCTACAGTCTGGTAAGATCTTGCGATTTGCTTTTGCTTTCTGAATTTAAAACTCCATTGGCCAATCCTACTTGTTATTTGCCCATAACCTTGCTCTTATATCTAACAACGAGAGAGAGAAAAAAAACAAAACAAAAATACAAATATAAAATTACATTATTTTATAACTATTTTATATAATATTAAAATAATGTTTTACATTTGTTTTTATTAAAATGGATTTAATTATAAATTATGAGCTTTTGCAAAAAGGGTTACGTTGCTCAACCTTTATTTATATTAAGCCATTAAAAAGAGTCATCCACCAAACACCACCTCATATCATAAAAAGCACTCATATGAATAAGGATGGAGCCCGCATGAAGCTACAGTTCTTGAACTACACGTTAATAGAGATCCTGGGCCCAAAACTATATAAGGATTTTTATATATTAATTTTCTTTTCCATGTGGGATATTCCCACTATAAACGTTAATAGATCTTAATAGAGATCTTGGGCCCAAAACTATATAAGGATTTTTATATATTAATTTTCTTTTCCATGTGGGATATTCCCATTATTCAAAATTACAAGAATGTCAAAGCATTCATGAGGTAAGTGACGGGTGGAGCCTGGTATACATATATTAATGCAAATTTAAGGAGTTAAGGTTTTTCAAGAGCATCCAAGTGTTATGTGTACATACGGATAACAATGGACATTGAGTTCAAATATCAAATGCCAAGTTGAGAGCTTGATGAAAGCCGAGCCTTAAGTCACTAATGTCAATTGGGCTTTCAGACGCCAAGTGGTGGGCATTTTTAAATACACATTTCACTGCCATCTCTATACATTAATGCCAATGGAGCCTTCCAGAAGTCATCATTGAAATGCTCAAGTTCAAATGGTAAGTTTGCAAATGCCAAGCATGTCAAAGGATGATCACACAGTGCCAGATGTTGAAGAGACTGTCCAGATGCCAAATCTTCGAGCTCACGTCCAAGTTGTATGAACTGCCCAAAGCATTCAAAGGCAATTTTGAAGCATTCAAAAGAACAACTGGCAAAATGATGAACATGGCAGCTATTTTTGAAGGATATATATACTATTGCTTGGACAACAAATTAAAAAATGAGTGAAAAGCATACAAGTGTCAAGTTCCATCAAGATTTTAGCAGAGAAAGAGTGAGTTGGAGATGATTTTTGATATCAAAAAGATATGAATTGATTTCAATCCCTTCAAAGCAGCAGGACAGCTAATGAACAGGTGGCAGGATATATCGAGGTAAGGGCAGAACACATTCCATTCAATAATAAATCAAATTAAATCAAGATGGAAAACAGCTCCAATCATCCCAGATTTCATGCATCAAACTCATCAGTTATCAAAAGGCGAGATGGCAGTCAAAGCCATAAATGCCAGAACATTCCAAGATCAACCTATAAGGATTTTGTGGTAGATTTGGAGGTACTTGATTCCATTCAGCTCCATATTTTTGTGACTTGTTCGATATTATTTCTATTTTGAGTTCCCATTCTTAGAATGTTTTTAAATGTTTTGTAAAAGTTAGTTGTATGGGATTTTTCTATTAATTTCATGATTTTCGATGTAAGAGAAGGAAGGAGGTTCCAGCCCGTGAGGCTGTGAGATGTTTGTAAAGGGTCGAGAGCCGGCAGCTGTACCCGAAAAGTTTGTATATTTGTTGGAGAACTATTATTATTTAAACAGGATTTTGTGCTGGGTTCTGGTTATCATTATAGGCTGAATATTTTGCAGTCTTGTTTAGACTGATATGTACTGTAGATTCATTTATATCTATTTTTTCCATCTAAATGTCTATACTCATATTTAATATCTCAGGCTTCATGCTTAGAATGTTTTTCTGAGCATTGTTCATTATAGGATGAGCTGTTTGTTCCCTGTATTATTCATTAGCCTTGAACCTTGTACATTTCTTATATGTTTTAGATTCATTTCAGTCTTTCATCAGTATTTACAGAATCTGATTTGTTCATATGCCTTTTATGTATTGATCTTTTGACTTTATTTCACCAAACATCTCAGCTTCTTCACCAAATTAATTCATTATTTTTCTGCCTTGAGCATTAAGAGGTGCCTAAGCTCTGTGCTCTTGCAGTCCAGGACAGACTTTAGGACCAACAGGATGAACAGGCTGAATAAATGAGGGTGCCTCGGAAAACTAAGCACCCCAATCAAATGAATCATGTATCAAGGTTACTAGATACTGATTTTTTTCAATATGATCGATTCTTTCAGCTAAGAAAAATATTTTATGGGACAAATAGAAGAGAAGCTATAATCAAACCAAGAAAACAAAATAATGAACTGAAGAAGCAAAGACATAAAAAAAGGAAAGATTGCATTCTTACTTTTGAACTGACAGCCACTGAATGGTCATCCAGGTGAGGGATACTCTTCTCAAACCCAACAAGAGAATCCTGCTGCATAGCAAATGTCCTCAGTTACATACATGGAATGGCATGAAAAATTATTTCAAGGACAAGAAAAGGGCTAGGGAATTGTTGTAATCCATATAATTTAGGTTTCGAATCCTACGAAACAACTTGCATAATGTAAAAAAATAAATATTGACCAGCGTAATTGTAACTGTAGTATGTAAGTCGTTGCCTTGCCTTCTGAACCTTTCATGCGGTGCTGTTTAAATTTTAAACTACAGAAACATTGTCTCAATTTAATCTAGTTTCAATACAACTTCAATTTTTACAAGTAATTTTTTTAGCAAAAATCAAACCTTTAGATCACAGGACCATAAATCAATTTTTAAAGAAGCAGGTATGATCCAACTCAATTCTTGTTCGAGTGATCTAAAGGTTTAAATCAAAGCATTTTTAGTCAAGATTAAACAAAGAATCTTGACGGACTTGATTCGAGTGATCTTGACGGGCATAAATTTCGTGATCTAGGGGTTTAAATCAAAGAATTTTTAGTCAAGATTCTTTTGTATATGTGAAGTGGTAATAGAACTAATCCGAGGACCATAAATCTCCGGGTCCAATTTACTTATCGGAGGAAAACTCTGTCAATTCAATCATTCATAACCAAAATTAAACAATGAATCAGTGTAACTAGAAAATCAAACTAGCTTCACGAATTTTATATATATTGATAATGACAATGCATCTTTTTATATGAAACGAGAGGGACAATCTAGTTCTTTGCTCATTACTTGAAGTCGTTGTATAGCAACATGATCAACACCTTCCAACATCTCGCGTGCAAACTCTTCGTCTCTCCTCCACGCAAATTTGTCAGCTGTGTTTATTCATTCATCTGCACCAAATTCACTCATAATATCTGGTGCAAGCCTAGTGAGGAATAAGAAATTGCAGGGATGAGTTTAGAAGAAAAGTACTCACTAGCAATAATGTCAGGAAGCGGATACTTGAGCAACTTTTCCCCGTCTGTTGTGAGGAACTCCGAGATGAGATTTGCGACAATGTCCAGAATTGGGTTGTTGGTCAGCTTTATCCCATCGGAGTAGAGCTTCATAATGTTTTCCAAGGAATGAAATTCAATCCGGGTGGATCGAACAAAGATTTGAGCTCTAGTATCAAGAATTGGAAAACTGACTCGAGGGAATACACTAAGAAATCATAAATCAGATGCCCAAAATGTGGGAATACTCTAAGAAATCAGAATTTTTCAGATGCCCAAAACGTTCATCTCACGAAACGTAGATGTCTAATGGCGATCTACTTTCAATAGCGGGTTCTTCTATCAATCAACGCATGCCACAAAATGAAGCAATTGAATGGGATTGAGTTTCTCTGTAAATCCGTATTACAAATAAACTGGCCTGCATGGGCATTACGAGTAAACTGGCCTGCTTTGGTAGGAGGACGGCCCGTTCTGAGCGCGGGAGGACAATCTGCAGGGAGATAGCTCTGAAGATTACAGTACGCAAGAGCAATAAATGACCCGTTTACGTGTTACAGCTATTATTTTCCAGCATTAAACCCCCCTACAAACACCATACCTCTGCACCATACCGCACCCAACAGAGACACCAGACGGATGACGTAAAAGCACCGCAGGAGGACAACGTCACCTTGTATTGACCAATAAAACAACAGTTAAATACGATTTTAAAAATTACAAATAAATAAATATTATTCAAACTATATTTTAACTTTATGCAAATACAAAAATCAAAATTTATAGTCTAGATTAATCCATCTAACCGATTCATATATGTCAGGGACATAATAATGATGTGTTGCCATTTATAGAGTTTAAATAGGAAATAAATGGCTAATTATAGCTCCTGCGAGGAGACTAAGCCATCTAGTTAAGTTGTTACAAATTTTAGGAGTTAGTTGGCTAAACTTAGAAAGAAATTCTTAAATTTGGGCAAGTATCTGTTAGAGAGAATTTGGCTAATGGAAATTCGAGAAAAAGGAAAAAAAAGACAGAGTTTTGTAACTCTTGGGAGAGAAAGGGTCAGGGAGAGGAAGAGCCAAGCCATAGAAGAGGAGGTTAGGGTTCAAGAGATAGATAGAGAAGAGTTGGGGGATGGACCATGTACAGCAGTAGAGTAGCAAGATCTTATGCCTTTCACAAATTTTTGAATCAATGAAAAAGAACAGAGTTTTATGTTTAACCTGTGTGTTACTGATCCGAAAACAAGATCTTTGCTACTCTATGACGTTAACATGAATTGCATAAAGAGCATGAATGAAGCTCACAAATCCATAAGAAGAGAACCAAACAGCATAGAAAATACGCACATAAAGACAACAAGTTGATAACGGAGTTCGTCCAGGATGGACTACATCTCCGGGCCTGCTTCTCAATAGGAGGGCCGATCTATAATCTTAGCATAAGGAAAAATACATGGCAATGATACAATGATACCTTGGCGACAATGGTCAGGAAGAGAACCGCTGCCCAAAACACAACCAGACTGCTTCCAGCAACTCCGAAGCCTAAAGACGGTGTAAAACGTGTATAAACACTCGTACCTTCCTCCTACAGAGCTACGCAATATCCCTTCTCTCCTTTAGCTACAAAGTCTCCACTCCAAAGCATGAATGGAAAATGGCATATGAGGGGGTTTATATAGGCTTGAGTTAGCCCTCATCACATTCTCCTCATGATTCTTCAGTTACAACAAATTTGCCTCAATGGGCATGGAGTTACAACTCCTAAGTTGGTTCTCATGTGGTTGGGCTTTTCATTAAAAGTTTTTAGTTGGAAATTTACCAACTATAGCATATTATATTAGCCCTTGTTATAACCTACCCAACCGAAACTATGGAGAACAACCCACATAACAAATAATTTATTTACAAACCAATTTGTTGTTTCAACCCACTTGTATATAGTTGGAAATATGGCATGTGCACTAAATTTGCGCGGGCTCCACGGGCTCCATATGCAACAGAACTGTTGGCGTTGTTGGTGCGTAATCGTTTCGGTCGGAGCTCCTGGTCATCGTTGAAGGGGAGAACCACGGGTCGGGGCTAGCCCCGGCCCCTTTTTGCGCCAATATAAACTTTAACCCAACCTTAAATAAATTCTATTGCACATGCATACAAAGAACCACACATAGCCCGAGTGTCGAAGGTGCTCATCATTATTTGTAGAGGTCATGGGGTCGAACCCCGCGGAAGCCATAATTTTGTATTAGATTTATTGGCCAATCTCGTGCTGCCACGTGGCGGCCTGGGATTGGTCCACCTTATGCCCAGTCAGCATCCAGTCAACTGCCAATTCACTGCCCGTACTGCCATGTGTTCAATCTCCATTGGTCCGTATGTACATGCCATGTCACCTCGTCTGTATTGTATGGATGCCACGTGTCATCCTCTGAGTGGTGCCCCGGGCACCCCCATTTTGCCAAATTTACCTGTTTCATCAATACAACAGAACGTGATAACTTTCTCATACGGAGTCTGTTTGAGGTGAAACGAACGCCGTTGGAATCGTCTCAACGAGCCCTTCGATCTGACGCCAGTTTTGTTGAGATTGGAGGACTTCAAAAATTTTGCCCTCTTAGATCCTCCTGGATCATTCCTCCCCACTGAGAAGCTTTTGGCCTCCAAAATCCTTTACTAATCAACAGATAGGTGAGGGAATTTCTCCCTCACTTTCTCCTTCTCGATCCACTTGGCTTTGCTTGGATGAGTGCCTTTGGTGCCCACTCGAAGATAATCAACATCACCTCTGCGAGAAGTCCTTGTCCTTCTGTCCAAGATGACATCTTCCTTTAGCTCATCCATGTACTCAGGAGCAAATTCATCAACTGATGGCAATGAGACATTCTCCCTTTCATCCATGATCATGGGAGGCTCATAGAGTTTCAAGTTCTCCACATTCACCACTGAGTAGATCTGCATGTATGGCGGTAGCTCTAAGCGAAAGGCATTCGTCCCAATCTTCTCCAAGATGGTGAAGGGACCATATCTAATGGGCTTGAGCTTCTTGCCTTCTCCCTTCGTTCTCTCCTTGCTGATGTGAAGCCACACTTGATCTCCCACCTGAAACTGATGATCAACTCTATGCTTGTCATGGCAAGCCTTGTACTAGGCTTGACTCTTCTCCAACTGCTCTTGCACTACTTGATGTACCTGTTGAACTCTCTGAATGAACCTGCGGGCTTTGTCTTCATCCTTGGAATTTCTTGAATCAACCTCTCTCCCATAAGTCAAGTCCAATGGAGTCTTTGGCAAGTACCCAAAGCATGTCTCAAATGGAGAGCTCTGAGTGGAAGAATGCATAGCTCGATTGTAGGCATGCTGCACATACTGGATCTGTTCATCCCATAACTTAGGATGCTTGTTGCAATAGCCTCGAAGCAAATGGACAACTGTCATGTTGACTACCTCTGTCTGTCCGTCGGTCTGTGGATGTGTTGGCGGATATTTCTACCCTATAGTCAGGAAACTAAACTATCAACTTGGTTGGGGTGACAGGTAAGTGCATTTATGTCATTACAGAGGTGTTTACAAAAGAAATAGATTACAGATTTAGAGAACATACCTTTTACTGGAGTCTGATCCTAGCCTTGACCCAGTCTTGTGTCCAGCTCCCAAATCTACTTTCTTTCAGCAAACCTGCAACAACAATACCTTCCTCAAATACTTTGGGCAACATATAAATCATAAGAATAAACAAAGATTATGTTTAATATCCAGTATTGACCAAAATAAATCCAACTCAAAATGCCATTTTATAACACCTTCAGATTGGAACAAGGAAACACTTCAACCTTTATTTGTCAAAATAGTATGCAGTACAAATATACCTGACAATGAAGCAGGCTCCTGCAACTAGATCCTGGGCTCTGGCTCTACTCTGGTCTGAATGTCTTCTGTAACATTTTCTCCAATGTCTTAAAGTTTCTCCATTAACTCATCCCCTCATTCTTTAGTAATCATTTGCATTCATAATTTCTTCTAACCTTGCTCCTTTAGCCTTCTGGGAATTTATAGGTTTAAGGAAGCAGTTCAAGTCGATGAGGAGGTTGGGGAAGTTAAGAAACTGACTTCAACTAATCCTCTTCGATGGATTAATATATTTTTTAATCATTTTTAAGATATACGCGACTATTACACAGTGGAGTAGCGTATAGGGCGCTACCTTATTGTTTGATAAATAGCGCTCATTTAGTTTTAAATTCCGAGCGCTACTTTGATAAGAAGGAGTAGCGTATACATTGATATGGGCGCTACTATTCTGCACTGGAGTCGCGTATGGGCGCTAGTCTCTTTAAGTAGAGTAGCGCTCATACCTCAAAATGATATTTTTGTATGTTTTCCAGTATTTTCAGGAAATGGGATGAGTTGTCAATCATCCAAGGTCAACATGCTCCTCCATCCAAGTTGTCCTTTTGTGTGATCAGCAGCTCAGGGTGATCACGGACGGAGAGGTGCAAGTTTGACCTATAACAGATGCCCCCTAATGTGTGAGATCAGAGAGAAACGATGGCCGAAATACATTATAATCCAAAACCAGAGAGAGAGCACAGAACCGATGAAAAAGTCGCAAGAAACCTGCAACAAAAATCAAGGTCAGCGAGCAATTACATTGTTGACATCTTATAGATGTGTAGGGTGATACAACATGATCTCCGATACATAACAAGGAGATGTATATAAAAGCATGGCCACTTGAAATACAAGCATGGATCCATGTCAAACTAAGAGATCATAGCCATAACAACACACTGGATCTATGTCTCATGGAGAGCCGTATAGAAGTGAGGCTCAGTCTTGCGCAACTTGGGTGATAACAAAATGGAGTTATGTCATCCAAATCCCAAGGTCTTCATCCCATAACGACCTTAGGTACAAACCCGAGCCATGTGAATAGATGAGTTGACAGTCGAATATGGAGGGCATCGTCTGATTACCGGTCATTGATGTATACCGTTAACAAACGCGAGGACTTCCATCGATAATGATGATGGAGTCCAAGGTACCAAGTACGATTCGCCAAATGTGAATAGATGGACTTGGAGTCGAACACTTGGGAATCCTGTCGAAGAAGAGACATTGATGTATTCTCATCATTCAACAGCGAGGAAAATTGCCACTGGTGACTGCAATCTCCAAGGTACTAACCGAAACTCTAAACTTCAATCCCAGAATAATGATTTGATGTCGATGGGAAGAAGTCCGTTGGAAGGGAGGCCTTAAGGAATCCTCCATCATCCAACTCGAGGAACACTCAACTGGTAAGAGCTGATATGAAATGATATGTAACAAGACTGACACTAGGAAGGCCGACACATGAGGTCAAGGTAAACTGCAGAATGGCCGACACAGGGTATATCCTTGAACATTGAGCACGACACAAAGTGACTCAGGCAGTTTCTGACATAATGGGGTAAATAAGTCGGAAATGTAAGAGACATTAGCAGACCCTCCATATGGTTGGAAGAATAACCAACCGGGGGAGTAAATAACTCGGAGGAAAGGTTCACCCTAAGGCCAAAAACTAAACCCAACCGACAAGATAGACTCAAGTAGGTGCTGTGTTCAAGGATAGGACTTGACTGATAATGCCTTTAACAATGAAGATATGATGTGTTTTCCCGTTCCTTATTCTTTTTAGATAAAAGAATACCCTTCTTGTGGATTTAATGAGTCCAAGAAAGAATGAAAACTCAATAGGTCCAACCATGTAAATAGTTTAATGAGCCCATGGGAGGAAGACTCAGTACTTTCTTCATAATTTAAAGAGTTCGAAGAAGAGATAGAAGATTACTCTATATGTACTGATCTCTGGATTTTAGTATCGAGCCGAGATCTGTTCTTGCTCGCCGGTGTTTTCAATTTTAAGGAGTCTGAAAAACTTAAACAATAACTCCATATATCTGCTCGTGGATTTTAGTATCGAGCCCAAGCAGATTAATGCTCGCCGGTGTTTTCCTGTTTATAGAGTCTGAAAAACTTAAACAATCCTCTTTTCACATATCCGTGGATTTTATATCGAGCCCGGATTGGTCTATGCTCGCTTGGTATTTTCATATTTAGAGAGTCTGAAAACCCTAAAGAGAGACTCCGGAAGGTCCTTTTTCGTATATTTAGTCTCCTCCCCCGAAAAAGTATAAAACAATGAAAGGAGAACTCTTCTAGCGCATACTGACATATACCTAGAGTATACCTTTTCCGTAGTTAATCCACTGAGGCCCGGAAAAGGGGTAATTCTATACCTGAGTGGATGAGCCTTCGGATACTTTAACGAGCTCGAAGAGGACAAGTCTGCTCGGCAATCTTGTTTAGGTTTAAATAGTCCAAACAAGAGCTTAAAATGACTTAAAGGTCAGCTTCTGGGATCGTAACTTCATGTCCTGCCAAAAACTAGGTTTTCAACAAAATATTAGTCGATGACGCAAAAATCTTAAATAATATATGGATTTGAAATGTTTAGCTAACTGACAAGATTTATCGTTAAGAAATTTGAGCTTAGGAGACGAATTCGACAACAATTGAGTGAAAATTGAACTTGGATCAGTTTTATACCTTATTTTGTGTTTCAATTGATTAATTAGGGTTTTTTAAAATGTTTGAAACTATGGAAAATTAAAAATTATAGGTAAAAATTAAAATCCAATTATATATATAATTTCAATGTTAACAAATCAATTTGCATTTTGTGTTGTAGGGCAAACATTGGGCACATTTTCACGAATTTCAAATCTCCTTTGTGATCGAACGGAGCATCCAATCGCCAAACTGCTTCCACCAAGTAGAAATCAACCAAACTTGCATTTCAATGGTTTATTTTTAAAATTTTGAGGAAAAATGGCCCGAAACGCAATGCTCATAAGGTTTTATGCGCGGGTGCTACTGTATATACATAACAGTAGCGTACGAAGGCAATGGGCGCTACTTTGCTCAAACAGAGTAGCGCCTACACGCTACTGTGTAGTATACACAGTAGCGTACATACTTGCAAAGCCAAATTAAAGCGCCGAGACTCAAAAATTTTGGGGTTTTTGTGCAGGATGGTCTTACAATGGAGGGAAAGGGAGCATGAAGACATGGATAGACTAGCTATGCAAGACCCGGCTACCCTCCATGCACTCCGTAGATGCGGTTTGTTGAAATTTTATCGAACCGTAAACATGCGGGCACTAAACAAGTTGTTTCGGAGATTGATTCAGTATTGGGATGTCGATACTAATACCTTCATCATCCGGGGGCAAACTCTTGAGCTTACCGTTGAGGATATATATTTTATTACCGGTCTCTCAAGGAGAGGAGACGTAATCAATCTAAAAGGGACATCTCGCTTGGGTGCACGATCAGTGCAAGAATATGTGAACACCTACTGTGTTGCCGGAGCAGAAAAATCGGGAAGCCAAATCCTGATTTCAACTATTGATGGTCTCCCGCTGAAAGTGATAGTGAGCATGATCAACCGGGTATCCGGTAGTGCATCACAACACTTGGCTTCTAGGCACTCAATGCATGTCGGTGTACAGTGCTTGCATGGGCATGTTTATGATTGGAGTACTAGCTTGTTGGCAAACATGAAGTATCAATTAACAAGTTGCAAATCTGGTACAATGAAGAATTTCGGGTACGGGAGTATCTTGTGTACTTTCTTCTTCGAGAGAATGCCTGCTATTAGTTTGGGAATGCCATTACCACAAGTTAACCCCCGTGAGCCCAGACTAGGCCGTTGGGGTGACATCTTTCTCCGCCAGGGTGGTGGGGAGAGTCACTATTGTTACCATACAAATGACTTCTGGGGGTGGTGGGAGAGGCAAGTTCCCGCTTTTGAGCAGTTTCCCTATGCTGGACTGGATTTTCGTCACGACCCAGAGCTGGTGCTTTCGCCAGGTGGAGCCTGGGGAGATATTGGTATGTTTACTTTTTGAGAATTTATTTAATTTTTTCAAACTTTTCAAATATTTGATTTTTATGAAATGAGTTTTGGAGTTCTAATCAAGTGTCCAAAGCAGATGTTGGGCCTGTTCGTCCCGAGGGCCATCCTACTATCTATGTGAGGCCAGCTGATATCACCGCAGCAGAAGCTATGTTGGGAACCCTGGAGAGGAAAATGAGTCGGCTGACTCATGAGATTCCTGCATGCCGCATGGACCAGATACCTGTTGACATGCAGGAAGATGTTGTTGGGGTGCCCCCAGCATGGCTTAGATTACTGCGGAGAGTTGCTAGACTAGTGATATGCTACCGTAATGCAGTAGATGATGAGGAGGTTCCTCCTTCTCCATAGGAGAAGAAAAACATTATATGTATATATTTTTGAGGCTGCCATGCCCAACTTTTGTACTTTTATGACTTGACTTAGGAGACTCATGACTCGGAACTCATATTTTTTGATACGGTATCAGTTATATATACAGTATCGGTTATTTACATGTGAATGTGTTTTAAATTTTATGTGTGGAATGTTGTTTACAATGTATGATGCAAATGCCAGTCTAACACATAGTTTGCTAATGAATCGGCTAAATTGTTTAAATTTCTTGGAATGTGTTCATATCTGATAGAATGAAAATGTCTTTCCAATAATCTAACTCGTAGAAACTGTCGTAGCAATCCTGGATCTCTAATCCGATAGACACCTGTTAACTGAAATACAATTAGTTGTGAGTCAAGCCTTACCTCCAAGTATGAAATGCCATGACTGAGGGCATCTCAGAGAAGTTCTATAACTGCACTGTATTCAGCCACATTGTTCGTGGTAGGTCCCAAACAAACCCCCCCCGAGGAGACAAGTTGGTCAGCGGGTGAATAAATGACCCAAGCTGCTGCAGCCAACTGACAGGTGTGGCGACTGGCGCCATCAACAAATCCTAGGAAATGTGCGGTTGACATCTGGTACATGAAACGAGAAGCACACATCAGATCACCTAACGAACATAACAAAACTAACTATACAAAAATATACAGCTATGTTACAAGAAAAAGTACTTCAACCTAGGCGTAGTACTTCTTCAGGTAGGGTCACTGCCTGGATCTTCCTCAGGAGATCGGGCAAAGGTGTTATGGAACTCACGGAAAAGGTTAATATACGGGATTATTTCATCCAGATAACATCCCGTTTCAAAGAAAATGTTTCCGTTAACTCTAGTAAAAATGTTCACCAACGAGGTGTGTACTCTATTTGCTTCAACAATGGCAACTTGTGAAGGAGTAAGACCAGTATTCTCATCGGGTGGTGAACAAAATTCACCTCTCTCTAATAAGTGAAAAAAAGGAAACAAGAATGACACGCGGTTTATATGTTCGCGAGGATGATCTGGGTCATTCAAAGCTTCTAACATTTCCTCATCAGAAGGTAAAGTAATTCCTGAACTGTTGAGAGAATGAATCGGGTTAGGTATATGAGAAGTGGCACAATCTATATTTGACTCAACAGACACCGATTGAGTCCCCAAATGTCCTGTTGTAGTGTGATGAGATTCCAAATGGGTAACTTCTACAACAGGGGTAGGCACGGAAGAGTTTAGATTAGCTGAGAGAAACTCGGAATCAGTTGTTGAATTAATCATAGAATTTTCAGACGATGAACATCCTTCCGTACCAACAAATAAAGTAGGAGCGGGTAGGTCAAAAGTGCCAATCAATGATCCAAACAGTCATGCTCCTAAACTCTCGATAACCGGGGCAGTTTGATCAACCAAAGGAATCGTGGTTTCCGTAGAAGTCTGGTGTTTTCCTTGAGTGAAAGAAAGTTGATCGACTGTAACGATCTTCCCTTCAAATGGGAACATGACCACTCGAAAAACTGCCGATTCTATAGCTTGCATGGCATAAGTCCAACTCCTACCCAATAACATGTTGTAATCGAGCGGAGCGTCCAGAACCTTAATCTCAACAGCAACTGTCTTACCGGCCAAAGTGACATGAAATGATGGCAGAACTCCATGCGGACGGAAAGTTCTGCCATCAAATGCAGTAAGCATTGTGTTGGAAGGGACTAACTCAGGAGAACCTAGAGCTTTCCAGCAGGAAATAGACATTACGCAAGTCGACGCTCCCTCATCTACTACAGCTCGTCTTATGGTCATTGGACCATGAACGACTTCAATCTGGAGGGCAACGTGATATGGCAACCGGTATTTGACATCAGTCATATCAAAACGCGCAGACATGTTGGATGACTCCATACTCCCAATAGCTGCCAGAAGTGCATTTCGTTGCAAAGGACAACTCTGCAAGACTTCTAAGGTAGACATGGCACAAGGAGTTTGGGCTAGATCTTCAACTACATTGTAATTGGAAGCAGCCCGCGTGTTGGGATTGTGCGATGCCCTCTTTAAGACACCTTTCGGAATCTTAGGCATTGGGTCCACAGGTATGTGGAGTGGAGTGGAGGATTCAGCAATCTCCTTATCCTTTCTCTGCGTTTCCGGGGTATAGTTCTTAGCTCTGGTTTGCAAAAGTGAATCTGAGTTGACCATATTTATGAATGTTTGATCAACCGAAGCGTGTGAAGTGCCCCCAGTTTTGGAGGTGCCAGAAGTGGAGCCTTGCCCTTTGGGAAATGGATCTTTCAAGACGGCAGGCTTCTTCTCTTTCAAGAGTTTCTGGGCTTCTTCTAGTAGAGGGCATTGGTGAGTAAGATGGTTTTGTTTGCAAAGTTTACAAGGGAACCTAACCTTCTTCTCTTCTTTATTACCCTCTTCGGCATTATCTTTTTTGGGCTTTTGTTGGTTCCCCTCTCCTTTCTTGCCCTTCTTTTTGTTGTTGGGCTGCCGAGGGCCCTTTTGATTGTTCTGAACTTGATTAACAGATTCAGAAGTAGAAGGAGAGGTTGTGACGGAAGCAATGTCTGCAGTCGAATGTTTGATAGTTAAGGCTTGGACCTGTTTGGTCAGTGCTTCGAAAGCTGCAGAGTTAACCGAACCCACTATGCCGTCAGCATGTGGTCTAGGTTTGGGTCTACTTAGATCAGTGTTTGATCTCGGTGCGTCCGGTATAATCTCGTACAGTAAACCAGATTGTGCGTATACAAGGTCTAACTGTTGAGTCCTTAAGATGGCTTCTTCTTCATTGGAGACTCCAGATGTCGCTACTTCCTTAGAAATATAAGGAAGGAGTGATTTCAAGTACCACTCGAGCAGGAACTCTGGAGGGATATTGGCCTTTATGAGCCTCTTCCGTCTTCGCCACTCCTGAATGTGGTCAGATAAGTGAGTGGCTTTGTTTTGTTCGAAAGTAGACAAAAGTTCTGTTCCGGCATCATACCGAACAGGAAGTTGGAAATGGTTCAAAAAGACGGTTGCCAGATCCCCAAAACTAGAGAAAGTAGCCGCAGGTAACTCAATGTACCATTTGGCCGCGGGACCAGTTAAGGTCCTTTGAAACAATCTCAATCTGATGGAATCTTCGTTCAATGAATTTGAAGAACACCACAAGTGAAAGGTAGTGACATGGTCACCAGGATCTTCACCAGCTTTGCCTTCGAATTTGGGAATATCCGAAGGTAATTTGGTGGGAACTGATGGCCATGCTGAGTTATGACACACAGGATCATTTGTCAATTTCGAAAGGTCTGGAAAATTCAAAGTTGCCAGAAAAGGTAGACGAGGCCGGTAAGATGAAGCTTGATAAGGGAAAGCACCCATTGTTTGTCCCATGAATTGTTGGTAGGGGTTTCCCCCAGCCATTTGGTGATAAGAGTTGCCCCCGGCCATGTGTTGGTAGGAGTTTCCACTTACCAACTGTTGATAGGGATTACCCCCAGTTAACTGTTGGTAGGGGTTACCCCCAGGTATTTGTTGGTAGGGGTTGCCCCCTGCCAGTTGTTGTTGTTGTGAGAAAGAATTATTAAAATTTCCCCACCCGTACGAGAGCGGATTAGTGCTTTGTTGGTTCGTCCATTGTGGCTGGGTGTTAGCCCCGCCATATTGCTGGTTGAAAAAGTTTCCCCCTCCCCCTGAGAATAAGGAAAAAGGAACATTATTTGTAGGCATTCTACCCTGATTCAAGTTAGGGCCTACAAAGTTGTTGAAACCAGCCGAAGTTGATGTGGACGGTGCAGTTATGGTACCCGTGACTGGCATGTTTGCTGAAACACTTGGTCCTACCACAGGTGTGGAAACCCAAGTACTGGGGATATGATATAAAGGTTGTGAAGTAGAAGGTGTTGCACAGTTGGCCATACTGCTAGGTCTAACAGTAGACGTGGGAATAGATGCCATTGTTGTGAAACTAGCCATTCCTAAAGTACTAGTGTTAAAACTGAAAGATGGAGTAGGCACCGACGTAGTTTGTGCCTGACTAGATGTAGCCGTAAAAGAAGGGTTAACTGTGCTGGTATTCATACCTAAAATGGGAGTTTGGGGACCCCCTGGTTCACCTCCTGTGTTAGTCATCAGATAATCGGGAAGCAAAAGATCTGCAGTGAAAAGAGGCTGTTGGAAACCAACAGGTGACAGCAACGGAATTCTAGTGTTAGTTAAGGGAGGATTGAAAGGAGTGCTATACTCCGCGGAAGTAAGATCTTCCACCTCAACAGTACTAAAATGTTGTTGATCTGTGATACCTGGTGATGGTTCCTCAGGAACCTCAGTTTCAAGGTTTTCTGTTATAAGTATTTCTTCAAGCAATTCTATTTCAGAGGTAATTTCTGAAGAAATACCGGGGTTTACCCGCTGTCTTCTAGCTGGTTGTATAGGTTCTGTTCTAACAGGTGGAAGGTTTTGAATCCTTCTCGATCTACGGAGTTGTTGATTCTCCGTGATTATAGATATCCAATAAACAGCCTAGAACCTAGTGGCCACTATGACTAGGGGGCAAACATCACACCAACTAAAAATTCCTAAGTATACAAACCAGTCAAACAAAGGTGCCTTCCGGAGAAGAGTCTGGGATGATGAGGGCCCAGAACAGATCAACGAAGGATGAAGAACAGTTACCCGGGGTCCACAATACAATGACTAAGGGTGCAAGCGCTGGAATCACCCAACCGCCCTCCCAAAGACCTGCAAGGGATTTCCTCCCGCGTCTGTCCTAGGTACAGCAGATATACCCTCTGCTGTCACCTGTGTAAGAACCTAGAAGTCTGATACTATGGATACCACAACACCGAAAATTCCTGGGGGAACAGTCACCGGTTGAATCAGAAAGCGTGGGCAGGGTAGCTAAGCCCGAAACTCGAAAGAGTCCCCAATACGCTATCCGATCCTGGCGTATGCTCGAACAGAAAGTAGGAGAGGTATTCCCACAAACTGATATCACATTGACCTACTACATATGCTCCCAGGCAAATTTTGAGTGAGGTGGATTTGCCTAAATGATAATCTCACTACGATTATTGCGCAATGTGTGATCTTGGGTAGTTTAAGGTGATTTAAACCCAAGACCCTAACCAAAACTAGTTGGTGTAGTGTACCCTAAAAAAGAAAAGGTTTCTAGTTCATTTTATTAATAAATTTTAAGGGCTTTTATTACGCAAAAGGGATAGTGAGTGTGTGAACGTGGTTATAACAAGAAAACTAAATGCAAATATATTCAAATCTTCTTACAACAAAACTCTTTTATTTTTTATTTTTTCATCTACCTCTTTTTCAAAATTGAAAATCTAAGCAAACTTTCCTACTAATTTTTGTTTTCTTTTTGAATTATACGAAATATACTAAGCTATTTTGCATTGACAAAAACAAGTTCTATTTAACTTAAAGTACCAAATTTTTTTTTTTGCTTTTTCAATGACCGAAAAAGAACTATGTAAAAATGGAAAGCCAAATAAAAACTTCTTATGCAAAAAAGTGGAAGTATGGCAAATGTTCTTGGGCCTATAGCTATCGAAACCTAACTCGAGAAAGGCTTGATCTACAGGTTTTTTACTCAGAAAAAGCCTATAAACTTGGACACCAAGTGGGAGAAAACCAAGGAGAGAACACCCAAGGACTGACCTAAAGTGTTTAACCCTAACAAGACCACAAAGCCAAGTACAAGTAGACAAGCAGGTTGCCCTACTAACACGAAGAAAACTAAGAGGTGAAACTAGCCTACAGCTGTTTAAAAAGCACTTGTGACCATCAAAAGACAAAAAGTCCCGGAAGAAAATGAAACTTGACAAAAAAGGAGACACCCTAGAAGCTCTACCAAAGACCAAACCCTAAACAAAGGACAGGGATAGTAGAGAGCAGACAACTTCACCACAAACAACAGACACAGGAGTGTACAGGTTTGTAAATGGGCAAAAGCAGTCAGGGTCTGAAAAAGAAAGTGAAAATGTTCGTCACCAAACACCACTAAGTCTTCCAAATAGGTCAAAAAGGTCTCAAAAAATTCCAAAGGTCAACAAATGGTTTAAAAGATGGAAAAAACTTTAAGAAGTGGTTCTATGACTTGAATCAACAATTAAAAACCTTATGCAATCATCCCAAGAATCCTACAGCAAAGTCAGCAAGTCACCATAGGGCTAAAAAAGCAAAAAAAATCAAAAATGACTGCTTCAGGAAATATACTCTGCTGTGCAGTAGAGCAACTCGCACCCATGCCAAAACGGGCGCTACTGTATATACAGAACAGTAGCGTATGGGCGCTACTGTGTATATATAAGAGTAGCGCTCATATTTCAAAGGCTAGGAAACTGACCTTGGAAGGTATGAAAACTGATGAAAGCAGGCAAGCCAAAAACAAAGGATACCTAAAAAGGTTCTTAACACATCGAAGAAATCAAAATAAACTGAGAAGACATCCAAAAACAATGGTTTCCTAAAGCCAAAAACTCTATCTCCCCAGCGGAGTCGCCAGTCTGTTGGCGGATATTTCTACCCTATAGTCAGGAAACTAAACTATCAACTTGGTTGGGGTGACAGGTAAGTGCATTTATGTCATTACAGAGGTGTTTACAAAAGAAATAGATTACAGATTTAGAGAACATACCTTTTACTGGAGTCTGATCCTAGCCTTGACCCAGTCTTGTGTCCAGCTCCCAAATCTACTTTCTTTCAGCAAACCTGCAACAACAATACCTTCCTCAAATACTTTGGGCAACATATAAATCATAAGAATAAACAAAGATTATGTTTAATATCCAGTATTGACCAAAATAAATCCAACTCAAAATGCCATTTTATAACACCTTCAGATTGGAACAAGGAAACACTTCAACCTTTATTTGTCAAAATAGTATGCAGTACAAATATACCTGACAATGAAGCAGGCTCCTGCAACTAGATCCTGGGCTCTGGCTCTACTCTGGTCTGAATGTCTTCTGTAACAGTTTCTCCAATGTCTTAAAGTTTCTCCATTAACTCATCCCCTCATTCTTTAGTAATCATTTGCATTCATAATTTCTTCTAACCTTGCTCCTTTAGCCTTCTGGGAATTTATAGGTTTAAGGAAGCAGTTCAAGTCGATGAGGAGGTTGGGGAAGTTAAGAAACTGACTTCAACTAATCCTCTTCGATGGATTAATATATTTTTTAATCATTTTTAAGATATATGCGACTATTACACAGTGGAGTAGCGTATAGGGCGCTACCCTATTGTTTGATAAATAGCGCTCATTTAGTTTTAAATTCCGAGCGCTACTTTGATAAGAAGGAGTAGCGTATACATTGATATGGGCGCTACTATTCTGCACTGGAGTCGCGTATGGGCGCTAGTCTCTTTAAGTAGAGTAGCGCTCATACCTCAAAATGATATTTTTGTATGTTTTCCAGTATTTTCAGGAAATGGGATGAGTTGTCAATCATCCAAGGTCAACATGCTCCTCCATCCAAGTTGTCCTTTTGTGTGATCAGCAGCTCAGGGTGATCACGGACGGAGAGGTGCAAGTTTGACCTATAACAGGATGGAAAGCGGTGCTCCTCTTCAGCTTGGTGTCCATCATACACCATAACTTTGTCCAAAACTCTCCAAGGAATCAGGAGTCTCGATCCGAGATAATGGACGTAGGAAGTCCAAAGTGAACCCATACATGCTGAAAGGAGAGAAGCATCCTGCTCTGCAATGACCTGTTTTTTACATGGCATAAGAATACACATCTTGCTAAACCTATCCACGACCACATACAATTAGTCATGACCCCTCCTAGACATAGGAAGACCCCCCACAAAATCCATGGAAATGCTTTCCCAAGGATGGGAAGGAACAGGAAGTGGTGAGTACATCCCCAATTTTCTATTAGTGGGCTTACAAGTAGAGCACATCACACACCCCTTTACATATTTTGTTACAATGTCTTTCATGCGAGGCCAATACACGAGTCTTTGCAAATGAGCAAAAGTCTTACCTACCCCAAAATGCCCTGATACAAGAGAAGTATGAGCTTCTCGTATTACATGGACTCTTTCACTGATAGGAACACATAGCTTGCCCAAATGATAGAGCAACTTTCCTTACAAATAGTAGTCTTCCACCTGTGTGCCATTGGTTAGCTTCTCATAAATCTCCTTGAAATCATCATCAGTAGCATACTGCTCAATATAACTTTCATGGGATACAGAAGCATTTTTCAAAACAATAGATGCAACAATAGGAGGTCTAGAAAGCATATCTGCCACTTTGTTACTAGTACCCTTCTTGTACTTGACCACTAGATGGAATTGTTGAAGAAATCCCATCCACCTGAAATGACGAGCTTGCTGGAGCTTAGTATGGGACTGGAGATACTGCAAGGGCTGATGATCGGTATGGATGATCGTCTCCTTACCCATCAAGTAGTGCTTCCACTTCTTGACACTCTGAACCAAAGTATACAACTCTTTGTCATAGGTGGGGTAGTTGATCACTGCTTGAGTAAAAGTCTCTGAATGGTAGCAAATAGGCTTGCGGTGCTGCATCAATACTGCCCCCATGGCATATCCACTAGCATCTTTCTCTATCTCAAATGGCTGCTACAAATCGGGCAAGGCTAGGACTGGGGCGGTGCTGATCTTTCCCTTCAATGTGTCGAAGGCTTTCTGTTGCTTACCTCCCCACTGGAAGGATTTCTTTACACTTGTTAAGGCATGCAAAGGAGATGCTATGTATGAGAAGTTCTGAATGAACCTTCTCCAATATTGAATAGCTCCTAAAAAGCTTCTCAATTCAGTGGTGTTAGTAGGCTTAGACCAATTGACAATTACATCAACTTTTGAAGGATCAATTTTTAAATTTCCACCTCCTACAATATGACCCAAGTAAACTAATGAAGTTTTGCCAAATTCACACTTTGACAATTTTACATACAATTTCTCCTTTTTCAAAGTATCTAATACTTGCTTTACATGTCCCACATGTGCTTCCCAAGTTTTGCTAAAGACCAAGATATCATCTAAGTATACAATGACAAAATCATCTAAGAATGGCCGGAAAACATCATTCATTACCCGCATGAAGGTTGCAGGTGCATTGCAAAGCCCAAAGGGCATCACCAACCACTCAAATAGACCTTGCTTGGTCTTGAAGGCCGTCTTCCACACATCACTTTCTGCAATTCTGATCTGGTGGTAGCCACTGCGCAAATCCAACTTGGTAAAGAACACAGCATCTTTCAACTGGTCGAGCAAGTCATCTATGCGAGGAAGCGGGTATCGATTCTTGATTGTGATCTTGTTGAGAGCCCGATAGTCAATGCACATCCTCCATGTGCCATCTTTCTTCATCACCAACACAATCGGCAAACCACATGGAAAGGATTTGGGTCTGATCACTCCTTGGTCCAACAAGTCTTGAACCTGCTTCTTAATCTCTGCCATTTCAATTGCAGACAACCTGTACATGCCCACATTAGGAAGAGGGACATCCTGTTGGAGATGGATCTCATGCTGAATCTCCCTTTTGGGAGGAAAACCTGTAGGTTCCTAAAATATTTCATCATAGTTAGCCACAATATCAATCATAGCCTTTTTATGAGAAGGATCACAACCTTTGAAAGCATCGGATGCCTCAGCATCTTTTGCTGTCACAACCATGAGCATGTATCTCTTATTAGTGTTGATGAGCCGCTTCATCTATCCTGCACTAACAAGAGTGGTGTTAGCCTTCATACTGTGAGCTCTCACAATGTACTCCACCCCATTTTTGGTGAGATGGTACTTGTTCTCATGACGGAAGAATACTGCTTTTCAATCATACAAGTATGGGCTTCCCAATACGATACTGCAGATGTCAAGAGGAACAACATCTAAGTCCACCTCATCGATCAACTTTGAAGCAATAGAAAACCTTAACCTGCATTGCTTAGTCACTTGTAGCTTACCATTATCACATACCCATCCAAGAGGATAAGGCTTGGGGTGAGGTTTAGTCTGTATGCCCAACTTCTTAACAACTGATTCTGAGATCAAATTTACTTGAGAACCCGGATTAAATAATGTTTCAATCTTTGTATGCTTAGACACAACTCTAATGTGAAACAACTCACTTCTTCTTTTATCATTTTCTTTACAAACATGAGTAGAACTTGAACCAGTATGAGGAGTTTTGTTACCTTGCATTCCCACGGCTGTAATCATGGTTTCGTCACCTGAGTCGGAACCCAAATCTCGTTGCGCTGTTGCAATGGTCTTTTTCTTCTTTTTGCCTCCATAATGCTTTGGCCTCTGTTCAAGATGCAACTTCCAACAACTTTCTTCATCATGCCCATCAGTGTCGCAATGTTTGCAATGGAGCTTTCCTCCTTCCTTCTTGGCAGTAGTTGTCTTCTTGCTCTTGTCTTTCTTTTTGGACTTGTGGTTGTTGTTGGGCTTGAAAGGCTTCTTCGGATGGTCTTCTTACAAATGCTTCCCCCTGCTCTCAAGATGAGTAGCCTGAACACTTGCTTCATCCACACTAGTAGGATTCAACAACATCAAAGTATAGCGTAGATAATGATGAAGAGCACCAATGTACTTCAAAAGAGTGTCAAGAGAATCTAAAGAAATATTCAACTCAAGAGCTTTCTTTCTAAATTCTTCAGTAAAATTCTGAACACTCTGACCCTTGCCTTGTCTAAAACTTTTCCAATCCATCATAGCCTTTTGAACATAACCCAATGGATAAAATTGCTTACGTAAAGCAGAAATGAAAGCAGACCATGATGATAGAAGATTACCCATTTGTTTGCTACCTTGTTGAAGCTTGCTTTCCCACCATACAAGTGCGGTGCCTGTCAGCCGAAGTGAAGCCAACTGAATCTTCACATTTTCTTCTTTGATCTGCTGGACTCGGCAATAGAACTCAATTTGCCTTATCCAATTGTTCAACTTCTCTGCATTCGCTTCCCCATTGAACATGGGCAAATCAAATTTCACATCGAGCTTCAATAAGGGCTTCTTTTGAGGCTCTTTGTGAGGAACCTTGGAATGCTGAGAATGAGATGAGGAAGAAGCACTTGAACTTGTGCTTGAAGCTGAAGGTGAAGAGGGAGTCTTAGGAGGCTCTTCGCCACCTCCTCCTTGGTTAACTGAAGCGTTGCCTTCATCCTTCACTTCTTTGTCTTCTTTCTTTACTTCACTGCCTTTTCTTTCTTTTGCCATGCGTTCTTCATAGTCTACAAACAACTTGTCTACCTTGTCGGCCATCATATAGAAGAGCTTGTGAAATTTTGCCTCCATCTCGATGCGGGCATCATTAGCATCCATCTTCCTCCTTCGGTGTGCACATCCGATCTCGGAATTGTAAGGCTCTAATGTACCCTCACCAGCTTGCAGTTTAGCCCTCGTGAGCATCCACACTCACAATCCAACGTCAAATAAATCTGGCTCTAATACCACATGATCCGAAAACAAGATCTTTGCTACTCTATGACGTTAACATGAATTGCATAAAGAGCATGAATGAAGCTCACAAATCCATAAGAAGAGAACCAAACAGCATAGAAAATACGCACATAAAGACAACAAGTTGATAACGGAGTTCGTCCAGGATGGACTACGTCTCCGGGCCTACTTCTCAATAGGAGGGCCGATCTATAATCTCAGCATAAGGAAAAATACATGGCAATGATACAATGATACCTTGGCGACAATGGTTAGGAAGAGAACTGCTGCCCAAAACACAACCAGACTGCTTCCAGCAACTCCAAAGCCTGAAGATGGTGTAAAACGAGTATAAACACTCGTACCTTCCTCCTGCAGAGTTACGCAATCTCCCTTCTCTCCTTTAGCTACAAAGTCTCCACTCCAAAGCATGAATGGAAAATGGCATATGAGGGGGTTTATATAGGCTTGAGTTAGCCCTCATCACATTCTCCTCATGATTCTTCAGTTACAACAAATTTGCCTCAATGGGCATGGAGTTACAACTCCTAAGTTGGTTCTCATGTGGTTGAGCTTTTCATTAAAAGTTTTTAGTTGGAAATTTACCAACTATAGCATATTATATTAGCCCTTGTTATAACCTACCCAACTGAAACTATGGAGAACAACCCACATAACAAATAATTTATTTACAAACCAATTTGTTGTTTCAACCCACTTTTATATAGTTGGAAATATGGCATGTGCACTAAATTTGCGTGGGCTCCACGGGCTCCATATGCAACGGAACTGTTGGCGTTGTTGGTGCGTAATCGTTTCGGTCAGAGCTCCTGGTCATCGCCGAAGGGGAGAACCAGGGGTCGGGGCTAGTCCCGGCCCCTTTTTGCGCCAATATAAACTTTAACCCAACCTTAAATAAATTTTATTGCATATGCATACCAAGAACCACACTGATCCAGGTGGATATTGGTGGCCACTCACCTTTCCAACTGGCTCAAAACAGTTTTATGGCAACTTTGGTATTGTACTATTTTTAGCAGTTTTTCAGGTCCTGAACTTCCGGGGGCATTTTGAGGCCCTACACGACCTTTTTTTGGCAATTCGGGGGGCCAAATGGTTGCCTTCGGCGTACATTTGGCCCTAGTCGAAAGTTGTAAATCTCGGATAGACCTTTCCAACGGGCTACCGAGCGCCCCAAACAGAGATCGTATGCAAAAGTTACGACCCCGAGAAGTTGATGTACTAACAAACGGGGCCCACATGACTTTTGGCGCTTCATCTCCTAGGGTTAGGTTTTTGGATGTCTAGGGTTTTTGACATTCCTGTTTATTGTAAAATGCCTTGAGAGCCTCATTGTAACCATCTTCTTGCGAAATGAGCGCATCCGTCACATCTCTTCTCAGAGATAAGCCGCCACCATTCCAGCAAGCTTGTTTTCCGCTGCATTTTACAGTTCTAGTTTATTTCCTTATTGAATAGAAAACCAGTTTTACTGTATCTCTGTTATTTTGTGTTAAGCATCTGATAATAATCTGTATTCATTTCGTTCTGCTCATAAAATCTGGATCACACACATAGCCTGAGTGGCGAAGGCGCTCAGCGTTCTTTGCAGAGGTCATGGGGTCGAACCCCGCGGAGGCCATAATTTTGTATTAGATTTATTGGCCAATCCTGTGCTGCCACGTGGTGGCCTGGGATTGGCCAATAAATCTAATACAAAATTATGGCCTCCGCGGGGTTCGACCCCATGACCTCCGCGGGGATTGGTCCACCTTATGCCCAGTCGACGTCCATTCAACTGCCAAGTCATTGCCCGTACTGCCACGTGTTCAATCTCCATTGGTCCGTACGTACATGCCATGTCACCTTGTCCGTACTATATGGATGCCACGTGTCATCCTCTTAGTGGTGCCACATGGCACCCCCATTTTGCCAAATTTTCATGTTTCATCAATACAACAGAACGCGATAACTTTCTCATACGGAGTCTGTTTGAGGTGAAACGAACGCCGTTGGAATCGTCTCGATGAGCCCTTCGATCTGACGCCAGTTTTGTTGAGATTGGAGGACTTCAAAAAAATTTCCCTCTTAGATCCTCCTGGATCAATTACTCTTTGTATTTGAATGTATGGAATTGATGATTTTAACCTGCAATAGATCTTTATGTTGAAATCACTGTGTGTTGTCTGTGTAGAGAGATTCTTCATTTCTGTGTGTCAATAATATACATACTGCGAATTCTAGCATCTGTGTGTGAAATCTGTAGAGTTTCAGCATCTATGAATCTGTGCATACTATAGAATTCATTATATATGAATTGGGGTTTTGTGTGAATAACCTTGTAGAACGGGAGAGAGAACCTGTAGAAGGAAGATGCCTGCATGTGGATATTTGGGCAGAAACTCTTGAGGAGAATTGATGGTGGAATGGATTTAGAAGCTGTGGAAAGATTGTGTGGAATAAAACCATCACTGAACTTGCAGCCCAGTTTCTAGCCAAAAGAAGATGAATTCATAGATTCTGCGATCTGGGTTTTGTGCAGAATGAGATCTATCCCGAGGGGATTTTTGAGAAAAGCCAAGGTTGAAGAGATTCGTGAGGTTCTATGACCTACGTTTTGCAGAAGTGAATGAATGACATTTTGGGTTGATCAAGTGAGAAAGGGAATCGAGTTCTAAAGAAACAAGATGAGTGCCATTTAGTCACTGTAGTATATTGGTAACAGCTGTAGACTGGAAGAAGAGGTTATTTCTCAAAATTTAGGTCGAGCTCTGAGGGGCCCTGCACCATTTATGATCTTTAGTGGTTGCTGAAATTTGTCCAACGGTATGTCTGGTGCCTCAACACCACAACTACCCTCCGACTCTGGTATATACGTTTCCCTCGGGTCGTCGTCATCTTCCGATCCTCCTGTGATGTTATAGCATTCCATCAACATTTCTGGTGTTGCAGTCCATGGGGTTGTCAATGGTTGTCCAACCGGTCCTTCGTCAAATATTTTTTCGTGAATCACTTGAAGTGCGGTGTGGATCAGAGGATTTATATAGGCGAATGAAAAGGTTTGGCTGAAGCCAATGGTAAGTTGTTCCCAGGTTGTTGTTCCGTGTCGCAGTTCCACCGCAACATACCAACTCTGTGGTACCTCATCTAGTGTATGTATAAACGCATGTACCCATTCTTGTCATGCTCTCGAGCCCCATCGATGTTAATAGGCATTCATATGTGCTTTCGGGTCCCCTCATCCATCATATCGTACCTTTTCGTTCTCCACAGCTTCACCGAATCGAACCTCCATGAGGTGTCGACATACTGGCCAAGAGGTTATGTTTGAATTATGTGCTGCCCACCATCGCGCAGGAGTGGCCTTGAGGGCCTTCTCTAGGGCCAAAAGACGTTGTGGCTCTGCTACTTTGTTCTCAAATTCGTTGAGAAATGTGCCCACGTTGGGTAGTCCCTCATAGGTGGGTATCGCGTACTCCTCTTTAGCTACCATTCGTATGGATTGTGTTATCCGTGCACACCTTCGGAAGGATACTTCGTGCAATCGGTTCTTCCAATTCTCCAAGGCCTCATCTGAGTCGGAGGATGCAAAACTGGTGTTGCACCACTCCAATTCTCCGTCTGTGGTGGGGTTAACATGATGTTCCGAAATGTTGTACATATTATCCCATCCTTCCGTAAACTCATCTCTGACTGGTTCCGTATAGCAGAGTCCTTCCGCCGTATCCAGTGGTGCAATTACCCTTAGTTCTTGGTTCTCGAATGACATTACTCTTCTTTTAAAGTTGATGATTTCCTGATTCTCCATAGCCCAATCTATCGCCAGCAGCACCGGATAGGGACTGGTGTTGTCTACGATCTCAATGACATCGAAGTCCGCGTACATTCTGAGCCCTTCGATCTCAACCAGGAGTTGACATACTCGTCCAAGCGGAGTGACTTTGCTTTGGTTCGCCAATCACAGTTGTACTGGTGACCAGGTCATCCATGGCTTCCCCATCGTTTTCCAGGTCTGTTTGGTCAGGATGTTCACATCTGAACCCAAATATAGGATGATGGAATCGACATCGAATTCTCCAATCTGTGCGGACATCCACATCTCTCTGCCTGTTTTTCTTTTATGTATGCGATTGACTTTATGTTCCAGCCTTGCACCTCCCTGTCGCTATAGCAAACCCGCTATCTCGTGCAATATTTCTGGGTCCTTTTTCAAATCTAGGCAACTACCTAAGAAGGCCTTGATGGTGGTTTCCTTATTTTGCGACCTTGTCAGGTCGAATGTGGGTGGCATGTCGTATACTTCTTCTTCCACAGCCACTCGTCGCTGATTTCTCCTTGCATTTTGTGCTTCCGAAAAGACATCCTTCTCTACTTCCGCACCATCCTTACGTTGCTTTCGCCATGTCTACGTTGGTCTGATATCGGTGTCGGGCTTATTGGTTCCAGTCACCCCTCTTCCTTGTGCTACAATCCCCACTGTTTCCTGGTTTCCTTAGGCTTCTGTCGAAATCATTTGTACCGTAGGTGGCGGCTTCGGAACATTTGAGTTCTGGTTCTGCTTCATTTGCCATTTCGCGATAAGCTGAGGGCAATCCTCTATACTATGATCCGCAGCATTGCAATATGTGCATTGCGGCACAGGATTTGGATAGTCTCTTTGGTAGTGCCCTTGTTGGCCACAGTTATAACAGGTGATTGGGCCTCGTCCCCTTCCGACAGTTCCTCCATGACCTCGTCATCCACGGAATCCTCTGCCATAGCCTCTATGCGGTGACCCATACTGTTGATACTGCGGTTTCCCGTACTATGGTTGTTGATACTGCTGCGGCCCATACTGTGGTTGTCCATACGGTGGTGGGGGATACTGCGGGTTCCCATACTGCCCCTGGTCGTATTGTTGTGGCTGACTATACTGCGATTGTTGCTGCATCACCGGCGGTTCCTCCCCTTTCATAAAGTATGTGTCAGTTGTTCGCTCTTGCAGAAGGTCATAGACCCTACAGTCCTTCTCATCATGGCCTATCGACCGACAGAACTTACAATACAAATTCATTGGTTTCGATACCATCTTTTGCAAGTATACGCACTCCTCCGATCAGTGTCCTCTCGTCTGACATACAGTACACCATGGCATACCTCCTTGTCGAAGGGGGTTTGGCACCCCTGACTGCAAATACTCCCAAAACTGTGGGCAATTTTCCTTATGGTGTCCTTCGTTCCAGCATCGGGTACACCATATGTCTCCGCGATTCTCCTTTCCCTTCTTGATATCTTCTAATTGGAGCATTAAGTTGGCCAACTACGCCTGTACTCTGTCCATTCCTATTCCTGCATCACCAATCGGTGAGGCCTCTAGTTTCATTGCAATTTCCAACGCCTCCACTTGTGTCGTGACCTTTTGCTGCATCAATGGTCCTCGTATATGCGGTACCAATCCCGCGATAAACCATTCTTTATGGTGTAACTCATTTACCGGACAGCTCACTTTCGCTATCAGCGTTTTGTACCGCTGATCCAATTCCCACACTGATTCATTTGGGAATTGCTTAATTTCTTTAAGCTGAGTGACGTATTGAGACACAGATTTTGGTTTTTTAAACCCGTCGATCATTGCGGCTCTGATCTCAGTTAATGTTTTTACTATTGTTCCCACCGAAACTTTTAAAAATTTCATGTACCAGTCTAGCGCACGGCCCCTTAAGGTTGTCGCTAGCTGTCCCAACTTTATCGCATCATCCTGGAACTGCTTCACGGTCCAAACTGCTTCCAATACAAACCAATACTATTCGGGATCCTCCGTCCCATTTCCTTGGAATGTGGACATCTTTGCCTCGTCTTCCATCCTAACACTGCTAGTATTGTTGTTTACCGAAGCATTACTCTTAGCGCTGCAAGTAGGGCAACTTCGCGAGTAGTTTTGGTTTCTTCCTATAAATTTTGAAGTAGTGTGCGGGGTCGAAGGTACGCGGTAACTTACGATCTGACCTTGCTCTGCCTTTGGGGTAGCCTGGTCAACGTCTTCCTCGCAATAGGGGCACTTCCTTCCTTGTGGTACTGCCTCATGATTCTCTGTTCCGGTCCTCTCAGAAGACTCTCTCTCAGTCCTCCTATTCTTCTCAGGACGCCGAAATATTACTCCACTCCTCAAGAGACCACACTCTTCATTAGCTTCCCTCTCAAATTCGTCGTCACTCATGTCCATCTACCACATCTTTCCGTCAGGTTTGCATTTACGCGATACCTTCACCCTCGCACACCGATTCTTCTACTCATCAGTGAACATCCTCAATATTCCTTTTTCACATACCATCATTTTAATCCACAGCTTCAGGGATGACAAGAACCTTCCCCTTGGTCCTCTGAAGAAATTTCTTTCAGCGTCGTTGTATGACTTAATAGTATCTACCGCGAACTCAGTTATGTACCCTTCGAGGATATTGTCCACCCAAAAATCAACAGCTCGTGATACTTTGTTGTTGACCTGTTTCAGTTGTCGCACTAACTCCAGGGTCCAACACTCTGGTTCAGTCTTCTGACAGTGATTTTTGCGATACGTCAACTGTGCTAGCCACTCATGCAGTACCACCGGGAATTCACAGAAGAAGATTTCGTGAATATCTGAATAGACGTATTTCTGTAACCACTCGGTTGTTGTCTGTTTGGGGTCCCTCTTCTCACTCCCCATGAATTCTTCCTCTTTCTTGTCGAACCACTCTTGGATCTCTGGTTTTGTCGGGTGCCATAGCATATCCCCTTCTTTTCTAGCTTAGGGTCCCAGCAACGGAACCATTTGTTGACACAACTCTTCTCGACAGGGGTTCACTCTATCGTCAACAAACACCAACAACCCTTACGCACTGGCCTGGTAAGGAATTACCCTTCTAGCAACAACTGCGAAGCAGGTGAGGTCTCACCCGAAGCGAGTAAGGGTGTTGCAGGAACCAAGCTTCCGCAGTTGCGAAGAAGATATTTGCACGTTAACCAAAGATTACGATATTTACTATAGTCTATTTAACCAAACATTCGCATATTTATCTCACAGCATATTCGACAGCATATTCGCATCAACAAACAACATGTATCAACACAAATCAACAGAAAGCGTTTAAATAACCCATCATTGCATAAAAACAAAATTCATAACCGAACATCTTCATTCATTAACATCTACGGAACAAACCTCGCAGAGAATAGTCAACAGAATCCAAAAGATCGTATTTTTCTCCAAAACCTATATGCCCTTAGGCTTACAATCTTGCACTATCTATATGTTTTTCTCTTATTACAATTTGGTCCACATGATTGACTCAACTAATCTAACAATTCTTATATTTCCACGAAATATGGCGAAAGGTCCTTCTTCTGCGGAATGACCCTTTCGCACCTGTCGGCTTCCGCACTTCCTGCAGATCTATCCTGTGCCAAAAATGATGATGATGATGATGATGATGATGAAGATGATCATGATGATAATGAAGACGATAAAGATGATGATGATGGTGGTGGTCGTGGTGGTGGTGGTGATGGTGATGACGACGACAACGATGATGATGATGATGATGAATCCGACGACCTCTCCATACCACCGACGGCAAGAGTCATCGGATATCAGACTTCTTATAATGTAATTTTGGTCGGATATCCGACGAGCTCGCCAAACCACCGACGCCAAACGTTGTCAGTCTTTCTAGGTATCTGCGTCGAATATCCTACAACGACAATGATGATGATGATGATGATGACGACGATGATGATGAAGATCATGATGAAGATGGTGATGACGATGATGATGAAGATGATGATGATGAAGATGATGATGAAGATGATGATGATGATGATGATGATGATGAAGATGATGATGATGAAGATGTTGATGATGATGATGGTGGTGGTGATGACGACGTCAACGATGATGATGATGATGGTGGTGGTGGTGGTGATGACGACGAAAATGATGATGATGATGATGATGATGATGATGACAACGATGATGATGGTGATGATGATGGTGATGATGATGGTGATGATGAAGATGATGAATAGGAATATGATGATGATGGTGGTGATGACGATGATAACGATGATGATGATGGTGGTGGTGATGATGGTGATGATGGTGGTGATTATGATGATGATAAAAATGATGATGATGATAATGATGATGATGGTGATGGTGATGACGACGACAACGATGATGATGATGATGATGATGATGATGACGACGACGATGAGGATGATGATGAAGATGATGACGACGATGATGATGATGGTGGTGATGAAGATGATCATGATCATGATGATGAAGATGATGAAGATGATGATGATGAAGAAGATGATGATGATGAAGATGTTAATGAGGAAGAGGGTGATGACGATGATGATGATGATGATGATGATGATGATGATGATGATGTTTGAGTCTAGAAGCCCTCCCACACTGTCAATGCATGTGTCTAGTCTAACCATGCCAAATTTTAGTCCAAGCCAGCACAAATTTAAAAAATTTCAACGTTGGCCCCGTGTAGCACATTAATTAATCTATAGGTATGGTTTTTTATGCTCGAATTGTTAGTGTTAGTTATGTTTGAGTCTGGAAACCCTCCCACACCGTCAATGCATGCGTCTAGTCTAACATGCCAAATTTCAGTCCAAGCCAGCACAGATTTAAAAAATTTCAATGTTGGCCCCATGTAGCACATTAATTAATCTATAGGTATGGTTTTTTATGCTCGAATTATTAGTGTCAGTCACGTTTGAGTCTGGAAGCCCTCCCATACCGTAAATGCATGTGTCTAATCTAACCATGCCAAATTTAGTCCAAGCCAACACATATTTAAAAAAATTCAACATTGGCCCCATGTAGCACATTAATTAATCTATAGGTATGGTTTTTGGTGCTCGAATTGTTAGGCCATGATGAAGATGGGGATGACGATGATGATGATGATGATGATGATGATGATGATGATGATGATGATGATGAAGATGAAGTTGATGGTGATGAAGATGAAGATGATGATGATGATGGTGGTGGTGGTGGTGGTGGTGGTGATGATGACGACAAGGATGATGATGATGACTATGATGATAGTGATGGTGACAATGATGATGAAGATGATGAAGTGGAAGATGATGATGATGATGGTGGTGGTGGTGACGAAGACAACGATGATGATGATGATGATGTTGGTGATGACGACAACAATGATGATGGTGATGACGATTATGATGATGATGATGATGATGATGATGATGATGATGATGATGATGATGATGATGATGACGACGACGACGATGAAGATGACGATGATGATGATGATGATGATGATGATGATGATGATGAAGATGTTGATGAGAAAGATGGTGATGACGATGATGATGATGATGATGATGTTTGAGTCTGTAAATCCTCCAACACCGTCAATGCATGTGTCTAGTCTAACCACGCCAAATTTCAGTCGAAGCCATCACATATTTAAAAAAAATCAACGGTGGTCCCGTGTAGCACATTAATTAATCTATAGGTATGGTTTTTGATGCTCAAATTGTTAGTGTCAGTCATGTTTGAGTCTGGAAGCCCTCCCACACCGTAAATGCATACGTCTAGTCTAACCATGCCAAATTTCAGTCCAAGTCAACACAAATTTAAAAAAAATCAACGTTGGCCCCGTGTAGCACATTAATTAATCTATAGGTATGGTTTTTGATGCTCAAATTGTTAGTGTCAGTCATGTTTGAGTCTGGAAGCCCTCCCACACTGTAAATACATGCGTATGGTCTAACCATGCCAAATTTTAGTCCAAGCAAACACATATTTAAAAATTTTCAACATTGGCCCCTTGTAGCACATTAATTAATCTATAGGTATGGTTTTTTATGCTCGAATTGTTAGATCATGGTGAATATGGTGATGACGATGATGATGATGATGATGATGATGATGACGATGATGATGATGAAGATGAAGTTGATGGTGATGAAGATGAAGATGATGATGATGGTAGTGGTGGTGGTGGTGACGACGACAACGATGATGATGACAATGATGATGGTCATGATGATGATGATGATGAAGATGAAGAGGAATATGATGATGATGGTGGTGATGATGATGCTGATAAAGATGATGATGATGATGATGATGATGATGATGATGTTGGTGATGACGACGACAACGATGATGGTGATGATGATGATGATGATGATGATGATGATGATGATGATGATGATGATGATGTTGGTGATGACGACGACAACGATGATGGTGATGATGATGATGATGATGATGAAGATGACAATGATGATGATGATGATGATGAAGATGATGACGATGATGATGATGGTGGTGATGATCACGATGATGATGATGATGAAGATGATGATGATGATGAAGATGATGATGATGAAGATGTTGATGAGGAAGAGGAAGATGACGATGATGATGATGATTATGATGATGTTTGAGTCTGTAAAACCTCCCACACCGTCAATGCATGTGTCTAGTCTAACCATGCCAAATTTCAACCCAAGCCAGCACAGATTTAAAAAATTTCAATGTTGGCCCTGTGTAGCACATTAATTAATCTATAGGTATGGTTTTTTATGCTTGAATTGTTAGTGTCATTCATGTTTGAGTCTAGAATCCCTCCCACATCGTAAAGGCATGCGTCTAGTCTAACCATTCCAAATTTCATTCCAAACCAGCACAAATTTAAAAAAATTCAACGTTGGCCCCATGTAGCACATTAATTAATATATAGGTATGGTTTTTGATGCTCGAATTGTTAGTGACAGTCATGTTTGAGTCTGGAAGCCCTCCCACACTGTAAATGCATGTGTCTAGTCTAACCATGCCAAATTTCAGTCCAAGCAAGCACATATTTAAAAAAATTCAACATTGGCCCCGTGTAGCACGTTAATTAATCTATAGGTATGGTTTTTTATGCTCAAATTGTTAGATCATGATGAAGATGGTGATGACGATGATGATGATGATGATGATGATGATGATGATGAAGATGAAGTTGATGGTGATGAAGATGAAGATGAAGATGGTGATGGTAGTGGTGGTGGTGGTGGTGATGACGACGTCAACAATGATGATGACGAGGATGATGGTGATGATGATGATGATGATGATGATGAAGATGATGAAGAGGAAGATGATGGTGGTGGTGGTGATGATGAAAACGATGATGGTGGTGGTGGTGGTGATGATGATGATGGTGGTGATGATGATGAAGTTGGTGGTGGTGATGATGATGATGATGATGACGACGATGATGATGATGGTGATGATGATGATGATGATGATGATGATGTTGGTGATGAAAATGACAACGATGATGGTGATGATGATGATGATGATGATGATGATGATGATGATGATGATGAAGATGATGAAGATGGTGACGATGATGATGATGGTGGTGATGATGATGATGATCATGATCATGATTAAGATGATGATGATAATGATGATGAATATGATGAAGATGATCATGATGATAAAGGTGGTGATGATGAAGATGTTGATGAGGAAGAGGGTGATGACAAAGACGATGACGACGACGATGATGATGATGATGATGATTTTTGAGTATGGAAACCCTCCCACACCGTCAATGCATGTGTCTTGCCAAATTTCAGTCCAAGACAACACAGATTTAAAAAATTTCAACGTTGGCCCTGCGTAACACATTAATTAATCTATAGGTATGTTTTTTGATGCTTGAATTGTTAGTGTCAGTCATGTTTGAGCCTGGAATCCCTCCCACACCGTAAATGCATGCATCTAGTCTAACCATGCCAAATTTCAGTCCAAGCTAGCACATATTTAAAAACTTTCAACATTGGCCTCGTGTAGCATATTAATTAATCTATAGGTATGGTTTTTTATGCTATAATTGTTAGTGTCAGTCATGAGTCTGGAAACCCTCCCACACCGTCAATGCATGTGTCTAGTCTAACCATGCCAAATTTCAGACCAAGCAAGCACAGATTTAAAAAAATTCAACGTTGGCCCCGTGTAACACATTAATTAATATATATGTATGGTTTTTTATGCTTGAATTGTTAGTGCCAGTCACATTTGAGTCTGGAAACCCTCCCACACTATCAATGCATGTGTCTAGTCTAACCATGTCAAATTTCAGTCCAAGCAAGCACAGATATAGAAAAGTTCAACATTGGCCCTGTGTGGCACATTAATTAATCTATAGGTATGGTTTTTTATGCTTGAATTGTTAGTGTCAGTCATGTTTGAGTATAGAAACCCTCCCACACTGTCAATGCATGCGTCTAGTCTAACCATGCCAAATTTGAGTCCAAGCCAACACAAATTTAAAAAATTTCAACGTTGGACCCGTGCAGTACATGATTAAACACGCCATTTGGGTTAGCATGATAATTGTGCATTTCCTTACTGAGATTCTCTCTATTTCGAGAATAATTTAATATTCTCTACTAAACAGGGCCAACCACATGAAGGTGGAAGATCTTATGGCCCCTCGCCCCCCCTCACATCACTCTCAATTCCCCATAACCCGACAAAATCTATGTAAAAAAAAATTAAATGTGTTTTTTGTCATACTTTATAAGAAGCAATGTTTCTAATTATAACATATGCCAATATACAGGAAAATGGAAAAAAAACTAAGAAACAATTAATTTATACATACTAATAAAATTCAATATTTCTATCGCAATATTAAATCAAAATATATAGAATAGATATATTAAGACATACCTCATACACTTCAATGGACTTCATCATCTTCTTCATCCAGGTCATCATCTGTATCATCTGATCCATAGTCAACATTGTAAGTATTGGCCATATCATCATCATCATCATCGATGTCAGTTACGATCATCATGTCATCGTCGATATCATCTTCATGGATATTGTCTACTACATCATCTGATTCAACTAATTCTTCGACATCTTCTTCTCAAACATGATCATATAACTCATGTTGATCATCTTCAACATTGTCTTCTTCTTCGAGACCCTCTTCATTACCTTCCTCTACGTTATACTTTACTGGCCTTCCCCTTGAATTGTGTCTCACAACAAATGACCATCCCCCTCTACCTGGAACCTCAAAGTAAATTACTTGTTAACATTGGCTTGGAAGAACATAGGGCTCTGTTCCTAGCTCAAACAACCTTGTATTAACCATGGTAAATCCATTATCATGTTCAATAATACTTTTATCTTGATCACGTTGATTCAATCGTAACCTATACCATTTGACAACAAACAGAACTACCTTGAAGGAGTTAAAGTCACACTGAAGAATATTTTCCAAATACCCATAGTATCAATTTTCTGAGAGTTCTGGATGTCTGTCACTTCCAGAGGAAACAGTGGTCACCTCAAAGACTACAGATATCCCACCTCAAAGACTACAGATATCCCACAATCTGATGTTTTCTTCATTTCATCCCAACTTTTTGATGCGATATGTACATCCATTGCACCACATAGCCTTATGGTGTTTTACCTACAACAAGCCATATACTAAAATATTACATAATGATCCAATATTTATGATTAAGTGCATGTTTATTCCATACAGGGAAAAAAAACATGTACATCAATATGTTCGCAAAAAACAAAAAATAGTGTGGTTGATTAATATGCTTTCCTGCTTATCTTTTAAACCATATGCTAAATCGATTTCCCTTTGTGTAATATTGGTATCTCCATTGCGATGTGTTGCTTTAACCAATGAAGCCACACCATCCCATGATATTCCATGACCAAATTGTTCAGATCGTTCAATCCATACCCTCATCCAATCAAGATTGTTTGTGATGTATAAATGAAGTGCATCCCACTCTCGACCAACTGTTTGATGACAATAAAATATTTAAAATTCAATACAAATGTATATTCACTTAACAAAGTATACATTCTTAATTGATGCATATTGAATATAAAAACAGAATATGTATGATATATACATAAAAATCAACAGTCAAATGTATTATATTAATTAATCTCCACTAACTAATAATTACCTTTCACCTTCCTCGATCTACCTTTCCCCTTCAGGTACTCCCCTTCGAAATTGTTATTGGATTCTGGATCACAAATGCGACGTAAATTGAGATTTGACGCTAATTTAGGAAGATATTCACTAATATACAGCATGTTTTGGTATACCATATATCCCTCCATCATAGAACCCTCAGCACGTGTTCGTTGTCTAACCAAACCCTTCATAAATTTCAAGTGCCTCTCAACCATCCACATGGACCTTGAGTGCACAGATCCACACAATTAAATCTCCTCAATTTGGTGTATGAGGTAGTGTTCTTGTGCATTGAAAAATGACGAAGGTAGATGCTTTTGCATTTCACACATGAGACGAGGAATTTCTCTCCTCCAATAATTTATATCTTCTTTATGGATTTCTTTAAACGACAACCATCTACAAGTGACGCAAACCAATCACGAGATTTAACAAAAAAACATTATATTACATAACATGAATTAGTGCACAAAAATAAAATATAAGTTCTACGATGAATTAAACAAACATTAAGCGCATGCAAAAAATCGCTACTTGCCTCATGTATTTCCCAAGATTATATATAACTTGTTTTCCATTGTTGTCGAAGTTTTCCAGGAGAGAGAGAGGTAGAACATACTGTAACAATATACAAATCGTTTCATTTTTTAAACAAAGAGTAGACAAACAAAATACCAACAATATGCACTGGAATTAAAAAAAAGCAATAATTATATGCATACCATAATAATTACCTTCATGAAGACATGCCAATCATGCGTTTTCACCCCCGCAAAATCACCTTTCTTTGTTATGATATTCTTCATGTTCGCACAAAATCCAGTGGGAAATTTAATTTTCCGCATGACTTCTTTTACAAAATTACTTTGTTGCTCCGTTAACATCCATGGAAATGAGTTTATATTAATTTGGTCTCCGTTGCTATGAAATTAAATGACGTCTTTCATTGCATGGTTGCCTTCTTGAATGTCTTTGCAAATTTTGACAATTTTTTCTTTCTCACTCCTTCCATCCAATATTCGCCATAATGTTTCAGTCATATTCTTTCCGATATGCATTGTATCAAACATATGAGCAATTTGTAGGTTCTCATAGTAGGGAAACCTATTGAATTGTCTATGATAGCTTTTCATTCCTCGTGGAATCCCATTAATGCCTTCATGATCACGACGACCATCATGAATCGTAGTTTATAAAGAAATTACAGAAATCAATGTCAATTACAGTAAACAACACACAATAAAAAAAAATACATAACATTTCATATACGATGATTCATATGTACCTTGACGATTTCTATTATATTGCAACTTCCATATGTGAGGTGTCATTCTCTGCAGTTTTAATGCATTCTCTTGCTTCCCATTGAACATATGTTTTTTAGTAGTTCGATACCTATGATTCTTAGAGAGGAAGTGCCTATACTCATCAAACACCTCCTTTCCTAAGCTTTTTAAACGACGAGATTTGATCTTAGGACCACAAACTGGACATGCAAATTTTCCCTTTGTCCGAATACCTACATAAAGAGATGGATTACCTATGTAAATTATAATTATATATAAAATGAATGGATTATTTAAAAAAACATGCGTGAATAGTGTATTAACTAATTCATAAAATTAAATGCAATTAAAGTGGAACTTATAATTACAAACCACAAAAATGGGTTAACCCTGGGGCCTCATGTATTGTCCATACAAGCATTGCATGGAATTGAAATTTCCTTTGTCGTATTGGTCTATATACGTCATACATAGTGATGCCATTCCATAACTTTAGTAGCTCGTCAATAAGAGGTTCGATATATACATTCATATCTTTAACATGGTACTTACCTGATTGATTTGAACATATAAAATATATAATTATGAGTACCATTTAGATATATAAACCATGCACAAGAGAAAAATAAAAAATATATATATGACATTATGCAACAAAATACGACAAATGAGATGCCACTACATTAAAAAAAAAAGTTGTAGACACAATATACCTGGAACAATCATTGAAAACATTATGTGCTCCCTTTTTATTGACAACCATGGAGGAATGTTATTGTTGATAACAAAAATAGGCCACACCGAGTAAACAGATCTCATCTTTGCAAATGAATTGACACCATCTGCTGCCAAAGAAATCCTAATATTATGAGGTTCTTCTTTAAAGTGAGGCCATTTTTCCTCCATATCTCTAAATGTAGACCCATCTGCAGGCATTCGAATAATGTCATCTTGACTTCTTTTTCGTGCATGGTAATCCATAAATTGCGCTATGTTATTGCACCTGAACAGCCATTGCAAACGTGGAATAATAGGAATATAACGAAGAACCTTGCGAGGCACCCTTTTTGTTACTTGATCTGTTTGATATCTACTGATATCACATTCCGTACATTCTAGTTCAAATTCATGCTGATTATAATATATAACATGGTCATCGGGGCATGCATAAATTGCTTCATACTGCATTCTAATTTCTTTCATGATGGCAAATAAATCTCGATATGTGCGAGGTAAAATATTTGACAATGTGTTGCTGCTGCAACTTGATCCCCAAAATTTAAAAAAAAAAATTGTAGGGCCCCTCCTCTATTTTCCAGATTTTGTTCTCCTTAGAAGAGTCCCCTTTGACACTTAGTTTTTTCCCTTGAAACAGTCGAAGAACAAGTGTTTTTTAGCTAAGGCGCAACTCAGGTTTTTGGCCGAAATAGTCGCTGCATTTCGATGAGTTCACGTCGACCAAATCGCAGGGATATGGTCAAACTACGTCGACGTTTCGGAGCTTTTGGGAGAGTTAGTGTCGATCGGTCACTGAGTTTTGTTGAGTCCACGTCGATCATGTCGCTACGTTTTGACAAGTCTGCCCCGGTATTTGTCACAACTTTTTAGACAGTTTCTCTCCGACATTTCGCCGCCAATTGGGGAAAAGTCATTGACCATTTCTTTTCCTTCTGGCCTGAACGCCCTAACCATTTCACTCCGACCAAATAATTCTTTGCGAAGAGAATTCGTCGTGGTTTGGACAAAATCCACCGACTGTGTCGCCGCAGGTAGGTAAAACTCGCTAACCGTTTCATTGTGGCCTGGCCAAAACTCACCGACCATTTGACTCCGACTAAATTTTTTGTCGCCGGCCCTTTTCGTTACACTTGGGAAAGTTTCCCGTCGCCAGTCGCACTTTCTTAACAAACTCGCCGACCGTTTCAGAGCTTTTGGAGGAAGCACTCCGACCGTTTCGCAACAATTAAGGAAAGCTCGACGAAACGGTCGGAGGGGGTTCATTTTAGCAAACGGTCCGCAAGTTGAGGTGGGGGGAATTAAATCCAACGGATAAGGTCATTAAATGACTCCACCCACCAACCCCATTAGCATTCATTGCAAGGTTTTATTTGTTTATATATACCAAAGGAGTTTTTGGGCCATTATTTGCAAAAACAAAGGTGGGAGAAGAATTTCGTTGAAGCATATTGAGTTACCGCCAGTCAGAGGATGCCAAGTAAGCTATCGACGCCAAGCTCACTCATCAGCCTAGCCTTTCCGCTAGTGACAGGTAGGCAGCGTGGATCCCTGTTCCGTTTTGGTTTTGTTTAAACTTTATTTTGAAAAAAATGGGGGGGGGCTTTGCAAGACAGCTGCTTGTTTTTTTACGGTAAATGGGAAAGGTCGTCTAATTCAGGATTAAAGTCGTTTCTCTTTTCGCATAGGGCCGCCATAACCAGCTAAGTTTCCCGATCAGAGTTACCTGCCATAACTGTTATCCCGGTCACCCGTCATAGCCTGTGCACCTTCTTTGGTCAGCATGACTGTGTGTAATAACCAGTGGAGTCGATCGCAGCCACTATATTCTACGTTTTACCAGGTTTCCTCGCCATCGTACGACTTACCTCTAGAAAAGGTTCAGGAATCTAGCAACTGAACATCAGTGGCACAAGTTAACCGATCTAGTCCGTGCAAAGGCTTAGAGCGTCCACGTTTGGTCATCAGTATTCCCCATGCCGTTGAGATTTTCATCTCCAAAACCAACGCAGCGCCCACTTATCTCTATGTCGCAGTGTTAAGCTAGTCGCGCTCGTCAATTATGTCTCTGGTTAAAGGAGAAGGCGTTTTTCCTTTTGAGCGGGGTTTTAAAACTGAAGCAACCATTGGTTAAAGATGTGTCGGAACGTTTCTACTTGTCTAGTCACACCCCGCTTCACGTTTATGCACATCCCTGGGACCTTTTTCAAACCTTAATAACTCTTTATGTCAGCACGAAAATCCGAATTTGCTTAACTGTTTGTACTTTCTGTAGCTGCATTTTGCTTTCTATAACTGTTTGTGCATCAAGAAAAGGAAGTTAAGTTCGTCTTTCACCCTAAAGTTCAATTTTGATATAACTAGTTTTGTAGTCTAAAACTCCATCACAATTTAAAAGGCCAACAAACACTCATAGCATTTAAGCATTGTTTCAATCATGCTCATTGATTGTACCATGGATGATGGATTATTTGTAAATATTTTTTCTCATTGGTTCCTTCTGTGTCTCAGCAGACTTGATATGCATAAACGTTCTACCAGGAGAAAATTCAAGCTAGTTGAATCAGACTCATACATATAAATATTATTGGATACCTCACTAGAGACTATGTTCGGGGACACTAAGGCCGTGACAGGAGGCACTCCAGAATTCTAATGGAGCAAACTATATAGAGCCATCAGAGATGCAAATGTCCCTGACGCTTCCATTGAAGAGTTGATGGTTTACCTGAACATAAAGAAGTCTGGCCTACATAAGGCGGCCACACGCCCAGAATTATTCCCAGGCTCGGAATTTATCGGGTGGATTTTTCCCCACGTGGATGTTGACACCAGGATCATTGCAGATGTCAAAGGAGAAGGGATTTCATCCTTCCAACCACTTCAAATAGCTGCATCCTACAAGCTGCCTTCCCCTAAAATCATGTTGACCGACGACTGGATAGCAGAGGCCAAAATGGATCATTTTGATTATGCTGAGAAGATGACATTCCCTGAGAGACAATTGAGACCGAGGGCTAGTGGAGAATATGATAGTCAATATTTAAGGACCCCATATAGAATTATAGCCCTAATGTTAAGCCGGGTTTTTGGATTGGCAAGCGGAAGTACATATAAACTCAACTGGGTACCATTGATGTACCACATTGCCACACATGGTGCAATTTTCAACTGGGCCGACATAATTTATGAGAGTATGGTGATGCACATTGTTGCAGTGCAGGGAGGACTGACACAGAAAAAAGCTGAATTTTTCATGTCATCTTATCTCTTGGACTACATGTTGATTAGAAACCCTTTCCCTTATTTTGGATGTGTTTGGAGTCAGGCCAAATCACCCCTCCATGTGGCTTATCAGATGACATGGGATCACAAATACGCGAGTAACTACAAACTGATTTGTGAAGGATTAATCATGCCACTATACTGGCTATTTTTCAAAGAAGAACCAAGTTGTCTGTCCGAGAATGCTCTGCCAGTTATTGAGGAATATGGAGATTATTATTTCTCTGCGGAAGGCACCTATATTAGGATGTATGGGGGAAATCAACCCCCTTCTTTGTTGCCTTAGTATTCTATTGATTTTGTTGTACACAAAGAGGCTGTAAGGAAAGTTTTCATCAATGGGGTTGGGAGTTATCTTCATGATAAGAAGAAGGCTTCTTTCCCACCACTTTCGTTCACCATCGGTGCATATAAATTCCCCAAGGAAAAAGGGGCCGAGGATTTTGTCAAAGATTTATAGGCTTTTCATTTTGGGACGAATATTTTAGGAGGAACGATAGCTTGGATAAGGTCGCTCAGCATTGTGCTTCCTGAAAAATCACCTTTGAATATGCTAATCACTTCGACAAAGATGAAGAAGTGTATTGGAACGCACGAAACATGACCGAGCTAAACAAGTGTTTTCGTCCCAAAAGCGGGGGTAGTTCCAGAGTTGCTGCCAAAGCTACAAAAGAAGCAAAGTTACAGAAACAAATACAGGAAGCGAAAAGGAATCTTAAAGAAGAGGCCAAGAGGCAGGAAAGAGAAGTTGTGGAAGAAAAGCAGAGGGAAGCAGAGAGGAATCTCAAAGAAGAAACAGAAAGGCTACAAAAGGAACATGCGGACAGGCTAAGAGCAGAAGAATTGGAGAAACAACAGAAGGAAGAAGCCGAGAGGCAGGCTGCTGAGGAATTACAAAGGAAGGAGGAAGAAGAAATGAAGGAAAGAGAAGATAGAGAAGTGGCAGAACAACAAAAACAAAAGGAAGAAGAAGAAAATTCCAAGGAAGCTGTGGAAAAGGAAAGTCCGAATAGGCAGAATATGGACATAGACCCACCTGAGGTGTCTGATGCGATGCTCACCGGAGGCCACCTTCCATTCCATGAACTCGGCCTCACCCCATTCACTCCATCGAAGCAGCATACTGTGGCCAGATTGGACACAATATTCTTTGATTCAACAAGAAATACTATCATGAGGAGATCACAGAAGAGACTGAAATTAGCAGCTCATGACGATGTTGTTACTATTCAGGAAAACATAATCATGGAGGGTACCCGCAGGGACCCTAAGTTTATGGCATCAGTCAACATAGCTACTACGCAAGCGAATGCAGATAATGTTGGCAAATTGATGAACGGCGTTGAGTGAAGTAAAGAGAAGATGCTCAAATTAAAAGATAATTTGGTGAAGGAACGAGGAGAAGGGATGGAATTGAAAAGGAAATATGACGCCCTTCTCTCCAAGAAGGAAAGGTTATTAAATGAATACCAAAATTTGGAAACATAAAAGGATGCACTCACTGTGCAGTTAATGATTACGGAAGGCAAGAAAAATGACCTGGAAACTCGCATCAATGAATCAGAGAAAAGAGAGGCATACAACATGCAGCAGGTTGAAGACTTGAAGGTTCAGTTGGAGTAATTGATAAAGGAAAAGGATTTTATGATGGAACAACTAGAACTTGTGAACAAGAAGAAGCAAGACTTGACTCCTTTTCATGAGCAAGCCTGTGACATTCAGAAGAAGATATATCATCCACAAGAACTTATCACTGAGGAAGTCTGCAAGATGAAGATAATGATATCAAGGATGGGGGGAATTAATGTTGAAGCTTTGAGAATCAGGCGGAAATTAGTATGCACCATGGCCAATATTAAGAAACAAATAAAGTGGAGAGAAGGGAAATCAAGATTCCCTGAGTACTTGACTCACAAGACCACTGCAGATTCGAATCTGGACTCAGACATCCTTGAATTCTGTAGAAAAGTTGGTTATCAAGCTACCACAAATTAAAATAAAAATCTAGTTAATATAATATATAAATAATATTAATGAAACACATTTCATCTGTTAATTTGACTTATGAATTAACAATAAAATAGACGAACAGTGATAACCTTTAGCACGATCATATATATTATGTGATGGAATATATTACATACCTTGACATCCATGTGACTGATATGTTTTAAATACCATTCATAACCTTCAAGTTCATTATCAACAATATATCAGAAAGAAGATTTGTGTTGGAGCCCTCATAAAGGGGTTTGTATGCCTTCTCAAGAAGAGGTAAATCATGAATATCATCAAAATGATCATAATCATCATCATCCACTCTAACATTAAATGAATCATGGATCAATGTATTTGTACCATCATATTCAACTATGTTATCAGTATGATCATTAACTTGTTCACCATTATTCATAGCTCCATGTTCCTCCGGTACTTGTTCTGAAAGCACTTCCTATGGACGATATGTCGTAGGATGTCTTTCCTTTATAATTACATGAAACCATCAATAGATAAAATTTAATATAAGAAATATTAAAATAATACATACATTTACAAAAGCAATCAATATAAAAACATGTATAATGCAAAACTTACAAATGGACGATATTCATGTCCCCCCTCAGCGTGTCCATGTTCCCCACAATGTTTTATAGTTGTTGTGATCTTTATTCTTCTCCTCTTAAAGCCCCTGCATTGACTACATGGACAATAACATTTCCCATCACCCTTTCTTTTCAGTCCATCCCACAATCTAGCAAGCAATTGTCGATTTTGTTCGTTTGGATCAGGAATATTGCTATTTGAAATTTTCTCATAAAGAGCTTGAATGAATATTATTGATCTTAGAAATAAAGATCCACAATTCACTATTTTTAATCACAAAAACAATAGAAATAATTGTTTTTTTTTTTACGGAAAATAATCTGTCGAAGAATAAAATAATTTCCGCAAACCATCGCTTGTATAGAAAACATGTCGGAATGTTTCGAAATTTATAGATTTTAAAATATAAATGTTCGTCGGATATCCAAAAAATTGATCATAGTTACCGTTATGAAATACATGTCGGATATCCGACAACTTGAGCATAGTTACCATTATGAATTACATGTCGTATATTTGACAACTTGAGCATCGTCGGAGCTGTCGAATATCTGACATCAGTTGTCGGATATTCGACTATCGTCGGATATCCGACTGTCGTCGGATATCTGACAGATCCTTCTATCAATTAAAAAAAAATTAATAAGGATTTGTAATTTTGAAGGTGAAATCCGACGACATAGTCCTTTTCGTCGGATGTCATCGGATTTTGGGTTCAAATTTTGTAGTGATACTTGTTCTGAAGAACAAGTGATGACTGTTCAATAGTGACCTTTAAGAAGATTTACAAATTCAAGCATACTACATAAGTACAAGGAAAGGTTCATGGTTTCTCTCATAAAGAGGGAGTCAGTTATGAAGAGACGTGTGCTCTTGTAGCAAGATACACTTCGATTAGAGTTATACTTGCGATAGCTGCAGTGATGAAGTGGAAGGTACACCAGATGGATGTGAAGACTGCCTTTCTGAACGGTGTAGTAGAGGATTAAGTGTATGTGGAGCATAAACTAGGATTTGATATACATGAAAGGCTATCTCATGTGTGCAAATTGAAGAAGGCCTTGTACGGTTTTAAACAAGCACCGAGGACATGGTATGGTAGGATTGATAGGTTTTTAACGAGCTTGGGATTTACCAAGAGTAAAGCAGATTCCAACCTTTACTTCAAGGTTGAGGATGGAAAACCAGTGATACTACTTTTGTATGTAGATGACCTGTTCCTAACAGGTGATGAGAAGCTCATAGAAAAAATGAAGAGGAAACTTGCCGCAGAGTTTGATATGAAAGACCTGGGTATGACGCACTACTTCTCAGGTCTTAAGGTGTGGCAGAATCCAGAATAACTTTTTGTTAGTCAAGGAAAATATGCGGTAGAGATTCTGGATGATGATTTGCAAGGCCATGGCCATGCCAATGGCATCGAATTTGAAGAAGTTGTGTGATACTTCTTCAGAGATGGTGGATGCCATAGTATATAGGGAGATGATTGGTTTGTTGATGTACTTAATGAACACAAGGTCGGATTTATGATCTACGATGAACACACTGAGTCAGTACATGGTAGAAACGATACATGTTCACCTGGTTGTGGCAAAGCATGTGTTGAGGTACGTGAGGGGTACAATTGATTATGGCTTTAGATATGCGTTAGATCAGATGATTAACCTGCGGGGTTAGGTGGATGCGGATTGGGACTGTAGTGTCACAGATAGAAAGAGCAATCAGGGTTTTGCTTCAATTTGGGATCTGGTATGATCTCATGGTTCAGTAGGAAGCATACGAGTGTGGTACTCAGTACAGCCGAAGCAGAGTATATGGAATCTTGTTCGGCAAGCTGCGAGGCAGTGTGGCTTCGGAAGTTGCTAGCAGTTTTGTTCGATCTTGAGTTAGAGGCGACTTGTGTATTTTGTGATAACCGAAGCTGTCTGAAGTTGTCTGAGTACCTAGTGTTCCATGACAAGTCGAAGCACATCGATATTAGGTATCACTATATCTGGGATATGGTGCAGAGAGGAGCAATGAGGCTTCATTATATAGCAACAGAGGAGCATATAGCTGATGTGTTGACCAAGCCTCTGTCGAGAGTGAAGTTTGAGTACTTCAAGGACAAGATTGGGGTGGTCCAGATCAAGAGGGAGTGATGAGTAACATAACACATGTGAGATGCAGGTAGTCACTTAGTGACGTAATTGAGCTCATGGGAATGTCTCCACTTGAGATGTGAGTTGTAGCATGTAGTCACGGGTTATGTGATGTAATTGAGTCTCCTAGACTACACTCACTAGGTTGTAGTGGGTAGTCCCGGGTTATGTGACGTAATTGAGCCTCCTGGACTACACCCCTGAGGATACAGTAGGTAGTCACTGTGTGTGATGTAATTGAGTCTCCTAACTACAGTGCTATGTTGGACAATGCACATGTGCGAAGATGCAGGTTTCGGACCTAGGTTGTTTTCCACATGAGGTGATGTGGTAGTAGGCTAGTCATGGGTTATGTGACGTAATTGAGTATCCTAGGCTACACTCACAAGGTTGTGTTGTCCAGATGTTGAGATGTGACGTGGTAGCAGGTAGTCACGGGTTATGTGACGTAATTGAGTCTCCTAGGCTACACTCACGAGATGATCTGGAAATGTGGCGAGGTAACGCAGGAGGTAGTTGTGTGCGACATAATGTACGCTCCAGGGATGGACCCACCGGATGGCTTGCTTGGTTCAAAGATGCAGGGTGAGGTAACACAAGTGGTCATTGTGTGTGACATAATGTACACTCCTGGGTTGGACCCATCGGATGGTTCAAAAATTCTAGTGAGTATAGATTCAAGAGAGATGTCATAATTCAATGGTCAGAGTACAGATTTGCAGCAGCGGGATGATGATGATAGTGACATAAAAATACCTTCCTTGTTAAGAGGGAGTGTTGAAGAATGTAACTTAGGAATATATTCTTATTCTTATTGTATTTGATTATGTAAAAACCCTAAAAGAAATCATGTAAAATAGACAAGTCGGCCCAGTGGGTAAACTGCCCCAAACAATGGGTAGAACTTCCCCAGTCAAGTCGACCCAATTAAGTGAAAAGTCCAGGTTTTTTACTAGTATGAATAGAGTGGTGCCTAGCTCATTTGGAGCATCACTCACTCAAGCAAGTTCGCATGAGTAGTGGTAGAAGGACAAGTTCGCTTGGGAGAAAGAGTAGTTGCATTGAAGGCATATTTCCTTGGGGTTTCTATTGTATCTTGTTCTGGGGTTATTGTACGAGATTGACATTGTACTTTCTGATGAATCTATACTGAAGAAGTTTTGCTAGGTTTTTCCCATGAGATGGTTTTCCCACAGTAAATCTTTGTGTTCTCTTGTTATGATATGCTTGTCTATATTTTAGTGATCCTATTGCATATGGTTACTGTGATAATAATATAAATTGTTTGAAGATCTAACATAACCATCCTGGAAGTATCAAAATTCTAACATCGAGTACATCTTTCCCCATGTCCCCACATAATTAAGACTGGTTTTCTAAATATAAGCCCTATAGTGGTTGAATGGTTGTGACTTGGGTGATGATCATCCTTTATAAATTGTAGGAAGAGGGTACATTAAGATCAAATTGGAAAATGGAAAAGAAAGGAAGCTATGTGATGTATGACATGTACAAGATCTACGGAAGAATTTTATCTCAATCAAGATGATGGATAAGCTAGGGAATTCTACTGCCTTTAGTTATAATCGATGAAAAATTACCAAAGGATCCCTTGTGGTAGACAAAGGACAATCTTATGGGACCCTGTATTGTTTTTGCGGTGATACAGTAAAAAATCATGTAGTAGCAGCATACTCAAGGAACGTTATGGAGGTAATAATGTTGTGGCACTAATGACTTGGATATAAAGCAGCCTCATCAACATCTCCCCCACCCTAAAACTCTTATTTTCCCTAAAGAAGTTGTGAAACAACATCCTGGATTATTGCTCCTGCCAAATTAATCCTTACTGTGCATCAACCATGCATACTGGTCTACATAAGTAAATTAGCCGCAACAACCACTAGTTGTATAGGAAGATACACATATAAAAGGTTCTATTGTGACCTATTACTCTTCAACTTTTTCCTTCAATCTAGTAGGTTCATGTGCAATTAATGAGTCTTCAGTTTGTCTCACCACTCGTGCCTTGCAAAACACTCCATGGTGTGAGTGTCTTACCTTTTCGCTCTACCTCCCTACCATTTCTTTGCCTTCTGGCCTCCGAGGTCATAACCCAAGGACTACTCTACAAGTCATGTATCGGGGGGCATAATCAATTTAGTTTTTCTTGTGTCATCATCTATGCGTTAATCTCATTATGTGCCTGAAGCATCTCACTTGAATGCTTCAATATTTTTCTATCATTGTAGTGAGGATGAATAATCTCTGCAAGTGTGTGTGTTCCCTCATGTGTGCTTAATATGTATGCTTAGTCAAAATGTTATGCTTGTTTCAATCATTCTTCTCTTAGTCGTATGTTGTTTTCTATGTTGTCAATATTGAATGTCACAGTTCTCAAGTGTCTTAATGCCAATGGATATTCTTCAATGTGTTGGATCAATGCCAAAAATGTATACATGAAGAATATAACAAACTTGACTATGACTCAACTAAGACTCTATGTGCATGCGACGCGACTTGATTGGACTAAGATATTCAAGTCATAGGTTAGACACTATTATGACTCTTTAATTGTTAGTAATACTAAATTAAAAAGACACTTTTGTTGACTAGGATTTTATAGATTCGATCAAATCATTGTCGATTGGGTATCGACTAAAGTCGATAAGAAATTAAACTCGTTGACTAGAAATCGACTTACATTACAATGGCAGAGGAGATCACTTTCCTTAAAGAATCACATTTAACCCCATCCGTTCTTTAAATACAAACTCAATGATTGTGACTCAATCAATGCATATTTGATTTTTTTCTTCATTTTGACTAAAGTAATAGACTCGACTAGATTAAAGTGATTCGACTCAACAAACTTATCCTTCTTTGCATCGAGTGAAACGAGGTGCTCTACAACCCAGTATGGGGGAGATGTTGTAACGTGTGTAGCGTTACATTGTAGTGTTACATTGTGATGTCGGCTCATAAAATAAAAAATTAAATTATGGAAAGTATTTAAAAAAAATCCATGTTGGTTCATAAAATAAAATATTATGGAAAGTAATTAAAAAATGGATGTTCATTTATAAAATAAAAATTTAAAACTTAAACACAGATCTATCAATCAAGAGAGTTCAAATTTCTTGAGTTTAAATTTTTAAAAAAGAAATACAACTCAAAAAATTGGATCCCTCTCGGTGCTTGATAGATAAGGGTTTAAGATGGATCTATGCTGGTGTAAAATAAGTGGACTCCACTGCTTTTTACATTGCTTTATAGTATATCACCTTACGTTGCTTGCATGCTCGTATTTTCTTAACTAATGGTCCCAACAAATTTCTCATCGACCAGCTTGTTCTTGGATGAGCACCTTGAAGTTGACCAGTAATCTGGAGTCGACCAGCCCCGATATGACAACATAGCCAAGATTTAAATGATAAGACTAAATATTTTTCTAAGCAAATCTCTCATATTACCCTCGAGTCGAAATTCTACATCAACTAGCACTTCATGTCAGTCGCCATATCTTCAATATATGTCACCAGTCTCTATTATTCAAGGCTCTAGCATGGTATGACATGATACGACTAAAACTACATCGCCAACTCACAATGCGCTATGTTCCATTTGTTTTTAATTTCTTGTCGATATGCTGCTCCTTCAAGGTTGTAGTCAATCTCCATTGATTATCAACTCAAGTTGTCAATCACTCTAGAAGGTCCACTCACATTGTTGATCTAAGCATCCCACTTGAAGACTCGTCCAATGCAAACCTCAATAGCCAATTATGGATCTGAGCCATCGTCATATTCCTTAGGTTGATCGAAACACACCCCCTAAACCAATCTCTTCGACCATCTAATGTGAGTCGATCAACTCATTCCTAGTTGGCTATGTTCTTCTTTAGGCAACGGGGCAAAGTAAAACAACGTCTTTTTCTAGCAATTGTTATCTCGATTGTTGATTCCCGCCATCCAAAGGGAAAAGGGAAAGGAGCAAAATCAACCTTTGACCTTGCTCCATGCCCGGTGGATGGAGGGAATCAGCAATCGAGATAAGTTCAAGATCTTTTCCCACATCGGTTCTTGAAAGCTTGTAGACAACTCATATCATCAAATACATGCTTGGAAGGAGGTGTATATAGTTGCTCTTCAACAAAATTGAGTTGGGAGGGAGTGAAGCAACGTTAGTTGGAAAAATATCATGCATATAGCAATCCCTTAGTTGAGGGAAACATGCAGTTGGTGGAATATCATTCTCAGCTCATTGTTGATGGCAATAATATCTCCATGAGTATCTTTGACATTACAAATCAATATTGCAAACAACATTTTTATTCTTATATTCTCTCATAGATCCTCCCACTTACATATTAATGGTTTGTGTAAGGACGTCAAATCCTTGCATCAACCAAGTATTTGTTATCAACTAGTGCTCTTAAGCAGTCGACCGTTTTCTCCATGCAGTTCAGAGGTATTCTAGGTCGAAGCATGCACCTTCCAGGTCAATATATGTTCTAGTCAATAATCGGGGCACATCACAGTCAATGTGTGTCTTGTCGATCGATGACTATCTTTTAACTGGTTTTTATCCTAAAATCATTGAAAAAGCAGGGCGTTTTAGTTATCTTTTATCCTACTCACTATTGAGGTAACCAATCAAATTGTGTTACCAGATTTTAAATAACACTTTAGACAAAAATAAATCAATAACAAAATTCACAAGAGTTACTCATTTAACAATCTTGAATCACAAATTGACAACAGAATTTTAAAACTACAAGCGTACAACTAGCTCAACGAACAAATCAATATCCGAGCACCTTTTTCAAATTCAACAACATTTTATTTTACTTACATAGTGTGTCATGACACGAGTTTGTTTTGCAGTTCCATAAGCAATTTACCTTTACTTGCAAGATATTTATCTCATTTTCTCTTAAGGTGTGCAAGAAGACTTCTCGCGAACAGTTTCTACAACATCGCATCAACCAAGGAGCAACATCTTTTATTTTCAAGCATTTCTTTCTTCCATCTCATAATCTCTTCTTGGTTTAAGGCAACAACGCCAAGATGTTGGAAGACTAGGTTTCAACTAGCATTCAAGAATAGATTAATGCACAATGTTGGAAGATTAGGTTTCAACTCGCATTCAAGAAGAGATATTGGGAAGGATGTCCAATGTCTTGGGATTCATCTTGAATAGATATTTATACAAGGATATGGATAGTTAAAGGGATTGCATCCACTCCAACTAATTACCCATTTAAGCATATTTATCCCTTATACATTCCCATATTTGTCCACTTTAGTCTATATTATATTAAATAAATAAATATGGTGACATTTATGAGGCCTAAGCCGCCTCCTCAACACAACTCCTCAGAATGCTTGTCTCTCACAACCTGTACATAATATTCTAATAGAAGTTAAGTTATTTGAATCAATCGAGTTTTATCAAGTATTATGAGCTCACAATTAAGAAGTTGATCACTTGGCCAATATTGGCATGGGCTTAAATGAAGGAAATCTTAAAATAAAAGGTAGGACTTTTATATACATTCCCATGCCTTGATATCTACTCACATTCAATTCATAATGAATATGAATTTCATGTGTTTCGTCATTTTACATGATTTAATGGCATTTAAACCTCTATGGCTCTTTATGCATGCAATCCCCGATGTTTAATTTAATCAAGGATTTAATAGCTTGACCTTGTTCTGCATGTGGTTTAGTAGTTCTAGATGTGTGGTCAAACCAGTAGTTGCTTCTTCCTTCCTCATTTATGGACTTTGTCATGGTAGTGTAAGCTTGGGAAAATACATGTGCATCTTTAAAGGAATTCAGTGAGAGTTAGCTTCAAGTTGCTAGAAGAATTCATCACTGCAGTTCATGGAAGAAATTTAGCTTAGAATCCTCTCATTTCACAACTAGAAATGGTGCATTGCAAAAGTGATGGGTGTGTTAGGTGTGAATTGGTTGAGATTTGATGATGTATTAAGAGGTGTGGTCCTGGGATTGTGGGGACTCATCATTTGATGGAGTCGTCTAATCTTCAATGGTGCCATTACCATGAGGAGTGGGAAGGGAAATTTCTGTGGAATTTCAAGAACAAAATTGATTTTCCATTGATATTATTATCTAGTTGAGACTACTTCAAGTCTTGAAGCAAGAAATTGGGACTTTTATGCAAATTTAGAGAGTTCTCTAGTGAATTTACCATCCCCATATGCCACCTTTCATTAAGCAAATTTACCTTATCTTGATCTTGAGTTGGTGGGTGGGAAACTACCACCAATAGAGAGGCTTTCGGTACTGAATTTACCATCTGGATAGGTCCAATAGTTTTGACCATTATTATAAGGCTACCTTTCCTTCCCGAATTTACCATTGATTTAATTGTGAGACGACTCATACCTTTCATTAAGCAAATTTACCTTATATTGATCTTGAGTTGGTGGGTGGGAAACTACCACCAATAGAGAGGCTTTCAGTACTGAATTTACCATCTGGATAGATCCAATAGTTTTGACCATTATTATAAGGCTACCTTTCCTTCCCGAATTTACCACTGATTTAATTGTCAGATGACTCATACCTTTCATTAAGCAAATTTACCTTATATTGATCTTGAGTTGGTGGGTGGGAAACTACCACCAATAGAGAGGCTTTCGGTACTGAATTTACCATCTGGATAGGTCCAATAGTTTTGACCATTATTATAAGGCTACCTTTCCTTCCCGAATTTACCACTAATTTAATTGTTAGACGAATCATAGTACCAGCATCAACTCTTGGCCAACATGCATTGACGGGGGAGGTTGTTTCTTTCAGCTGTGAGTTATTGTGTATCCCGTGTATTGGCTTTGATATGAAATTGGACTCAATGGTTTCATTTGTAACATGAATCTTTGGTTTTCTCAATCTACCAAGGGAGGTGAGTAAGTTTCCTTCTTTTTTAAAATTGTTTATGAGCGTGATTTAAAGAATGGGAATTGGAGTATGGAGTCAATGGATTTTTTAGTGACATGTATCTCTAGTTTCTCAATGTACCAAGAGAGTGTTGATGTATTTGTAACTTCGGAAGATATTCACTTGTATATTACATTTGTACTTTATTGTATCCCCAACAGAGATGTATTATTCCTCCGGTTGGAAGTGTCGTCATTTGTATTTGCAAGTGTCGCAAGTATTATTGTAAGTGTCGCAACTTATATTTGATGGTTTATTAGACCACCGTAGAGGGGTCGGCCCAGTGTGGGCTAAAGGGTTATTAGACCACCCTAGTGGGGTCAGCCCAATGACATGTGGATGGGTTATTAGGTTTCCTTAGGAAGTCGTCCCAGTTAGGATTAAAGGCAAGTCAAGTCATTGTATAAATACAGAGTGTGTGTCTCTCATTCTATTCATTCACACACTCACTCACTTCGCATTAGTGAGAGAGAGAAGAGTGCGCACAAGTGGAGGAGGAGCAGCTGCTAGGAGACTATCTCTTGTTTTGGGGTTTGATATTTGTGATCTTTGTATTGGTGCTCATTCTATCTCTGAAGAAGTTGCGGTGTTTTTCACCTTCTTGGTTTTCCCTGGTGAAATGCTTTGTGTCTCTTGTTTCTTGTGTTTGATATGTTGTACATGTTGTTCTCTCAGTTAAGATCCTAGATCATATTGAATTAAATGATGAAAAAATAACATAGAGGTAATGTAACATCCCTCTTTTGTTCATACTTTTTGTAATTTAAAAATGTAAACAACATACTTGTTTCGAGTGAGGAGCTTAAGGCCAAGGCCCCACCAGTAAACCTCGTAAGTTTTTATTATTTCTTCCTAAATTGTAATTCTGAATTCTAGACTTAGGAGACTGAGGACATGATGCAACTTAAACGATGAGGGAACAAATCCACTAGGATGGGGAAGGTTGATGGCTAGGAAGCCATGAAGAACGAATTACTGAGGAGCGGTGTCATTGTGGTGCCTTAGGAACCTTAAGCAAAGTAAACAGTTAATGTTCACTTGATGGTCTAAGGCTCTTAGGTGTCATCATGTATAGAGGTAAATGCTGAGTGGACTAAATTACTATTTGCCACTATCAATCAGTGAAACTAATTTCTATTATTAATATTATTAAGTTAAATAAGATTAAATGGTTATGATAATTATCAGAACCATCTTAATCTTGTCATCAAGTGCGAAACAGTTATTTCTTTTTAAGTCCTTGGTTAGAAACAAAACCTTCTTAGGGACATTTATAATTGTTAGGAACCTATGTCAACCCTTCTCTTTACTATGTTAGTATATTTTTGTTGGACGCATATGCTTTGTAAGTCGTCCCGTAGTATTTGTTGATTCGTAGTTTATATTAGCCCATAGTATTGACCCATAGTATTGGACGCATATGCTTTGTAAGCCGTCCTGTAGTATTATATGTCCCATGGTTTTGACTCATAGTATTGGGCATAGACTTAGTATATAAGTGTGTGTTGAGGTCATTGAAGGCACCATGAAGTTAATTGTATTGAGCTTGCTCAAAGGAGGTTGCCCCCTTGAAGTGGCCCGTGATCAATATAAAAGCGATTCTGTTCTATTATTTCTAATATCTCATGTATTTGCATTAATTAATTATTGCAGGTACATCACATCTGGTATCAGAGCACTTTCCTTGGCACAAGTGGGAAATTTTTTTTCTTTTTTTGGGCGGCGAATTTCAGACCAATTTCTGAAACTTTTTGCACAAAATCAGAAGAAACCGATTGCATATCTGAATTCCTCTTTCACAAATATGCAGTTTCAAAAAACAAATCATCTCATTTGGAGTTCTAAAAGTGGAGATATCGCGGATTTAAAATCAACAATTTTTCAGAATTTCGGTGACGGCCGCGGAAATTGCGGCGAGAAAATCTTTTGACCGAGTGCGCAGATTTCTATTCCGCTTTCATGGGTAGAAGCAGAGTGGTTGTTCCAGTTCCGGAAACATGCTATAACAACAATTCTGAGCAATACAGATCCAGTTTTTGAACATTGGGTGGAATTTCTGCCCAAATTTTTTTCTGTTGCAGGTTCGGATCTGGGAATAATCCCTATCCGCTTAACTGTGGGAAGTACTTGGGCATAATCCCTAAAACTCATTGTGAGGAGTACCACAGGAACCCCAAAGTAGTTGGCCATTGAGAGGACCTGCCAAGCGAAAAGGGCAACGACCCCTACCTGATTGACTAGTTCCCACCCGTGAGGTAAACCAAGAGCTGTCGTTTGTGGCAAAGCGGTTATCAGTTTTACCTGAGCCATGGAGTGAGGGGTACTGCCCCAATACGCAAGCCGTCAGACAACATTGGTGGCCGAGTGAAAACCCTGAAATGTTAGGAAGCCGCACATACCTGGGGTCCATATCTACTTTCAGCTGAACTATTGCCGATCACTGCTGTGCCGTTTCAGATCCATTTTGCAAGTCGTTCCAGATCCAGCCGTTCGGCGTTGTTCCATATTCCTTCTGAGCCATAACCGCTCCAGTCTGTAAAAAAAAATATAAAAAATATATAAAAAAAGAAGAAAATTCAGTTTTTCTCCATATCTCCCTTGTTTTACCTCTGTTTCCCTTGAAATTTTCAAGGAACCCCTGTCATTCCATTCTACGTATTTCATTCCTGAGGACCCTATCCTCAATTCCCCTTCCTACAGCCCAAAATCTCACATTTGTCGATTTTTAGGGTTTGCCATAACTTCCTCAGATTTCACCCAATCACCTTCAAATTTTACCACAGAGTTCCTTTCTGAATTCTGCTTCTTTGTTCCCCTCTGCCAAATTTTCCCATTCTTTCACCCCGCTTCTGAAATCCTCATTTTTGCTTCCCTGTCTATCCAACAGTGTCCAAAACCTAGTCAAACCCCAATTACCCTTCTGATTTTTTCCCAAATCCAAATTTTCCCTTACTGAAGTAGTTCCTGTTTTTGTTTTCCTACCCAGTCAAAAAAAAAAAAAAAAAAACCTGGTTACGGTTGTCACCCGTGCAGGAGCACACACCATGGAGGAAGCACTTGCAGCGATCCAAACCAAACTCCAAGATATGGATGAAAAATTTCTCAGCCTCCATCTTCAGCATTCAGCCATGAACAATACCAGACAGCCAGAATCTTTTGCAGCCACTGGGTTCTCTGCTTCTAGCAATTTTCGTGGGCCGAAGCTTGATTTTCCTCGCTTCAATGGTATTGATCCGACTGGATGGATATACCGAGCAGAACAATATTTCAGTCTGCATAATACTTTTGATGTTCAGAAAGTTCCACTTGCATCCTTTCATTTGGAACAGGAAGCCCTTCAATGGTATCGTTGGTACATCAAAGCTCATCCCGAGCCAAACTGGACAGATTTTTGCCAACTCATTTTGCCACGATTTGGTCCTAGTGCTTTTGACGACTTCACAGGAGCACTCACTAAACTTCACCAAACTGGCACAGTGAGAGAGTATCAGATGGAATTTGAGAAACTAGCCAATCACACAGAAGGATTGTCTGATGAATTCTACAGGAGTTGTTTTATCAGTGGTCTCAAGGATGAAATCTGCTCAGAGGTCAAAATGTTTTGTCCCAACACAATGATGGAAGTCCTAGGGTTGGCTAAGTTGGCCGAGGACAAGATCGCAGCTCAACAACGCTCCAAACCCACCTTTGTTCCCTTCAGAAATATGGGTTCCCAACGACCTCCCATCACGCCTGCTCCTCAACCAGCTCCTATCAAGCATTTGTCTGAAATAGAAATGCAGGCACGCCGAGAAAAAGGGCTTTGCTATAATTGTGATGAGAAATTCACTCGGGGACATAGATGTGTTCAACAAAAGCTCTATATCTTGGATGTGGATTCTCCGCCTGCCTTAGAACTTGGTGAAGAAGCTACAGATATAGTAGATGATCCGGTCGACATGCAACACCCGCCTGTTGACACCCCATCTCAGGACGACCCACCCGAGATCTCTCTCCATGCTGTAACCGGCGTCACCACCCCACAAACAATGCAGGTCAGGGGATACTTCAAGAATCTCCCTCTTACCATACTCATTGATTCTGGTAGCACTCATAACTTCATTGACCCTCGAATTGCCAAACAGGCTGATTGTTTTGTCCATCCTTGCTCCAACTTTGAAGTCATGGTTGCCAATGGGGGCACCTTACCTTGCAAGGGGAAGTGTCACAATGTGCGTATCTCTATGGAAGATTATAACCTGCGCTCCGACATGTTTTCCTTGTCCTTAGGCGGATGTGATGTGGTTTTGGGCGTTCAATGGTTACGCACACTTGGCCCCATCTTATGGGATTTTGCTGAACTCTGGATGCAGTTTAACGTCAATGGGGCACAACACAAATTTTGGGGCTTACAACCAGGGTCTCTCTGCATCATCAGTTCACATCGCCTGGAAAAAATCCTTAAGAAGAATTCACATGGTGTCATCGCTCAGCTCAATTCCATTCAGATGCACCCATCAACAGTCTCCACTACTTTCTTGGATAGATATGTAGGTATCTTTGCTGAACCAATGAGCTTGCTGCCTTCAAGAGACCTTTCCGGTAAGAATGTAACCACATCTACCTCTCAGCAGGAAATGGTGGCTATTTTGCATGCAGTACAGAAGTGGCAGCCATACCTATTAGGCAATTATTTCTGCATCAAGACTGATCTTCCGAGTCTAGAAAATTTTATGGAACAATGGGTCTCCTCCCCAACACACCTGCAATAGGTTATCCAACTCATGGGTTATCCCTATGTGATCACTTACAAGAAGGGTAAGGACAATATCGTGGAAGATGCTCCTTCTCTCACAATTGATGACCCAGTTTCTCTTACAGCTCTTTCTCTGCTTGTTCCAAATTGGTTGCCATATGTTCAGCAGGGCTATCTCTTCTATGATCTCCATGCTTCTTCATCAACAGGGCACTCTGGGTTCTGCAAAATGTATGACCATGAACAATGTAACTTCTTTTGGCTAGGACTAAAAATGACAATTCAACAGCTGGTGGCTAACGATGATACTTTCCAAGTCAACAATGGGGAACCGACACTCCTTTCGGGATTGATCAAACCCTTGCCCATCACTACACAGCTTTGGCCAACTATTTCTATGGATTTCCTCGCAGCACTCTGGTGGTACAATACCACATCTCAAAACCATATGAAGCAGTCTATGGACAAACACCGCCAGTTATTTTTCCATACACCCTTAGCAGCTCCCCAGTTCAGGAAATTGACTCGGTTCTTCGAAACCGCGATCAGATTCTTCTCATTCTGCAGGACAATCTTCACATGGCTAGAATTCGCCTAAAACAACAAGCCGATCAGCACCGTTCTGAGCGCATTTTCCACGCAGCTGACAGGGTTGTTCTTCATCTACAGCCTTCCAAGCAATCCTCCTTGACACTCCAAAGGCGTCAGTGGCCCGAAATGCAAACCAAGGATGCTACCGGGGAACCACTCCTTCAGATTCTGCAGCAATTTCTCCAACCAAAGATTTGAGGACAAAGCTTTTTCTAAGGGCGAGGGGATGTTAGGAACCTATGTCAACCCTTCTCTTTACTATGTTAGTATATTTTTGTTGGACGCATATGCTTTGTAAGTCGTCCCGTAGTATTTGTTGATCCGTAGTTTATATTAGCCCGTAATATTGACCCATAGTATTGGACGCATATGCTTTGTAAGCCGTCCTGTAGTATTATATGTCCCATGGTTTTGACTCATAGTACTAGGCATAGACTTAGTATATAAGTGTGTGTTGAGGTCATTGAAGGCACAGTGAAGTTAATTGTATTGAGCTTGCTCAAAGGAGGTTGCCCCCTCGAAGTGGCCCGTGATCAATATAAAAGCGATTATGTTCTATTATTTCTAATATCTCATGTATTTGCATTAATTAATTATTGCAGGTACATCACAATAATCACTTTATTTAGAAGAAAATAAATAGCTATATTATTATAGAGCATAAGATGATCATATGTATTTTATATATACATATATTAAAAATATGTCTTATCTTGAGAGTATGGAAGATTTATCCTTTTAAAAAATTGCATGTGTTTTTCTTTTCTTATATATATATATATATATGAGAATGCATGGAGGAAGGATGGTCCTCATGGAGCTCAAATCCTAGTCCTTCTTCCTTTAGGAAATGGTAGGGGAGCCATTAGAGGGCCTATTCATTTGACAGCCTGCGATTGATATATTTTTCATTAGGTGAATGCATGGGAAGGGACGGCCCTTCAAGAGCATGATATCAGCCTGCAATTGAATTGCATTTATTTATATATTTTCTGTGTTGACATATGAGCAAGACGACTTCAAGAGCCTGATCTCAGCCTGCAATTGAATTGCATTTATTTATATATTTTTTGTGTTGACAAATGAGCAGGACAGCTTCAATCTCAGGTTCACACATGCTACTCTGAGTGAAAAGGGGATAGGACGGCTCCTTGAGCCTGATCCCATTTTCCAATAGATAATAGTGTTACACTTAATTGTTGCTTATTGAATGCTAACTGCTTGGATTATTTATCTAGCCTTTAATCGAATTTTATTGGTATGTATAATAGTTGTTCGGTGGGGTGGAAAGAGCTAGTGTTGAGATGCAACCAAAACCCTATATTTGTATGGAGTAGTTGCATTGAGAAAACACTAGTGACTCTATCTAAGAATCTACCTGAATTTAGAGTATTATTACTGTGGCTTTTGGACTCTTGAATATTGTATTGTTATAAGCAAAATGGTGTGGTCTCTTTCGAGGAATGACCCGTGATGGGTTCCATGTGTATAATATACTAAGGAATTGAGTGATCTTCCAATTAGCGATGCGCTAACTAGATCTATATTTAAGGCTCAAAGAACTGAGTCTCTATTAATTGTGTGAGCAGTAGAAGAGCTGAGAGAGTATTATATAAGTGTTGAGTTCGCTAACGTTTGGTTAAAGAACGATTGTGAGTTGGGAACTCTTAGATAGGGTTGAGGTTGTTCCTCAAAATCCTTGTCCTAGAGGATTCGTTTCCTAGCTAGGGGGTGGCCTCTCAATGGAAAAACACACGCCGAACAGAGGACCTATGGTTGGGAGGAAAGTTGCACTCAGGTCTACAGTCACATGAGTCGATTGATCCAGATAAGTATTCTTCATTGTTGTATTATTATTAAAGATGTTTAGTTTTATAACTATTTACACTTCTTATGCGTTGGTTGATGTGTTGTTATATTTAGTTGAACGATGAGTAGGATGTGATATTAACTTTGTGGTAAGAGATGCACCTTTATATTTAACTAGGTTATAAGGTTAGCATGATTTTAATGTGTGTTGTCCAATTTATAAAAGAGGTACATTTATATCTAGATGACCGATGCTACCATGAGTTGTTACTATGTAAATTTTATACTTTTTATATTGAGTAAGTGGCCAAGATTCACATAATGTTAGTACATCTTTAACTAAATGATCTAGGGGATCTACATAGAGGTATTGTGTGTTGATAATTGTGGATTAGTACCTCGACATGCTTAGACTTATGTTTGAAGTTGAATGATAGTAACAGATAAGGACCCTTGTGTAAGGAATGGTTCATTTATGTGAAATGATATTATGTGATCAAATATTAGTGATGCATGTAAATGGATGAATGAATGATTTTGGGCTATGCTAAATATGGGTTACAAGTTCTTATGATAAGTCTTAATTAATTAGTCTTGCATGGTAGGTATCTGCATCAAGGTTAAATAAACTCTTGAGGAAGTCCATTATAGATCTTTATATGAATAATGATCTTTATGTTTCCTGAGAGGTGACTTGCAAGGTAAATACTCTTTTGCATCAGCGATTTTAATATACTAATATATTTGCTTGTTGGATGAGGGAAAAGAATTTTTTTTTACACCCTATTTCCTCAAAACGGTAACCATGATGTCAGGTGTGTTATAGGTAACGCAATTTCCTTCTTTGTTAAAACTATGTGCAAGCATGGATTTAAAGGATGGGAGTCTGAATATCCAATGTTGTTCCCAATTGGAATTGAAATTTGTCGGAGCAGATGCTTGCCTTAAGGAGCAATTCGTCAAGGATGCATGTCATGAGGAACTCAAGTAGAAAATCCACAAGATGCCCTTCATGAGCCTATATTTTAATTTATTTTGCACCATGTGATGTATTGACAAGTTAAGTTTCTTTTTGGTCAAACTGTCTAGCACTATACTTGCCATGTTTTTTAGCTTATAGTTTAGATAGGCCATAGTTAGGTTTTTTGGAATATAAACAATGACTTTTGCTAATCAATTGTGGGCCTCCCCTTTCTTAGTGGTTTTACCAATGTTGTACAGCTAGGCTGCTTTATTTAATCATTATTGTTAAAAAAAATGCCATATGGTTATTTTCACGCCTTTAATATAAGTTAGAGATAACTTTTAGCATTTATATAACTTGTTTTTACTCTATAATTTTAAACAAATTTAATTACTTAACAAGAACACTCCAGAGTTGTCGATTTTTTAGAGATCACAGTTAGTGAATGTTTTTACCTCATATCGAAAAGTGGTGCTATTAATAGCACTATTTTTTCAAGATATTTTTTTGACATTTTGAATCTTCTTAGTTATAAAGTATTAGCATTTTTTTAATGTGTTTTTTAATAGGATTTTTCAAAAAAAAATCAATGTTTTTTTTGTTCATCTTAAATTTTGATGATTTTTACATTATTAGAAATGCTATATGTCATTTATTTTTTCAAAGCTTTAGTTTTCATCTAATTATGTATTCTTAATTACGTTAGGGTGTTTTGCATTTTAAATACAATTTTAAATATTGATTTTAAACATTTTTTTACTTTTACTTCTACGATAATTGATAGTTGTAGCTAAATAACACTACTTTTAAACCTTTAACAAAAAATATACATTTAGCTAGTTACGATGAAAAAACAAATAAGTTTTAGAAGTTTTGGTTTAAAATGTCATTTCAAATAAAGCATTTTTATATTCAAAATTTAAAAAATGAAAACAAACAAAATATTAACATTTATTTATTTTTTCTTACATATTTTTATATATTTCATGTATAAAAAATGCTAACATTTAATGTTATTTTCCCTAATGTAATGACTCGCACAAAAATAAAAAAGCAATAAAATAATAGATGATATGGTTTAAGTTTTGTCAATTAAGTCTAGCTCGAGTGGTTGTGGAATGGGTTATTATCCTCTTGACCAAGATTTTATCCTTGTAAGTCACAAGTTGAGCTCATAATGACTATATTATTGTAACAACTTCAAGCCTTGTTGTTGACATATTTATTATTAATGCAAAATCTCAAAGTCCAAACCATTACAAATATAACTCATCCTTAATATGTCAAATTGAACATTTTCTTCAAATGACATCTTAGAACAAATCAATAATATGTCATGTGTCATATTCATAATTTTCAACAAGTATATCTTCAATTTTAGGAGCCTAATTTTTTCCATGGACATCATTATTCTTTTCAATTGGGTCTTCCATGTCCACAAGTTATCCAAAGTGATCATTTTCCGAACAAACATTTGGATGGTGATTAAGGCTCCATTGATTTTTTTTTCCACATGTAATGCATTAATATCTACTTTATTCAAACCAACTTCTTGCATTTCATCTAGAAGAGATTAATGTCATTAGATCTTTACTTAATGAGATTACACTATAGTGTATCATTTTCAATGGATATCCAATTTATTCCCTTCTGAAATAAGTAGCATGCTAATGGTGTTCCTTAATCACCAAATAGATAGAAATAATTAAGTAAAATAGTGTAAACAAACACGAGTTAAAAATGATAAACATTGAAGTATGCTTCATTTCTATTATATCATAACTCTAACATAAAACTAAGGACAAATCCAAAACCCAATCTCCTTCACTTGAATATGTATCTATAAAATAATTAATTAGTGCTTGTGACTAAATGTTTATAATCTCCCCATTCAAATATTTTTCCTTATATGTTATCTTTCATTTTTATTTTTTTTAACAAAATGGTTAGATTTGTCTTAAAATAAGGTTGTGGTCTAACTCTCTAGTAGAGTAATATAAAAATTAGATGAAGTATTGATGTTGCTGGCCCATAAAAGAGTCAAAAGGAGACCCATTCTTCTACATGTATGAACTAGCCTGAAAGTACAATGATTACTACATTCCAATTTGCAGAAGAAAACAAATACCTTATTATCTTAGTGAAAACAAAAATCTACATTTCATGGATTGAAATAGAGTTATCATTTAAAAAGGAATATTAAAATCCTTAGCTTTAGTTGATTGGTTTAAACTTGAAGAGCTTCCTACTAAACCACTTATTCTTCCACTAATGTTGTGCTCCATCCCATAGCATCATCATGAGTAAGACAAGGGAATTATTGAGTGTACTCCTTCCCTGCCCTTCTCTTTCCTATTTCCAGTTGCTCAATTCTCCTTTGTAGCTCTTTCATTTTCTCTTCCATTTCTTCTAGTCAATGTTATTAATTCCTCCCATGGTTCCAAATGACAATTGCTTGTTCTTCAAGACTTCTATTTGAGATTCAACTAATATCATATGTTGGTCCATGATGACATCTCAATCTCATATCTCCACCCCCAATCTTTCCTTCATTTATCTAATTTTATTACATACAAACCATGAAATTCTTTAGTCTCCTCTATATACCTCCCACATCATCTAATGCCCCTATGCAACTCCAAGTTTTCACAGAAGGTGCACCTTCTGGAGTGGTGGGGGGGATCCATAAGGGCTGGAAAAAAAGAGGTTCCACTGCAATTTCCCACTGCATAAATACTAGAACCGGAGAGGGAGATCCAATCCTTAAGTACTACAGTGAAGGAATATTCCACAAATAGGGCGGAAACCAAGTTATACCCAACAAATTTCCAATCCCTATATATAGAAAATGGTTGAAGCTCCAAACCACCACTAACACTATAGGAATTATCTAATCAAATAGAATACATAAGTCCCAAACATAAATTATACTAGAGTCTATACCATAATAAATCCCATGTACTTCTTCTAGTCCCATCATGGCATATGTATTAATTGTGCCCTAGTTTATGGAGGATATAAGGGGTACAAAGGACCACAAGGGGAGTTTAAAGGCTCCATATCCATCATTCATCATTGTTGCCACTTGTTTCCTTCTCTTAATGACATTTCAAACATTCCACATGAAGGTTTAAGCAATTAAGGTAGGTGGTGTAGTACCCATGCCCCCCATTTTTAATTGACATTCCTTACTCTAACCTTATGGTATTAATGTAGATATATGATTGGATATTAAGCTTTCTCAACACCTGATTGAATGAAATGTTCTTGAATCTCTTAGATAAAATTTGTGTTCCCATATAACAAGCATGTTGAGAATTGAATCATTCAATCTTGACTTGTAAAACATATGGCTTATTATGATTTTTGAATTACCTATGTCATTGATTCTCTTGATTTCCAACTCTTTTATAAATGATAAGCCTTCATAAAGAGCTAGGATATTTGCTCAGAGACTCAGCTCATAATCCTCCAGGTGATGCCCCGAATTTTTCCAGAAGATGATTGTATCAACATAGGTAGACTTGTTACTTTAAAGGAGATAGAAGACATTTTAAAGCATATGGACAAGGACAAAGCCCAAGTCCCGACGGATGGACCTGTGAATTCTGTATTAAGAGGTGTGATCCTGGGATTGTGGGGGCTCATCATTTGGTGGAGTCGTTTAATCTTCAATGGTTCCATTACCACGAGGAGTAGGAAGGGAAATTTTGTGTGGAATTTCAAGAACAAGAATGATTTGTCATTGATATTATTATCTAGTTGAGACTACTTCAAGTCTTGAAGCAAGAAATTGGGACTTTTATGCAAATTTAGAGAGTTCTCTAGCGAATTTACCATCCCCAGATGCCACCTTTGATCAAGAAAATTTACCTTATCTTGATCTTGAGTTGGTGGGTGGGAAACTAACACCAATAGAGAGTCTTTTAGTACTAAATTTACCATCTAGATAGGTACAATAGTTCTGACCATTATTATAAGGCTACCTTTCCTTCCCGAATTTACCATTGATTTAATTGTCAGACGACTCATAGTACCAGCATCAACTCTTGGCCAACATGCATTGACGAGGGAGGTTGTTTCTCTCGGCTGTGAGTTACTGTGTATCCCATGTATTGGCTTTGATATGAAATTGGACTCAATGGTTTCATTTGTAACATGAATCTTTGGTTTTCTCAATCTACCAAGGGAGGTGAGTAAGTTTCCTTCTTTTTTAAAATTGTTTGTGAGCGTGATTTAAAGGATGGGAGTTTGAGTATAGAGTCAATGGTTTTGTTAGTGACATGTATCTCTAGTTTCTCAATGTATCAAGAGAGGTAATGTAACATCCCTCTTTTGTCCATACTTTTTGTAATTTAAAAATGTAAATTGCATACTTGTTTCTGGTGAGGAGCTCAAGGCCAAGGCCCCTAGACTAACATCCCTCTTTTGTCCATATTTTTTGTAATTTAAAAATGTAAACTGCATACTTGTTCATGGTGAGGAGCTCAAGGCCAAGGCCCCTAGACTTAGGAGACTGAGGACACGATGCAACTTAAACGATGAGGGAACAAATGCACTAAGGGGGAAGGTTGATTTCTAGGAAACCATGAAGAATGAATTACTAGGAGCGGTGTCATCGTGGTGGCTTGGGAACCTGAAGAAAAGTCTTGCAATCGAATTGCATTTATTTATATATTTTCTGTGTTGACAAATGAGCAGGACGACTTCAAGAGCCTGATCTCAGCCTGCAATAGAATTGCATTTATTTATATATTTTCTGTGTTGACGAATGAGCAGGACGGCTTCAAGAGCCCGATCTCATCCTGCAATGGAATTGCATTTGTTTATATATTTTCTCTGTTGACAAATGAACAGGACGGCTTCAAGAGCCTGATCAGCCTACATCGAATTGCATTTATTTATATATTTTTTGTGTTGACAAATGAGCAGGACGGCTTCAAGAGCCTGATCTCAGCCTGCAATCGAAATGCATTTATTTATATATTTTATGTGTTGACAAATGAGGACGGCTACAAGATCCGATCCCAACCTGCAAATCGAATTTCATTTATATGTATATTAGTTATTAGTTCTGCGTTGAAGAGTAGAGGGACGGCTCCATGAGTCGATCCCACAGTTACTATGCATGTTTATAGTTACATAGTTGAATCTCAGGTTCACACATGCTACTCTGAGTGAAAAGGGGAGAGGACGTGTAATATCCCTTTTTCAAATTTTATTAAAATGCCAATTTTTCAACTTTTTCCCCAATTTCGACCTTTGACTAGTTTAACTGTTTTGACCTCCAAATCATCCCAAATGCTCCCAAATCTTCTGTATGAGTGTATTAATGGTATTTAGACTTGAATATCAGGTTCAGGGATTTTTTATGGACCTCCAAATACTGCTTCAAACTTGATTTGTATTCTGATCAATATAGGTAATTTTGACTAGTAATTTGTGCATCAAATCCCCCCCGGGTAACACTGAAAATGGCCTTCCAAATGCCTCCAAACTCCCACAAATTTATGAACAGAGGTGTATAATTTGTTAAGTATGTTATTGAGATCTCATATGCACCATTAATTGATTTTTACTACTGTTCTAACTCTCTCACATTCAACAGAAAAAACCCCCAATTCGACCCTTGGGGAAATGGCACTATTTCATCTCCCAATACAACTAAACTGAGTAAAAATGCTTCAAATGCTCAAGTACAGTACATGAAACTTGTAGAATAAATACATGGCATTATATTGATCACAAATATATCAGAGAATCATCCATCCATTCGAAATAATCAACATTATAGTGTCATACATCAATGCATTGGGGAAATGGACATTATTTGCTCATTAATCAATAGTTTTGCATACAACCAGTGGGTATTTCGACCTGAGACTTTCTGAATATGAATTAAAGAGGATATGAAGCTATTACAATCATAAATATATAATGATAATCTCTCTCAAGAAGCACAAGTGCTCACCAAAAACGCCCTCCCTCAAGGAGCATGAATATGCCTTCAAAACTGGAAACGGTGGAGAGAAAGTGCTGCACTAAACCAAACCATGAAACTTCCTGTAGCTGCTACCTGCAAATACAAAATCCATTAAAGCACCATGAAAGACCTGAGTGGCCTCTCCAAACACCAACTTGGATGGGAATCTTTCACCCTCGAAATTGGCTAAGGCAAGAAAGTAGTCATCCACTAGCTCTCTCTTCACAAATGCAATTTTTCTCAAATAATCAAAAGCCATTCTCATACTTCATTTCTACATTTTATAACCAACATTATCCTTCTAAGGGTCGAAATCCTCTCAATAGATTCAATAGATTTCCATTTAGGAATTATTCCACATTTGCCACTTGTCTCCTAGTTCCAACCTTCCATCTTCTCCCAAATTCGATTTTGAGTCTCTTTGGCTTCTCCAACTCCCAAATTCGACTTCCTTGAGCCTATTTTTGGGGATGACATGTCATAGTGGTCAGATGTCAGAGGTCAGGTCTGCAATTTGTCATAGTTGTCATAGATGCTCCATCATTGGTGTCATAGGGGCTAGGGAATCTAGCCCAAGTGTCCACAAACTTCCACTTTGACTCTTTATCTTCTATGGAGGTTACCAATCCTTCCCAATTCGACCTAATATGCTCAATGACATGTGTTATGACTTACCAACTCACCCAAGAGTGTTCACATTCCCATTAATTCGAATTTGCAAAAGAGAGATACCATGTATTATGAAAAATCAAGCTAGTGTGGGTCCCACATCCTCCATATGTCTCCAAAACCATTTGTCACCTATGATTTCTCTTGAATTTCTTTATTCACTATATTTATTAAATACTTGAACCCTTCTAATGTCTAAACATCATTTATTTGCTTCCTTATTACCATTCCACATGTGCCCATCCAACCTAGGAAACTAGTAGGATTGATGGGATTGTCTTACTATGAAATTATTGGAATGGGGACATTACAGTCCTCCCCACCCAAGATTGCTTGCCCTCAAGCAATCTCAATTTACCATGCTGCAAACTTGTCCCTCCTCTATCAGGTGGCCTTCCATAAGTAATGTCTCCCATAATATTTCTATTCCGGTGCTTCATGCTGTGGGAAGAAACTACCTGATTCGGATAGGTGTGTTGCCCTCTCACAATCCTTAGTACTCCTTTTGAATCTTGGAATTTCATTTCAGGAATTTTATAATTTACTGTATGCTCTCCTATTGAATACAACCATTGCACTCCCAAAACAACATTAGTATCAGCAATATCAACCACATAAAAACTATCAACAAAAGTATAGTTACCTACGGTGACTTGCAGCTGTGGAATCCATGTTTTGCACTCCATTGTGTTGTGACCAGGAATGACAACTGTGAAGCCATCAAATGGTTCAATAGGTATATTTCTTCTCTCCACCATCTCTGCATCAATGAAGTTATGGGTGGCTCCTTCATCTACCAAAACTGAAGTTCTTTGTCCTTGTACCATACCTTTGCATCGAATAGTATGATAGCGAGGTACTGCTGAAAGTACTGCCATTGTTACTTCGGTGGGAGAGGGATGCTTCACCTCTGGCTTCCCTTCTTCTGTTGTAGTATATCCTTCTTCTTGGGCTGAATTATTTCCTTCTTCCTCCATGCCCCCTTCATATCCCTCATCACAAAATACTTCAATGAATTGGGCCTTTCCTTTAGCACATTTATGTCCAGGTACCCATGGTTGGAAGCATGAGTAACACAATTTCTTCCTTCTGAGCTCTTCCCTGCTTAGTTCCTCTTTCTTATCCTTTCCATATTCATCTTCTTGCCATGGCTTCTTATCAGGTGCATCTCTTTGCCAAGGTTTCTTTTCAATTCTGAAGTCAGGCTTGGGAGGAAATCTCGTTCTAGGAAGCACATTTTGGAGATCCCTAGTCAAGCTCATTGCATCTTTTAATGTAGTTGGCTTGTGGGCTTTGACCAAACCTTTTAAGGGTTCAACCAAACCTTCAGTGAATAGCAATACCAACCTTCCCATAGATACATCAGCCACCTTGACTGATAATTTTTGAAAGTCCAACATATATTCAGTAGGTGTCCCAGTTTGCTTCAATTGAGCTAATTCCTTGAAAGGCAATTCTGGATCTTTTTGTTCAAACCTCTCTAGTACCCTATCAACAAATTCTCCATATGTTTTAACCTGATCATGACCCAAGGTTTTCAAACCATAGAACCACCATTCATTGTCATCTCCTTCCAAATGCAAAATGGCCATTTTTAATGCATCCTCTTCCAACATAGGATTCAGCTGAAAATATACATCCAATTTTTGCACCCAAGTGTTAGCAGAATTTTGAGAAGAACCATCAAAAGTAGGAAGTGACATTTTTCCAATAGCACTATTTAATTCTTTGTTTTGTAATGGACTCCTATTGTCTCCCTTCCTTTTAATCTTTTGCATAGCATCAATGTAGTCACTGAGTGGTACACCTCTTTTACACTCTTCATTCAAATCATTCCAATCATTTACTAGTTTCTTGTAATCCCAGTCAAGATTGGGCTCTTCTTTGGGTGTGAGAAATTTAGGTGCAGTATGCCTTTGTGTGCTTTGAAATTCATCAGGTCTATTATGAGGTCCTGTACATGAGAAAATATGCTCATTCCCTTTCATCTTTTCCCTTGAGTGTGAACCACTATTATCTCCTATGATCCCTTTGCTTTGAAGCTGGCTAATCAACAATTCGAATCCTTGCAACAATTTATCACCTATCCTATCCATGTTTGCTGAAAGTTTAGAGAAACATGGATCTAAGGTTGCAATAAGTTCCTCCTTATGTTTTAATTTTTCATCCTCCTCTCTACCCATGGTTTCAGTGAAAGACTCCTCTTCTTCTACTACCTCTTCTTCAACAAAAACCTCTTCAACTACTGGTTCAAAGGGTGGTGGATTATTCTTTTGACTTCTTGTTAATACCATCAGGTGCCAAGAACATGCTCTGATACCACTTGTAATATCCCTTTTTCAAATTTTATTAAAATGCCAATTTTTCAACTTTTTCCCCAATTTCGACCTTTGACTAGTTTAACTATTTTGACCTCCAAATCATCCCAAATGCTCCCAAATATTCTGTATGAGTGTATTAATGGTATTTAGACTTGAATATCAGGTTCAGGGATGTTTTATGGACCTCCAAATACTGCTGCAAACTTGATTTGTATTCTGATCAATATAGGTAATTTTGACTAGTAATTTGTGCATCAAATCCCCCCCGGGTAACACTGAAAATGGCCTTCCAAATGCCTCCAAACTCCCACAAATTTATGAAAAGAGGTGTATAATGTGTTAAGTATGTTATTGAGGTCTCATATGCACCATTAATTGATATTTACTACTGTTCTAACTCTCTCACATTCAACAGCAAAAACCCCCAATTCGACCCTTGGGGAAATGGCACTATTTCATCTCCCAATACAACTAAACTGAGTAAAAATGCTTCAAATGCTCAAGTACAGTACATGAAACTTGTATAATACATCCATGGAATTATATTGATCAAAAATATATCAGAGAATCATCCATCCATTCGAAATAATCAACATTATAGTGTCATACATCAATGCATTGGGGAAATGGACATTGTTTGCTCATTAATCAATAGTTTTGCATACAACCAGTGGGTATTTCGACCTGATACTTTCTGAATATGAATAACAGAGGATATGAATCTATTACAATCATAAATATATAATGAGAATCTCTCTCAAGAAGCACAAGTGCTCACCAAAAACGCCCTCCCTCAAGGAGCATGAATATGCCTTCAAAACTGGAAACGGTGGAGAGAAAGTGCTGCACTAAACCAAACCATGAAACTTCCTGTAGCTGCTACCTGCAAATACAAACTCCATTAAAGCACCATGAAAGACCTGAGTGGCCTCTCCAAACACCAACTTGGATGGGAATCTTTCACCCTCGAAATTGGCTAAAGCAAGAAAGTAGTCATCCACTAGCTCTCTCTTCACAAATGCAATTTTTCTCAAATCATCAAAAGCCATTCTCATACTTCATTTCTACATTTTATAACCAACATTAGCCTTCTAAGGGTCGAAATCCTCTCAATAGATTCAATAGATTTCCATTTAGGAATTATTCCACATTTGCCACTTGTCTCCTAGTTCCAACCTTCCATCTTCTCCCAAATTCGATTTTGAGTCTCTTTGGCTTCTCCAACTCCCAAATTCGACTTCCTTGAGCCTATTTTTGGGGCTGACATGTCATAGTGTTCAGATGTCAGAGGTCAGGTCTGCAATTTGTCATAGTTGTCATAGATGCTCCATCATTGGTGTCATAGGGGCTAGGGAATCTAGCCCAAGTGTCCACAAACTTCCACTTTGACTCTTTATCTTCCATGGAGGTTACCAATCCTTCCCAATTCGACCTAATATGCTCAATGACATGTGTTATGACTTACGAACTCACCCAAGAGTGTTCACATTCCCATTAATTCGAATTTGCAAAAGAGAGATACCATGTAATATGAAAAATCAAGCTAGTGTGGGTCCCACATCCTCCATATGTCTCCAAAACCATTTGTCACCTATGATTTCTCTTGAATTTCTTTATTCACTATATTTATTAAATACTTGAACCCTTCTAATGTCTAAACATCATTTATTTGCTTCCTTATTACCATTCCACATGTGCCCATCCAACCTAGGAAACTAGTAGGATTGATGGGATTGTCTTACTATGAAATTATTGGAATGGGGACATTACAGGACGGCTCCCTGAGCTTGATCCCATTTTACAATAGATAATTGTGTTACGCTTAATTGTTGCTTATTGAATGTTAACTGCTTGGATTATTTATCTAGTTGGATTATTTATCTAGCCTCTAATCGAATTTTATTGGTATGTATATTATTTCTGCGTTGATGAGTAGAGGAACGGCTCCATGAGTAGATCCGACAGTTAGTATGCATGTTTATATTTATATGGTTTGAATCTCAGATTCACACATTCTACTCTTAGTGAAAAGGGATAGGACGGCTCCCTCGGCCTGATCTCCTTGTCCCATGAATAGCGATATTAAGTTTATGAAATTATTGAGTTTTATCTCAGCACCAATCCTAGTTTGTTTTGTTTACCAGGTCTGGGTAAACTCATGTGTGAGGTTCAACCCATGCAAAATCCTTTCCTTTTATTGTAGTGATTAATAGTTGTTCGTTGGAGTGAAAAGAGCTAGTGCTGAGATGCAACCAAAACCCTATATTTGTATGGAGTAGTTGCATTGAGAAAGCACTAGTGACTCTCTTCCTAAGAATCTACATGAATTTAGATGTATTATTACTATGGCTTTTGGACTTTTGAATATTGTATTGTTATAACCAAAAAGGGATGGTATCCTGTGAGGAATGGACCCGTGATGGGTTCCATGTGTATAATATACTAAAGAACTTAGTGATCTTCCAATTAGCGATGCACTAACTAGATCTATAGTTAAGGCTCAAAGAACTGAGTCTCTATTAATTGTGTGAGTAGTAGAAGAGCTAAGAGAGTATTATATAAGTGTTGAGTTCGCTAACGTTTAGTGAAAGAACGACTGTGAGTTGGGAACACTTAGATAGGGTTAAGGTTGTTTCTTAAAATCCTTGTCCTAGTGGGATTAGTTACCCAACTCGGGGGTGGTTTCTCGGCGGAAAAAACACACACACCTATGGTTGGGAGGAAAGTTGCAGGTCTACAGCCACATGAGTCGATTGATCCAGATAAGTATTCTTCACTGTTGTATTATTATTAAAGATATATAGTTTTATAACTATTTACACTTCTTGTGCGTTGTTATTGTTCATATGGATAGATGTTCCATGTTATAGTTATATTTATTGTTCCCTATAATTAGATGTTGATGTGTTGTTATGTTTAGTTGAACGATGTGTAGGATGTGATATTAACTTTGTGGTAAGAGATGCAACTTTATATTTAACTAGGTTATAAGGTTAGCATGATGTTAATGTGTGTTGTCCAATTTATAAAAGAGGTACATTTATATCTAGATGACCGATGCTACCATGAGTTGTTACTATGTAAAGTTTATAGTTTTTTTATTGAGTAAGTGCCCAAGATTCACATAATGTTAGTACATTTTTAACTAAATGATTCAGGGGGTCTACATAGAGGTTGTGTGTTTATAATTGTGGATTAGTACCTGGACATGCTTAGACTTATGTTTGAAGTTGAATGATAGTAACCGATAGGGACCCTTGTGTAAGGAATGGTTCATTTTTGTGAAATGATATTATGTGATCAAATATTAGTGATGCACATAAATGGATAAACAAAGGATTTTGGACTATGCTAAATATGGGTTACAGGTTCTTATGATAAGTCTTAATTAATTGGTCTTGCATGGTAGGTATCTGCATCAAGGTTAAATAAATTCTTGAGGAATTCCATTATAGATATTTATATGAATAATGATATTTATGTTTCCTAAGAGGTGACTTGCAAAGTAAATACTCTTTTGCATCAACAGCTTTAATATACTAATATATTTACTTGTTGGATGAGGGAAAGGAATTTTTTTTTACACCCTATTTCCTCAAAACGGTAACCATGATGTCAGGTGTGTTATAGGTAACTCAGTTTCCTTCTTTGTTAAAACTATGTGCAAGCATGGATTTAAAGGATGGGAGTCTGAATATCCAATTGTGTTCCCAGTTGGAATTGAAAGTTGTCGGAGCAGATGCTTACCTTAAGGAGCAATACGTCAAGGACGCATGTCATGAGGAACTCAAGTAGAAAATCCACAAGATGCCCTTCATGAGCCTACATTTTAATTTATTTTGCACCATGTGATGTATTGGCAAGTTAACTTTTTTTTGGGTCAAATTGTCTAGCACTATACTTGCCATGTTTTTTAGCTTATAGTTTGGATAGGCCATAGTTAGGTTTTTCGAAATAGAAATAGTGACTTTTGCTAATCAATTGTGGGCCTCCCCTTTCTTAGTGTTTTTTACAATGTTGTACAGCTAGGTTGCTTTATTTAATCACCATTGTTAAAAAAAATGTGGTTATTTTCAGGCCTTTAATATAAGTTAGAGATAACTTTTAGCATTTACATAACTTGTTTTTACTCTATAATTTTAAACATATTTAATTACTTGACAAGAAAAATCCAGAGTTGTCGATTTTTTTAGAGATCACAGTTAGTGAATGTTCGTACCTCATAACGAAAAGTGGTGTTATTAATAGAACTATTTTTTCAAGATAGTTTTTTGACATTTTGAATCTTCTTAGTTATAAAGTATTAGCATTTTTTTAATGTGTTTTTTAATAGGATTTTTCCTTCTTTTTCTAAAAAAACAATGTTTTTTTTGTTCATAGGCTAAATTTTGATGATTTTTACATTTTTTTTTAAGAATAAGTTGTGGCTAAAGCCAACTCGGCTGGATACATTGAGCATGTTTAACAGAATTCATGCTGAGAGCCAATCGAAAATGAGAAAAGAATAATGTTGAATCAAAAAAATTCTTCCAATGTTCGTTGAGCGTTGAAGCAGTGGCTGTGATTTTAATGTAGTGAAATCGTTTTTATTGCAGAATGTTGTGAGCAATGACAACAATGACTCTTGTGCCTTCATGAAATTAATGCATAGCAGTATGAGCGTTGATAGCAAAGGATGTTGTGCCTTCGTGTCCTTACGCAGTGATAATGCTTTGTTTACTTGCTTTTGTGCTCAGTATTCAAGTTATACGTGTAAGCATTGCCTAATGCCCTGTGGACAAGATAAGTAGTGTGTTCTATGCTGCACAAAGTGTTGCGTTGAACCATAAGTGCCTTTGAATCTTGTGTTGCGTTATACCATAAGTGTTGTGTTGAACCATAATTGCTATGTGCTGCGCATTTAACATCTTGGAAATGCAAGGAAGTTGCTACTCTCTTAAGAGTGTCAATCAGGTTGCAAGTGGGATACATTATGAAATGTGATGATGGCAGGCTTCTTCATTAGAGAAATGAATCCTCCCTATTCAAGACTTGTGCCGGATTTGGCCTTTGCATCTGCTTCATGATTCAGGTCTCACAGGATGTGAAAAGATTTGAATTGAGTAAAAGTGTTTGCAATATCTTGGATTCGATTCACAATTCTTTTAAGAGCTAAATTGCTAAAATTGGTACTCGTGTTAAGAGCTTTGATGATAATGAGAGAGTCCCCGAACACCTGAAGTATGTCAATTCTTCTTTCCTTGGAAATTTGACACCCTTTTAGTAAAGCAAGGGCCTCAGCAGAGTTGTTTGTGCAGACACCAAGGCCCCATCTGTATCTAATTCTCGGTGTTCCTCGGGGGTTAGCAAAACACCACCTCCTCCTGTTGCACCAGGGTTTCTCCTAGATGCACCATCAAAATGAAGACTATCCATTGCTTGCTTGTTTCTCCATTCCTGAAAGTTGGAATTAGAGAGTCTGATTTGCCAAGGTGGTCATTGGCGAGGTCGATAGTTCAAATTCCTGGATCTTGGGATAGTGATTCTGATCCAGGTTAATTCTTTATCGTTGAGGTTTGAGTCCATCTTGAATTTGGAAATGTTTAGGCATTCGATAAGTAATCATTTAGCTTGTCCAACAACTTGCGTGGGGGAGTATTTGATATCCTGGAAAATGGCTTGGTTCCATGCCTTCCAGATTTTCCAGCAAGTGATTTTGGGGATGGTGATCCAAATTTGGAGCCAGAGCTTCTTTTTGGAGAGGGGGGAGGGATAAATGGATTTCCAATTCTTGAAGAGGTAGGTTGTGGTGTTGAAGATCGGTAGGATTATATCAAGCTCATGAAGCACGAGGTTCCAGACTGATTTTGAGAAGTGGCAGTCCATGAAGAGGTGATCGAGCGTTTCTGAATTTCTGCAACGGAGAGGGCACCAATGTGTTCCATTGAAGCCTCTTTTGACAAGATTTTCTCCAATGAGCGTCTTTCGATGGATGAGAGTCTAGATGAAAAAATTAACTTTTGGGAGCCCAAAGGGATTCCAAACTAGATTCCAAAGACTTTTATTTTGGGGTGCATTGGTTTGGAGAGCGATGAAGCCCAATTTTGTGGAATAAGCTCCTTTTGGACCCCATCCTTGATCATCGTTGTCTTGGAGGTATGTGGGGGCACAACCGTTCAGCTTTTCAATTAGAATGGTTCTGGATGCTTCAAGGTTGGTTGGTAATGAGAGATTCTTCCAGCTCTGCCATGCGCTCGAGGTGTTCCAGGAGCTAAGGTAGTTGAGTGTGATAATGCCTTATTGTCCAAGCCAATGAGAAAGGTTGTGCAGCTCTTGGAGATTTTGAAGTGGTTCGTTCCCCATTATTTTATCAGAGAAGATATTGATTTTTGTTCCATTGCCAGGTATCCAGTACAGCTCTTTATGAAGAAGTCCCAGGCTACTTTGCACAATGTCCAGGTCGAGGATCCTTTGGACACGGGTTTGTTGTCCAGACATCTTAAACTATTTTCGTTTAGATATTTATTTCTGAGCGTTTGACTAACACGATTTTGCTTGTTGTGCAGAATTTGCCACAAGATTTTACCTCCTAACGCCAAATTTGCGTGAAGGGGATCTCTGATTTGAAGGTCGCCCGACGATTTTGGGAGCTTTGTGGTGCTCCAATTCACTAAGTGAATTATGTTGTTATTTTTTCCTCCTGTCCAGAGGAATTCTCTCAGTATCTTACTTATCTATTTGGACAGGCCTTTAGGTGCCAGCAGGATGGAGGAAAGGTAAATTGGAAGAGCTGACAACACAGCCTTAACTAAAATCATTTTCCCTGCTTTGTTGAGCCATTGTCCTCCCCAATTTCTAATTTTAGACTTGATTTTGGCAATGGTCTGGTTTCAAATTCCAGAATTTGTATGTCCTTGAGTGATTGGGAGACCCAAGTAAATGAATTTATCCCATTGCTTATGGACTTTTATTCCAAGGATGTTATCGATATTTGTTACGGAAGCATTGCTCAAGTTCCAGCTGTAGTGTAATGTCCCCAGCTTGACCCTATTGCATTAATATTGTAAATGATGTAAATATTGTTATTTAGTCATGGTGAGGAGCTCAAGGCCAAGGCCCCGCCATTGATTTATCGTTCTATGTATCGGCAATTAGAATAGATGCATAGAGTTCTTGTGCTAGAGGTGCACAATGTAAAATCGGACATCATGTAAATATGCAATTTTAATGAAAAACCCACAACCAGCTACGCAATGCAACAAAGAGATGGGGGCATGATCTTTACAAGGAATAGGGAGGGAAAATAACCAAACCCTTGAGCCATGGTGTTAAGCCATTTCATTGAGGAAACCCATGAACTCTCAACTACCCATTTGGCCTCATGCACCCAATCATTTAATTCTTCCAATAATTGGTTGAGACAATTAATGCCTTGGGATGGGAGAGGTATGGCTGTCAATTTTCGTGTATGGGCAAGACAGCAACCTAGGAAATCGATTTTTTGGGTGGGCTGGGCAAGAAACCCCCCCACGAAATTGGCCCAAAGCCATTCTTCACCCATGGCATTCTTCCTCTCACACAGACTGAGCTTACTGAAGTTGATCCTCACGTTTTTCACCATAACCCTGCGTTTTTCCATGTCCAGGAATTCGTTTTTGGTATTGTGCAGTAGCTGGGAAAGGAGGAACGCGATTTTGGGCTGAGAGAGAGGTCGTTTTTGCCCTTGGGGCGTTTTTCTGGAATGGGTTGCTCTCCCAGTCGAATTTTCCCAGTTTGCCAATTCGTTTTGAGTCTACCCATGTTTTTCTGAAGCTCAGGAAACCCCATCTCGTGCATTCCACTGTTGAAACGTTTTTCTCATGCCCAGCACTTACACTTTTGCTGTTATATGCATCCCTCTCCTAGCAGCCTCAGAAACCCAGCTGCTGGTTGGTATGGTTGATTCGGGTGTATCTATGGTTATGTGAGACCCTGTTGTTTCCTAGTTCCTTGTGGAGATCATGCTCAGCTCGGGGGTGGCTGTGGTGCTGAGAGATTAAGGGGCACACTAGCCTATGGTTGGGTGGAACGTTGCAGAAGTGTAGCTGGTTGCTTGGGACTTCTTCATTAAGATAAGTATCCTCTTGTGCTATCTTTCAATTGTTTAATTGATGAATATCTTGAATGTAAAATGAATGAGTAATTGAAATTACTTCTGCTGTGTATAAACAAATACTTATGTATCCTCATAAGTCTTGCATGCTTACTTCTTAAGTACATGGGGCTAGAGGCCCGGTTAAACCTCAATGATCCTCTCTATCATGCTGGTATGATAGGAGGGGACATTACATGTAGAATGCGCTTTTGAGGAGATTGATTTTGCCTATGGAGGCATTGCAATACCAGGTCAAGTTTCGTTTGAAGTTCCGGGCAATGATGGAAGAACCTCCTCCCAGTAAGAGAGAGTCATCAGCAAAGAGGGTGTGGTTGAGAGGCAGGGAATTAGTGGTGAGATTGAGGCTAGGAAGGGAGCCATAGTTGAGATGAGAGTTCAGTTTTCGGCTAAGGGAGTCAACCAGAAGGATGTAAAGAAAGGGGGACAAGGGGCACCCTTGTAAGATTCCACGAGAGGCTTGGAAGAAGCTGGTGGGGAGGCCATTGACCAAGGGGGCGATCCAACTAAAAGGGAAAGAGTGCTTGATGCAATCGAATGCATTGGCCATGTTGAGTTTTATTAGCATACCTTTCTCTTTGAGGATCTTGCTGGAGTGAATGCCTTCTTGTACGAGGATGACGTTGTCGAAGATTTGTCTCCCTTCCAAGAATCCTCCTTGGTTCTCGGAAATGATTTTGTTGAGAAGTGGCTTCATTTTGTTAGCTAGCATTTTGGAAATTATCTTGTATGAAGCGTTGCAGAGGGAGATAGGTCGAAATTTCCTGAAAGAGCTCGGATTCATCTCTTTTGGAATTAATGCAAGGAAAGTGGAGTTGGTGCATCCGCCAATTTTTTCTTTTGAGTGGAAGCTCTTGATCATTCTCATAAAATCGATTTTGATGTAGTGCTAACAAGCTTTGTAGAAATGAATTGAATAGCCATCCATCCCTGGCGTTTTGTCAGGGTCAAAAGACCAGATGGTGTTGAGGACTTCTTGCTCGATGAATGGCTTGAGTAAATTAGTATTGTCCTCCAGCGTGATACTATTGGGGATGTGTTCGAGGAGTATCTGCTCTCCTTCATTTTCGGCGTCATCGATCTCAGTGTACAGATTGGAGATATGGTTCTACGCAGCGATTTTGATATTCTCATGCCCTTTGACTGTCAGGCCGTCTTCAATTCTGATTTCTGAGATATAATTTATCTGATGTCTACTTTTGGTTTGCTTATGGAAGTACGCGGAGTTTCTATCACCAGCTTTGAGCCAAGTACTTATTGACTTTAATATCCAAAACTCCTCCTCAATGCGGAAATATTGATAAGCTTTGGTCTGATGATTGACTTCATGCTGGAGTGTGTTGCTATCAACAGGGCGTTCATCCTGCAGGATTTGGACAGATTCCAATTCGTTGACTGTTGATTTCCTAAGATTTGTTGGAGGGGGACAATTAGATTTGGCCCATATTTTTAGAGCCTTTTTAGTTATGATGAGATTTTTCTCCCAAACGAATCTAGGAGAGCCAACGACAGGGGTCTTCCAGGATTTGTTTAATATGTCTCAAAAACTGATATGATCCAGCCATTGAGGACTGAATCTGAAGGAAATTGGACCAAGATCTTTGTTTTTCTGAAAATGAAGCTGGATTGGCTTGTGATCCGAAGCCAAATTTCCCATTATTTTTTAGATGATGGTATGTCTGTATGTCAGAAGGATGCTATAAACGAGGAACCTGTCTAATCTAGCCATTATATTTGCTTTTCCCAAGCGCTTGTTGGACCAAGTATATTTCCCTCTCTTGGGTTTAATATCGAGTAGATCCCATTTCTGAATGAGGGAATCTACTTGTGGTCCGAATAGATCCTTTCCGATTGTGCCTCGTCTTTTTTCAGCCATGGATAGAGTGATATTCATATCTCCGTCTAAGACTAGATTATGTGGGGCGTATGCATCTAAGAAGTCTTCTAGGAACTTCTAGCGGTCTTTCTTTTCAGAGTATAGATAGGGGACATACATGTTGAAGAGTACAATATGATTGTTGCTCTGGATGTGTGTGAGATTGGTGTAGATCCAATGCTAAGTGGCGAAGGAGATGTGTAGATGGAAAATGTTTGAAGATGAAAGAGTTGCTAGGCCACCGGAGGCCCCTCTGGCACTTACTACAACATCGATGTTTTTCATCCATTTTTCTTTTCCTATGTCTAGGACGACCTTTTCATCGAGTTTGGTCTCTTGGAGTAAAAGGATGTCAGGCATGTCAATTTTTTGAAGATCTTTGACTGCTTCTATTTTATTGGGGCTGCCCAAACCTCTATAGTTCCAAGAGACCAACTTCATTATCTGTTGTTATAGGTAGTGGAGGGCCCTCCTCCTGCTGGTTCTCCTAATTTCTTTCCTGTTATTCTGGCTTGAGTGTTTTTGTTGAAGGCCATATAGATAGTTGCTTGGGATCCTTGGGTTTTCTCGCGTTCCGCTTCTTCTTCTCTTAGATATTTGCTTGTTTTTCGTCCAAGATTTCTGGAAGATTTATCAGTGGGTTCTTCCAATAATGCCGGGGAAGCTGAAGAGTTGGCTTTTGCAACACCTGCATAGGCGATTTTGTTCCTTTTGGGGCTAGGGATGCTTTCAGGCTAAAGATCTTTCCGATCTTCTTAGATCTAAGACGCTTGTTGAGTCTCTTGTTGCTCAGAGATTTCTTCTTCTTCTGGGGCTTCAATGGTTTCTTGATTTTCTAGTGTCTCAAGAAGTTTGAATCTATTCTTGTTGTTGGTGTCGATCAACTTTTGATAATGGTGTTCTACTTTCTTAGAGCTTTGTCCTTTTGATAATATTTTTTATCTCATTCTAGCGCTTTTCTGAGTGGTTGTCCAATGCTCTTTTTCTCTTCCTACCTCTAGATCTGCAGGCTTCTTCTTGCATGATCGAGTGAAATGCCCGTATTCATGGCAATACCTGCATTTGAAGGGTATTTGTTCGTAGTCCAATTCTTGGATATGAGACCAGTCTGCCACTTTGAGGTTTATTGCTTCTAGGAGTCTATGTTCCAGATCTACTTCAACACAGATCCTTGCACATGAGTATTGGTCCTTTTCAATCCGCTCTATCTATATATTTTCCGAGCGTATTCCCTATGGATTCTAATGATTTTGAATTCCATCAATGGGATATCTTGGGATGGATCGAAGTCCAGGTTCCATTTATTCATGTAGAACCCTTGTGGCCCCATAAAATATGGTCCGTTCCTGAATATTAGCTCGCGATCTTGTTTTTTTAAAACGAAAGCGAAGAATCTGTTCCCTATGAAGTAAGACTTCACTTCTTCAGTGATCAACGGTCTCCAGTTTTTTTCCACCCAGATTTCAGTGGATTTCGGAGAGGTCCATAGGCCTGTAATTGGCCTATAAATCCCCGATCGAAAGATTAAGAGTTGTTCGGCATGTATGTTCTATCGGTAGTGCAACGGTGGGGATTTCATCGATTTTCTTCACGAACTTCTGTTGTGAGGCAGTGAGGGGATTTTTCCCCTGGGAAGCAACAAGCTTGAGGAATTCAAGTAGATCAGAGGAGAGAGGAGGGCCTCCTTCCGAGTCCATAAATACGATGGCCAAGATGGATCCGAAGAGGGGCAAGAAGATCTTGTGGAAGGGGCCCTAGTTGCAGGTGGGGGAAACAACTGAGCCACAGGGTCGGTAATCACGCCTTCCAGAGTGCAATTTAGATCACCATAATTACTATAGCAATCAAAGAGATCGAGAGATCGGGAACAAAGGAAGCCGTTAGAAAACAGGGATGGAGGAGCCGAAAGGATCCATTGACAGCGATAGACGAGCTGAGAGGGTCGAGCTCGGATCAGCTCGGTTCCTGCAGTTCTCCGTCTCGAAACTCAAAAGCCCCGCCTAGAAGTCCTCCTATACTAATCCAGATATTACTTGATATTATTTCACTGTGTAATCTACCCATTTTTACATTATTACAAATGATATATGTCATTTATTTTTTCAAAGCTTTAGTTTTCATCTAATTATGTATTCTTAATTAACTTAGGGTGTTTTGCATTTTAAATACAATTTTAAATATTGATTTTAAACATTTGTTTACTTTTACTTCTACAATAATTGATAGTTGTAGCTAAATAACACTACTTTTATACCTTTAACAAAAAATATACATTTAGCTAGTTATGATGGAAAAAAAATATTGCTTTAGAAGTTTTGGTTTAAAATGTAATTTTAAATAAAGCATTTTTATATTCAAAATTTTAAAAATGAAAATAAACAAAACAGTAACATTTATTTATTTTTTCTTACATACTTTTATATATTTCATGTATAAAAAATGCCAGCATTTAATGTTATTTTCCGTAATGTAATTACTCGCATAAAAATAAAAGCAATAAAATAATAGATAATCTTGGCGAGGTTTAATAGATAATGTTATTTTCCGTAAAGTTGTGACTCGCATAAAAATAAAAGCAATTAAGTCTAGCTCGAGTGGGTTGTGGAATGAGCTATTATCCTCCTCGCCAAGATTTTATCCTTGTAAGTCACAAGTTGAGCTCATAATAACTATATTATTGTAACAACTTCAAACCTTGTTATTGACATATTTATTATTAATGTAAAATCTCAAAGTCCAATGCCTTACAAATATAACTCATCTATAATATGTCAAATTGAACATTTTATTCAAATGACATCTTAGAACAAATCAATATATGTCATGTGTCATATTCATAATTTTTAACAAGTATATCTTCAATTTTAGGAGCCTAATTTTTTTCATGGACATCATTATTCTTTTCAATTGGATCTTCCATGTCCACAAGTTATCCAAAGTGATCATTTTCCAAACAAACATTTTGATAATGATTGAGGCTCCATTGAATTTTTTTTCCACATGTAATGCATTAATATCTACTTTATTCAAAACAACTTCTTGCATTTCATCTAGAAGATATTACTGTCATTAAATCTTTACTTAATGTGATCACACTATAGTGTATCATTTTCAATGGATATCCAATTTATTCGCTTATGTAAGTAGCATGCTAATCGTGTTCCTTAATCACCAAATAGAAACAAATAATTAAGTAAAATAGTGTAAACAAACACAAGGACAAATCTATTATATCATAACTCTAACCTAAAACCAAGGACAAATCCAAAACCCAATCTCCTTATCTTGAAAATGTATCTATAAAATAATTAATTAGTGCTTGTGACTAAATGTTTATAATCTCTATATTTTTCCATATATGCTAGCTTTCATTTTTATTTTTTTTTAACAAAATGGTTAGATTTGTCTTAAAATAAGGTTGTGGTCTAATTGTCCAGCAAAGTAATATAAAAATTAGAAGAAGTCTTGATGTTGTTGGCCCATAAAAGAATCAAAAGGAGACCCATTATTCCACATGTATGAACTAGCTTGAAAGTACAATGATTACTACATTCCAATTGGCAGAAGAAGAAAAAAACATTATTGTCTTAGCGAAAACAAAAATCTACATTTCATGGATTGAAATAGAGTTACCATTTAAAAAGGAATCTTAAAATCCTTAGCTTTAGTTGATTGGTTCAAACTTGAAGAGCTTCCTACTAAACCATTTATTCTTCCACTAATGTTGTGCTCCATCCCATAGCATCATCATGACTAAGACAAGGGAACTATAGAATGTACTCCTTCCCTGCCCTTCTCTTTCCTATTTCCAGTTGCTCAATTCTCCCATGTAGCTCTTTCATTTTCTCTTCCATTTCTTCTATTCAATGTTATCATTTCCCCCCATGATTCCAGATGAAAATTGCTTGTTCTTCAAGACTTCTATTCGAGATTCAACTGATATAATATGTTGGTGCCATGATGACATCTCAATCTCATATGTCCACCCCCAATCTTTCCTTCATTTATATAATTTTATTACATACAAACCATGAAATCTTTTAGTCTCCTCTATATACCTCCCACATCATCTAATGCCCCTATGCAACTCCAAGTTTTCACAGAAGGTGCACCTTTTGGAGTGGCAGTGGGGATCCATAAGGCCTGGGAAAAAAGAGGTTCCACTGCAATTTCCCACTGCATAAATACTAGAACCTGAGAGGGAGATCCCAATCCTTAAGTACTCTAGTGAAGAAATCTTGCACAAATAGGGCAGAAACCAAGTTATCCCAACAAATTTCCAATCCCTATATATAGAAAATGGTTGAAGCTCCAACCCACCACTAACACTACAGGAATTCTCTAATAAAATAGAATACATCAAAGTTCCAAACATAAATGATACTAGAATCTATACCATAATAAATCCTATGTACTTCTTCCAGTCCCATCATGGCATATGTATTAATTGTGTCCTAGTTTATGGAGGATATAAGGGGTACAAAGACCACAAGGGGAGATTAAAGGCTCCATCTCCATCATTCATCATTGTTGCCACTTGTTTCCTTATCTTAATGACATTTCAAACATTCCACATGAAGGTTTAAGCAATTAAGGTAAGTGGTGTAGGACCCATGCCCCCCATTTTTAATTAACATTCCTTTCTCTAACATTATGGTATTTAAGTATATATATGATTCGATATTGAGCTTTCTCAACACCTGATTGAATGAATTGTGCTTAAAGCTCTTAGATAGAATTTGTGTTTCCATATAACAAGCATGTTGAGAATTGAATAATTCAGTATTGACTTGTGAAACATATGGCTTATTATGATTTTCGAATTACCTATGTCATTGATTCTCTTGATTTCCAACTCTTTTATAAATGATAAGCCTTCATAAAGAGCTAGGATATTTGCTTGATTATTGGTTATCTTACCTAGACCTAGATTAAAGGCTATTTATTGATTTGCTCCAGGATCTAATATACCCCCCCCCCACACCTACCTTCCCTAGAATGTGAGCATTCTAATCACAACATTATAACTCAATACTTGAATAAGTTTAGCTCCAAATTTTCCATTCATAAGAGCAAGATCAAAAGTATTATCTTTTGTCCAACATGCAAGATGTAAGCTTTCAATATCACTCATAAAAGGATCAAGATTGGAGTTGTGAATACTAGGTTTGTGACTATAACATAAATAAATAACAAATCAATTAACATGTAAATTATTAAAATTGATTTCTAACGTTAAACACTAAACAACGCACTTTATATCTCTTACTAATAGAACTCCTTCCTTGAATTTATTTTACTCTTGAATGTTTGTAGTGATAATCCTACTTGTGGATTTGAATGAAAAGCCACAAATATTCAAAGTTGTGACATTGTGATGTTTTAACAACAATCTAAATCTCCATAGGAGATTCAAACCGATTTGGGAACTAGACACCTCTATTGGCGATATTGTTACAGATCGGGACGGTATTGAAGAGGCGGCCATTGGCCACTTCTCCAAACTCTATTCAGATCCGAAATTTTCCAACTTGGAGACTCAGCTCATAATCCTCTAGGTGGTGTCTCGAATTTGTTCAGAATATGACTGTATCAGTGTAATGTCCCCATTCAAATAATTGCATAGTAAGACAATCCCATCAATCCTACTAGTTTCCTAGGTTGGATCGACACATGTGGAATTGTAATAAGGAAGCTAATAAATGATGTTTAGACATTATAAGGGTTTAGGTATTTAATAAATAGGTTGAATAAAGAAATTCAAGAGAAATTCTAGGTGGCAAGTGGTTTTGAAGACATATGGAGGATGTGGGACCCACACTAGCTTCACTTTTCGAGGACACGTGGCATCTCTCTCTTTCCAATTCGAATTCATGAGAAGGTGAAGATTCTTGGGTGAGTTGGTAAGTCATACACATGGAATTGAGCATATTAGGTCGAATTGGGATGGATTGGTAACCTCCATGGAAGAGGAAGAGTCAAATTGGAAGCTTGTGGACACTTGGGCTAGATTCCCTAGCCCATATGACAACAATGATGGAGCATCTATGACATCAATGACAAATTGCAGATCTGAAATCGGACATCTGACCATTATGACATGTAATCCCCAAGGCGCTCATGGGATTTCAAGAAGCCAAAGAGACCCCCACTCGAATTGGTGGAAGGTGGAAGGCTAGGAAAGGTGAGACACATGGAAAATCTTGAGCCCTTACCCTAATTCGAATTGGATTGAGTCTATGGATGGTTTGGGAATCTTAGAAGGCTAAGTATGTTTATAAAATACAGGGATAAACCAAGATAATAGCTTTTGATCATTTGAGACAAATTACATTTGTGAAGAGAGAGCTAGTGGATGACTAGTTTCTTGCCTTAGCCAATTTCAAGGGTGGAAGATTCCCATCCAAGTTGGTGTTTGGAGATGCCACTCAGGTCTTTCATGGAGCTTTAATGGATTTTTTATTTGCAGGTATCAGCTACAGGGAAGCTCGTGGTTTTTTTGAGTGCATCACTTTCTCTCAACCATTTCCCGTTTTGATGGCATATTCATACTCCTTGAGGAATTAGCTTTGGGTGAGATCTTGTACTCATTGGGAGAGCTTCTCATGATGTATTTTTTATTGTAACAAGTTTTATATACTCTGTTATTCATATTCAGAAAGTCTCAAGTTGAAATACCAAGTGGTTGTATGTAAAAATGTTGATTAATAAGCAAACAATGACCATTTCCCCACTACATTGATGTATACCATTGTAATGTTGATGATTTCGAATGAAAGAATGTTTCTCTGATATATTTATGATGAATGGAAATCCATTAATGAGTATTAAAAGTTTCATGTTCAGCACTTAATAATTTGAAGTCATTTTACTTAGTTTATTTGCATTTGGAAGAGATTTGGTTCCATTTCCCCATGGGTTGAATTAGTGGTTTTTGCTGTTGTTGGAGAGAAGGTTAGAAAAGACCTAATAATTGATTAATTGTGCATATGAGACCCTATTAATGTCCCTCAAACATCCCCTACCTTTGTTCTAAATTTTGAATGGGTTTGGAGGCATTTGGAGAGCCATTTTCATTACCTACCTTGGGGTGATTTGATCCACAAATTGCTAGTTAAATTCCATACATTGACCAGAATATTAAACAAGTTTGCAAAAGTATTTGGAGGCTTATAAATCATCCTTGAACCTCATATTCAAGTCCCAAATATCATTCATATACCCTTACAAAATATTTGGGAGCATTTGGGTTAATTTGGAGACCTAGACATCAAAACTAGTCAAAGGTCGAAATTGGGGAAAAAGTGGAAAATTGGGCATTTTAATAAAATTTTAAAAAAGGGTAATTACAATCAGCGTAGGCAGACATGTTACTTTACAGGAGATATAAGACATTTTAAAGCATATGGACAAGGACAAAATCCCAAGTCCTGACGGATGGACCTGTCAATTCTATACACAGTTTTCTTACATTTTGGGTCCTGAACTGGTCAATCTGGTAGAAGAAGATCGTCGATCAGGTATTGTTTCAGGTGGGGTTAATGCAACTTTTTTTGCTTTAATTTCCCAAAACTCTAACATTCTTCCTTCAACAACTATAGGTCGATCTCCTTGTGAACCTTTATATATAAACTCATTCCTAAAACCATTGCTAATAGAATCAAAGAAGGATTATTCTGGCTTGAGTGTTTCTGTTGAAGGCCATATCGATAGTTGCTTGGGATCCTTGGGTTTTCTCGCATTCCGCTTCTTCTTCTCTTAGATATTTGCTTACTTTTCGTCCAAGCTTTCTGGAATATTTATCGGTGGGTTCTTCCGATAATGCCGGGGAAGCTGAAGAGTTGGCTTTTGCAGCATCTGCATAGGCGATTTTGTTCCTTTTGGGGCTAGGGGTGTTCTGAGGCTGAAGATATTTCCGATCTTCTTCGATCTGAGACGCTTTTTGAGTCTATTGTTGCTCATAGATTTCTCCTTATTCTGGGGCTTCAATGGTTTCTTGATTTTCTAGTGTCTCAAGAAGTTTGAATCTGTTCCTGTTGTTGGTGTCGATCAACTTTTGATAATGGTGTTCTACTTTCTTAGAGCTTTGTCCTTTTGATAAGATTTTTGATCCCTTTCTAGTGCTTTTTTGAGTGGTTGTCCAATGCTCTTTTTCTCTTCCTGCCTCTGGATTTGAGGGCTTCTTCTTGCATGATCGAGCGAAGTGCCCATATTCATGGCAATACCTGCATTTGAAGGGTATTTGTTCGTAGTCCAATTCTTGGATATGAGACCAGTCTGCCACATTGAGGTTTATTGCTTATGGGATTCTGTGTTCCATATCTACTTCAATGCAGATCCTTGCACATCAGTATTGGTCCTTTCGATCTGCTCTGTATATATATTTTTCAAGCGTATTCCTGATGGATTCTAATGATTCTGAATTCCATCAATGGAGGGGTAGATGCGGGAGTCTAACCCATACCGGGATAGGAGATGGGATCTCTTGGGATGGATCGAAGTCTGGGTTCCATTTATTCATGTAGAGCCCTTGTGTCCCCATAAAATATGGCTTGTTCCTGAATATTAGCTCGTGATCTTGTTTGTTTTTGAAAATGAAAGCGAAGAATCCATTCCTTATGAAGTAAGAGTTTACTTCTTCAGTGATCAACGGTCTCCGGGTTTTTTGCACCCAGATTTCAATGGATTTCGGAGAGGGCCATAGGCCTGTAAATTGGCCTATCAATCCCCAATCGAAAGATTAAGAGTTGTTCAGCATGTATATTCTATCGGTAGTGCAACGGTGGGGATTTCATCGATTTTCTTCACGAACTTCTGTTGTGAGCCAGTGAGGGGATTTTTCCTCTGGGAAGCAACAAGCTTGAGGAAGTCAGGTAGGTTGAAGGGGAGAGGAGGGCCTCCTTCCGAGTCCATAAATACGATGGCCAAGATGGATCCGAAGAGGGGCAAGAAGATCTCATGGAAGGGGCCCTAGTTGCAGGTGGGGGCAACAACTAAGCCACAGGGTCGTTAATCACGCCTTCCAGAGTGCAATTTAGATCACCATAATCAGTATAGAAATCACAGAGATCGAGAGCTCAGGAACAAAGGCATCCGTTACACAACGGTGATGGAGGAGCCGAAAGGATCCATTGACAGTAATATAGGAGATGAGAGGGTCAAGCTCGGATCAGCTCAGTTCCTGCAGTTCCCCATCCCGAAACTCAAAAGCCCCACCTAGAAGTCCTCCTATACTAATCCGGATATTACTTGATATTATTTCAATGGGTAATCTACCCATTTTTACATTATTACAAATGCTATATGTCATTTATTTTTTCAAAGCTTTAGTTTTCATCTAATTATGTATTCTTAATTAACTTAGGGTGTTTTGCATTTTAAATACAATTTTAAATATTGATTTTAAACATTTGTTTACTTTTACTTCTACAATAATTGATAGTTGTAGCTAAATAACACTACTTTTATACCTTTAACAAAAAATATACATTTAGCTAGTTATGATGGAAAAAAAATATTGTTTTAGAAGTTTTGGTTTAAAATGTAAGTTTACATAAAGCATTTTTATATTCAAAATTTTAAAAATGAAAATAAACAAAATAGTAACATTTATTTATTTTTTCTTACATACTTTTATATATTTCATGTATAAAAAATGCCAGCATTTAATGTTATTTTCCGTAAAGTAATGACTCACATAAAAATAAAAGCAATAAAATAATAGATAATATGGTTTAAGTTTTGTCAATTAAGTCTAGCTCGAGTGGGTTGTGGAATGAGCTATTATCCTCCCCACCAAGATTTTATCCTTGTAAGTCACAAGTTGAGCTCATAATGACTATATTATTGTAACAACTTCAAACCTTGTTGTTGACATATTTATTATTAATGTAAATTCTCAAAGTCCAATGCCTTACAAATATAACTCATCTATAATATGTCAAACTGAACATTTTATTCAAATGACATCTTGGAACAAATCAATATATGTCATATGTCATATTCATACTTTTTAACAAGTATATCTTCAATTTTAGGAGCCTAATTTTTTCGATGGACATCATTATTCTTTTCAATTGGGTCTTCCATGTCCACAAGTTATCCAAAGTGATCATTTTCCAAACAAACATTTTGATAATGATTGAGGCTCCATTGAATTTTTTTTTCCACATGTAATGCATTAATATCTACTTTATTCAAACCAACTTCTTGCATTTCATCTAGAAGATATTACTATCATTAAATCTTTACTTAATGTGATCACACTATAGTGTATCATTTTCAATGGATATCCAATTTATTCGCTTATGTAAGTAGCATGCTAATCGTGTTCCATAATCACCAAATAGAAACAAATAATTAAGTAAAATAGTGTAAACAAACACAAGGACAAATCTATTATATCATAACTCTAACCTAAAACCAAGGACAAATCCAAAACCCAATCTCCTTCACTTGAAAATTTATCTATAAAATAATTAATTAGTGCTTGTGACTAAATGTTTATAATCTCTATATTTTTCCTTATATGTTAGCTTTCATTTTTATTTTTTTTAACAAAATGGTTAGATTTGTCTTAAAATAAGGTTGTGATCTAACTGTCCAACAGAGTAATATAAAAATTAGAAGAAGTCTTGATATTGTTGGCCCATAAAAGAATCAAAAGGAGACCCATTATTCCACATGTATGAACTAGCTTGAAAGTATAATGATTACTACATTCCAATTGGCAGAAGAAGAAAAAAACATTATTGTCTTAGCGAAAACAAAAATCTACATTTCATGGATTGAAATAGAGTTATCATTTAAAAAGGAATCTTAAAATCCTTAGCTTTAGTTGATTGGTTCAAACTTGAAGAGCTTCCTACTAGACCATTTATTCTTCCACTAATGTTGTTCTCCATCCCATAGCATCATCATGACTAAGACAAGGGAACTATTGAGTGTACTCCTTCCCTGCCCTTCTCTTTCCTTTTTCCAGTTGCTCAATTCTCCCATGTAGCTCTTTCTTTTTCTCTTCCATTTCTTCTAGTCAATGTTATCATTTTCTCCAATGATTCCAGATGAAAATTGCTTGTTCTTCAAGACTTCTATTTGAGATTCAACTAATATCATATGTTGGTGCCATGATGACATCTCAATCTCATATGTCCACCCCCAATCTTTCCTTCATTTATCTAATTTTATTACATACAAACCATGAAATCTTTTAGTCTCCTCTATATACCTCCCACGTCGTCTAATGTCCCTATGCAACTCCAAGTTTTCACAGAAGGTGCACCTTTTGGAGTGGCAGTGGAGATCCATAAGGCCTGCGAGAAAAGAGTTTCCACTGCAATTTCCCACTGCATAAATACTATAACCTGAGAGGGAGATCCCAATCCTTAAGTACTCTAGTGAAGGAATCTTGCACAAATAGGGTGGAACCAAGTTATCCCAACAAATTTCCAATCCCTATATATAGAAAATGGTTGAAGCTCCAACCCACCACTAACATTATAGGCATTCTCCAATAAAATAAAATACATCAGGTTCCAAACATAAATTATACTAGATTCTATACCATAATAAATCCCATGTACTTCTTCCAGTCCCATCATGGCATATGTATTAATTGTGCCCTAGTTTATGGAGGATATAAGGGGTACAGAGACCACAAGGGGAGATTAAAGGCTCCATCTCCATCATTCATCATTGTCGCCACTTGTTTCCTTCTCTTAATGACATTTCAAACATTCCACATGAAGGTTTAAGCAATTAAGGTAAGTGGTGTAGGACCCATGCCCCCATTTTTAATTAACATTCCTTGCTCTAACCTTATGGTATTTAAGTAGATATATGATTCGATATTGAGCTTTCTCAACACCTGATTGAATGAATTGTGTTTGAAGCTCTTAGATAGAATTTGTGTTTCCATATAACAAGCATGTTGAGAATTGAATAATTCAGTATTGACTTGTGAAACATATGGCTTATTGTGATTTTCGAATTACCTATGTCATTGATTCTCTTGATTTCCAACTCTTTTATAAATGATAAGCCTTCATAAAGAGCTAGGATATTTGCTTGATTATTGGTTATCTTACCTAGACCTAGATTAAAGGCTATTTATTGATTTCCTCCAGTATCTAATATAACCCCCCCACACCTACCTTCCCTAGAATGTGAGCATTCTAATCACAACATTATAACTCAATACTTGAATAAGTTTAGCTCCAAATTTTCCATTCATAAGAGCAAGATCAAAAGTATTATCTTTTGTCCAACATGCAAGATGTAAGCTTTCAATATCACTCATAAAAGGATCGGGATTGGAGTTGTGAATACTAGGTTTGTGACTATAACATAAATAAATAACAAATCAATTAACATGTAAATTATTAAAATTGATTTCTAACGTTAAACACTAAACAACACACTTTATATCTCTTACTAATAGAACTCCTTGAATTTATTTTACTCTTGATTGTTTGTAGTGATAATCCTACTTGTGGCTTTGAATGAAAAGCCACAAATATTCAAAGTTGTGACATTGTGATGTTTTAACAACAATCTAAATCTCTACAGGAGATTCAAACCGATTTGGGAACTAGAGACCTCTACTGGCGATATTGTTACAGATCGGGACGGTATTGAAGAGGCGGCCATTGGCCACTTCTCCAAACTCTATTCGGACCCGAAATATTCAAACTTGGAGACTCATCTCATAATCCTCCAAGTGATGCCTCGAATTTGTTCAGAATATGACTATATCAGTGTAATGTCCCCATTCAAATAATTGCATAGTAAGACAATCCCATCAATCCTACTAGTTTCCTAGGTTGGATGGGCACATGTGGAATTTTAATAAGGAAGCTAATAAATGATGTTTAGACATTAGAAGGGTTCAAGTATTTAATAAATAGGTTGAATAAATAAATTCAAGATAAATTCTAGGTGGCAAGTGGTTTTGAAGACATATGGAGGATGTGGGACCCACACTAGCTTCACTTTTCGAGGACACGTGGTATCTCTCTCTTGCAAATTTGAATTCATGAGAAGGTGAACATTCTTGGGTGAGTTGGTAATTCATACACATGGCATTGATCATATTAGGTCGAATTGGGATGGATTGGTAACTTCCATGGAAGAGGAAGAGTCAAATTGGAAGCTTGTGGACACTTGGGCTAGATTCCCTAGCCCCTATGACAACAATGATGGAGCATCTATGAAATCTATGACAAATTGTAGATATGAAATCTGAAATCTGACCATTATGACATGTCATCCCCAAAAATAGGATCCAAGAGGGAGCTCATGGGAGTTGGAGAAGCCAAAGAGACCCCCACTCGAATTGGTGGAAGGTGGAAGGCTAGGAAAGGTGAGACACATGGCAAATCTTGAGCCCTTGCCCTAATTCGAATTGGATTGAGTCTATTGATGGTTTGGGAATCTTAGAAGGCTAAGTATATTTATAAAATACAGGGATAAACCAAGAGAATAGCTTTTGATCATTTGAGAAAAATTTCGTTTGTGAAGAGAGAGCTACTGGATGACTAGTTTCTTGCCTTAGCTAATTTCAAGGGTGAAAGATTCCCATCCAAGTTGGTGTTTGCAGAGGCCACTAAGGTATTTCATGGAGCTTTAATGGAGTTTGTATTTGCAATTATCAGCTACAGGGATGCTCATGGTTTTGTTTAGTGCATCACTTTCTCTCAACCATTTCCAGTTTTGATTGCATATTCATACTCATTGAGGGATTGCGCTTTGGGTGAGATATTGTACTCATTGGGAGAGCTTCTCATGATGTATTTTTTATTGTAATAAGCTTTATATACTCTTTTATTCATATTCAGAAATTATCAGGTCGAAATACCAAGTGTTTGTATGTAAAAATGTTGATTAATGAGCAAACAATGACCATTTCCCCACTACATTGATGTATACCATCGTAATGCTGATGATTTCGAATGAAAGAATGTTTCTATGATATATTTATAATGAATGGACAGCCATTAATTATTATTACAATTTTCATGTTCATCACTTAAGCATTTGAAGTCATTTTACTCAGTTTATTTTCATTTGGAAGAGATTTGGTGCCATTTCCCCAAGGATCGAATTAGTGGTTTTTGCTGTTGTTGGAGAGGATATTATAACAGACCTAATAATTGATTAATGGTGCATATGAGACCCTACTAATGTACCTCAGACATCCCCTACCTCTGTTCTGAATTTCGAATGGGTTTGGAGGCATTTGGAGAGCCATTTTCAGCACCTACCTTGGGGGGATTTGATCCACAAACTGCTAGTTAAATTCCATACATTGACCAGAATATTAAACAAGTTTCAAGAAGTCTTTGGAGGGTTATAAATCATCCCTTAACCTCATATCCAAGTCCCAATATCAGTAATATACCCGTACAGAATATTTGGGAGCATTTGGGTTAATTTGGAGACATAGACATCAAAACTAGTCAAAGGTCAAAATTGGGGAAAAAGTGGAAAATTGGGAATTTTAATAAAATTTTAAAAAATGGGTCATTATAAGTGGTATCAGAGCATGGTCTTGGCACTTGGTGGTCTTAACAAGAATTCAAAAAAATATACCACCACCCTTAGAACCAGAAGTTGAAGGTGTTTTTGTTGAGGAAGAAACAGTAGGAGAAGAAGAGTTTTTTGTTAAAACCATGGGTAGAGAGGAGGATGAAAACTCAAGACATAAGGAGGAATTTGTTGCCGCCTTAAAACCATATTTTGAAGAACTTTCCATGTGTATGAAAGACATACGTAAAAACATGATGAAAGGATTCAAATTGATGGTTAGCCAACTTGGAAGCAAAGGGATAATAGTAGGAGGCAGCAGCAGTTCTCATGGTGAGGAAAAGAAGCCTATGGGAGAGCATATTTTCTCAAGTACAGCACCCCAAAATAGAGAAAATGAATTTCTGAGCACAACAAGGTCTACTGCACCTAAATTTCTTGTCCCCAAAGAAGAGCCTGACATTCAAGTGGATCTTACGACAATAGCAAACGAATGGAATGATTTGAGTGAAGATTGTAAGAGAAGTCTACCATTTAGTACATACCTTGATGTTGCACAGAAACTAAAAAAGAAGGATGACAATAGGGCTCTATTCCAAAACAAAGAATAAATTGTGCTATTGGTAAAATGTCATTTCCTACTTTTGATGGTTCCTCTCAAAATTCTGCTAACACTTGGGTGCAAAAATTAGATGTGTATTTTCAGCCGAATCCTACGGTGGAAGTGGATGCACTAAAGATGGCCATTTTGCACTTGGAAGGAGATGCCAATGAATGGTGGTTTCATGGCCTGAAAACTTTGGGTCATGATCAGGTTAAAACATATGAAGAATTTGTTGAAATGGTACTAGAGAGATTTGAACACAAAGATGAAGAATTGGCTTTCAAGGAACTAGCTCAATTAAAGCAAACTGGGACCCCTACTGAGTATATGTTGGACTTTCAAAAATTATCAGTCAAGGTGGTTGATGTATCTATGGGAAGGTTGGTATTGTTGTTCAATGAAGGTTTGGCTGAACCCTTAAAAGGTTTGGTCAAATCCCACAAGCCAACTACATTAAAAGATGCAATGAGCTTGACTAGGGATCTCCAAAATGTACTTCCTAGAACGAGATTTCCTCCCAAGCCTAACTTCAAATTTGAAAAGAAACCTTCGAAAAGGGATGCATACGATAAGAAACCTTGGAAAAATTATTCATTTGAAAAGAATAAAAAAGGACTAAACAGGAATGAACTTCGAAAAAAGAAATTGTGCTTCACATGCTTTCAACCATGGACACCGGGGCACAAATGTACAAAAGGAAAGGCTCAATACATAGAAGTGTTTTCTGATAATGAGGGATATGATGGGAGCATGAATGAATATGGACATATTTCAGATCAAGAGGATGAATATGAGACAGGAGTAGAAGAGGAAAGACAAGAAGAAAATCATCCTTCACCGGACAAAGCAAGAATGGCAGTACTTTCAGCAATACCTCGCTATCATACTATCCGATGCAAGGGTGTGGTACTAGGACAAAGAACTTCAGTTTTGGTAGATGGAGGAGCCACCCATAACTTCATTGATGCAGATATGGTGGAGAAAAGAAAGATACCTATTGAACCATTCGATGGCTTCACAGTTGTCATTCCCAGTCACAACACAATGCAGTGCAAAACATGGATTCCAAAGCTACAAGTCACCATAGGTAACTATACTTTTGTTGATAGTTTTTGTGTGGTTGATGTTGCTGATACTAATGTGGTTTTGGGAGTGCAATGGTTGTATTCAATATGAAAGCATACAATAAATTATCAAATTCCTGACATGAAATTCCAAGATTCAAAAGGAGTACTAAGGGTTGCGAGAGGGCAACACACTTATCCAAATCAAGTAGTGACTTGCAATAGTATGAGATCTATATTGAGGCATGGGGACATAGAATGGGATGATGAATGTCATATTACATATCCCAAGCCAAATATAAAGGTTGTTGAACACCCAAAGGAGATAGAGAGACTCTTGCAAAAATATGAAAAAAAATTTAGAGATCTTCCACATGGTAGATCACCAGATAGGGGGGTTGAGCACAGCATTGCTTTGGAGGAGGGTACTTCACCCATTCAGATACCACCTTATAGACATCCTAAAAATTTCAGAGATGAGATTGAAAAATCCATCCAAGAACTCCTATAGTTGGGACTCATTAGACCAAGCTCTAGCCCTTATGCTTCTTCAGTAGTGCCAGTGAAGAAAAAAGATGGAACATTGAGAATGTGCATAGACTTTAGAGCCTTGAACAAAAAGACTATCAAGAATAGGTATCCTATTCCTAGGATTGATGAGCTCATGGATGAGCTACATGGGGCCAAATACTTATCCAAAAGTGACCTTAGATCAGGGTATCATCAAACTCGAATGAAAGATGAAGATGTGCAAAACACTGCTTTTCGATGCCATTATGGCCACTTTGAATTTCTTGTCATGCCTTTTGGGTTAACTAATGGTCCAGCCACATTTCAAGCATGCATGAATAGGATCTTTTGCAAACAACTAAGAAGCTTTTTTTTTGTTTTCTTTGATGACATTCCCATTTACAGTAAAACATGGGAAGAGCATTTGCAACAATTAGAGATTGTGTTAAAAAATTTGCAAGAAGAGTCCTTATTTACTAAGTTATCAAAATGTGAATTTGGGATAAAAGAACTATTGTATCTTGGGCACATTATTGAGCAAGAAGGAGTGAAGGTACACATGGAAAAAATCAGGGCTATCTTAGAATGGCCATCACCAAAAAATATTACCGAGTTGAGAGGCTTCATTGGCATATGCACCTATTACAGAAAATTTGTGAAAGGATTCTCCAAGTTGACTTCTCCACTCACTTATTTGACTAAGAAGGATACTTTCAAGTGGGATGAAGAGGCTGAAAAGGCCTTCCAAAAAATGAAAGAGGTAATGAGTAGCTGTCCCATCCTTGCACTTCCTTATTTTACTAAACTTTTTGTTGTGGAATGTGGTGCTTTAGGTGGAGGAATAGGGGTTGTCCTAAAGCAAGGACAACACCCCATATCCTTTGAGAGCATAAAGTTGCAGCCTCATGAAAAAATTTACTACATCTATGACAAAGAAATGCTGGCCATTATGCATGCATTTGCCAAATTCAAACAATACTTGGTGGGCAACAAATTTGTGGTGAAAACTGACCACAATAGTCTAAGACACTTTCTCACCCAAAAAGATCTAAATGAAAGGAAACAAAAGTGGGTAATCAAGATTCAAGCTTATGATTTTTATATTGAATATGTCAAAGGAAAGAATAATATCGTAGCAGATGTTTTGTCTAGAAGACCTGCTTTTTCTCTCATGGACATTGCCAAGGATTGGAAAAACATGCTACTCGTTGAATATGCCAAATAAAAATTTGTTTGCGATGTGTTGGATGGAATCAAAGGGGATGATAACTATAGGATTTTGAATGGGATGATATATTATAAGGGCAGAATTTATTTGTTTCAAGATTCAAAACTCAAGTACAAAATTTTGCAATAAGCACATGATTCCCCACTAGCTGGCCATCCGAGGATCTTCAAAACTTATAGGCAATTGAGGCAAAGATTTTTTTGGAAGGGGATGAAGGAAGATGTTCAGAAATATGTGAATGAATGTAAAGTATGCCAGCAAAACAAATCAGAACTTACATGCCCAGCTTGGCTATTGCAACCATTTCCTATTCCGGAGCAAAAATGGGATAGTATCTCAATGGACTTCATCACCAGTTTGCCCAAATATTTGGGAAAGGATTGCATATATGTGGTAGTGGATAGGTTGACAAAATTTGCTCATTTCTTTGTTGTTACATCATCTTTTAGTGCTGCACAAGTGGCTGATATTTTTTTCAAATAAATCTTCAAATTGCATGGGCTCCCCAAGAGCATTGTTAGCGATAGAGATAGTAGATTCATGGGTGCTTTTTGGAAAGAACTTTTTAGATTTGTGGGAACTCAATTGACCCCGAGTACTAGCTATCATCCACAAACTGATGGAAAAACAGAGAGGGTGAATCAATGGTTGGAAGGGTACCTAAGAAACTATGTGGGAGAGCAGCAAAAATCATGGGCAAAATGGCTACACTTGGGTGAATTTTGCTACAACACCACTTATCATATGTCAATAGGGATGTCTCCTTTCAAAGCATTATATGGTTATGATGCACTTACATTTTCTGAAATTATCTTTGGTGATAATAGAGCCCCAAAAGCTAAAGATTGGGTGGAAGAGAGCCAAGAAATTTTAAAGCTTTTGAAAGGCAATTTGCAGGTTGCTCAAAATCAACAAAAACAATATGTTGATAGACATAGAGAAGAAAGGACCTTTCAGGTTAATGATTTAGTATATTTGAGGTTGCATCCATCTAAACAAACATCTCTCAAAAAGAATGGAGCAGAAAAGCTAAAACCAAGGTACTATGGGCCATACAAGGTAGTGCGGAAGGTTGGAGAAGTAGCGTATGAATTAGAACTTCCAGAAGGGAGTAAAATCCATAATGTATTTCATGTTTCTTTTCTCAAGAAGGGTCTTGGTCAACAAATTATCACTTCAGAAATACTTCCTCCTTTGGATGATGAAGGGAAGCTCACACTTGTTCCGGAAAAGATTTTGAAGACACGGGAAAGGAGGTTGAGGAGTAGAATTACCAAAGAATATATAGTACAATGGAAGGACTTACCAAATGAATATGGCACATGGGAAGAGGAGAAGATTTTGCAGCATCCAAATCTGAAATTGCTTGAGGACAAGCAATCTTGGGTGGGGAGGACTGTAATGTCCTCATTCAAATAATTGCATAGTAAGACAATCCCATCAATCCTACTAGTTTCCTAGGTTGGATGGGCACATGTGGAATTGTAATAAGGAAGCTAATAAATTATGTTTAGACATTAGAAGGGTTCAAGTATTTAATAAATAGGTTGAATAAATAAATTCAAGATAAATTATAGGTGGTAAGTGGTTTTGAAGACATATGGAGGATGTGGGACTCACACTAGCTTGATTTTTCAAGGACACATGGCATCTCTCTCTTGCCAATTCGAATTCATGAGAAGGTGAAAATTCTTGGGTGAGTTGGTAAGTCATACACATGGCATTGAGCATCTTAGGTCAAATTGGGATGGATTGGTAACCTCCATGGAAGAGGAAGAGTCAAATTGGAAGCTTGTGGACACTTGGGCTAGATTCTCTAGCCCCTATGACAACAATGATGGAGCATCTATGACATCTATGACAAATTGCAGTTATGACCTCTGAAATCTGACCATTATGACATGTCAGCCCCAAAAATAGGCTCCAAGAGGGCGCTCATGGGAGTTCGAGAAGCCAAAGAGACCCCCACTTGAATTGGTGGAAGGTGGAAGGCTAGGAAAGGTGAGACACATGGCAAATCTTGAGCCCTTACCCTAATTCGAATTGGATTGAGTCTATGGATGGTTTGGGAACCTTCGAAGGCTAAGGATGTTTATAAAATACAGCGATAAACCAAGAGAAGATATTTTGATCATTTGAGAAAAATTGCATTTGTGAAGAGAGAGCTAGTGGATGACTAGTTTCTTGCCTTAGCCTATTTCGAGGGTGGAAGATTCCCATCCAAGTTGGTGTTTGGAGAGGCAACTCAGGTATTTTATGGAGATTTAATGGAGTTTTTATTTGCAGTTATCAGCTACAGGGAAGCTCGTGGTTTTTTTTAGTGCATCACTTTCTCTCAACCATTTCCAGTTTTGATGGCATATTCATACTCCTTAAGGGATTATGCTTTGGGTGAGATCTTGTACTCATTGGGAGAGATTCTCATGATGTATTTTTTATTGTAATAATATTTATATACTCTTTTCTTCATCTTCAGAAAGTATCAGGTCGAAATACCTAGTGGTTGTATGTAAAAATGTTGATTAATAAGCAAACAATGACCATTTCCCCACTACATTGATGTATACCATTGTAATGCTGATGATTTCGAATGAAGGAATGTTTCTCTGATATATTTATGATGAATGGACAACCATTAATGATTATTACAAGTTTCATGTTCAGCACTTAATAATTTGAAGTCATTTTACTCAGTTTATTTGCATTTGGAAGAGATTCGGTGCCATTTCCCCAAGGGTCGAATTAGTGGTTTTTGTTGTTGTTGGAAAGGATGTTAGAAAAGACCTAATAATTGATTAATTGTGCATATGAGACCCTATTAATGTCCCTCGGACATCCCCTACCTCTGTTCTGAATTTCGAATGGGTTTGGAGGCATTTGGAGAGCCATTTTCAGTACCTACCTTGGGGGGATTTGATCCACAAATTGCTAGTTAAATTTCATACATTGACCAAAATATTAAACAAGTTTGCAGAAGTATTTGGAGGGTTATAAATCATCCTTAAACCTCATATTCAAGTCCCAATATCATTCATATACCCTTACAGAAGATTTGGGAGCATTTGGGTTCATTTGGAGACCTAGACATCAAAACTAGTCAAAGGTCAAAATTGGGGAAAAAGTGGAAAATTGGGCATTTTAATAAAATTTTAAAAAAGGGTCATTACAATCAGCATAGGAAAACATGTTACTTTACAGGAGATATAAGACATTTTAAAGCATATGGACAAGGACAAAATCCCAGTTCCCGACGGATGGACCTGTGAATTCTGTACACAGTTTTTTGACATTTTGGGTCTTGAACTGGTCAATCTGGTAGAAGAAGATCGTCGATCAGGTATTGTTTTAGGTGGGGTTAATGCAAATTTTTTTGGTTTAATTCCCCAAAACTCTAACCTTCTTCCTTCAACAACTATAGGTCGATCTCCTTGTGCAACTTGATATATAAACTCATTTCTAAAACCATTGCTAATAGAATCAAAGAAGGATTATTCTGGCTTGAGTGTTTCTATTGAAGGACATATCAATAGTTACTTGGGATCCTTGGGTTTTCTCGCATTCCACTTCTTCTTCTCTATGTTTACTTCAATAGTTGGTATCGATCAACTTTTGATAATGGTGTTCTACTTTCTTAGAGCTTTGTCCTTTTGATAAGATTTTTGATCCTGTTCTAGCGCTTTTCTGAGTGGTTGTCCAATGCTCTTTTTCTCTTCCTGCCTTTGGATCTGCGGACTTCTTCTTGCATGATGGAGCGAAGTGCCCGTATTCATGGCAATACCTGCATTTGAAGGGTATTTGTTCATAGTCCAATTCTTGGATATGAAACCAGCCTGCCACTTTGAGGTTTATTGCTTCTGGGAGTTTGTGTTCTAGATCTACTTCAACGCAGATCCTTGCACATGAGTATTGGTCCTTTTGATCCGCTCTGTCTATATATTTTCTGAGCGTATTCCCGATGGATTATAATGATTCTGAATTCCATCAATGGAGGGGTAGATGCAGGAGTCTGACCCATACCGGGACAACAGATGGGATATCTTGGGATGGATCGAAGTCTGGGTTACATTTATTCATGTAAAGCCCTTGTGGCCCCATAAAATATGGTTCGTTCCTGAATATTAGCTCACAATCTTGTTTGTTTTTCAAAACGAAAGCGAAGAATCTGTTCCCTGTGAAGTAAGAGTTTACTTCTTCAGTGATGAGCGGTATCCAGTTTTTTTGCACCCAGATTTCAGTGGATTTCGGAGAGGGCCATAGGCCTGTAAATTGGCCTATCAATCCTCGATCGAAAGATTAAGAGTTGTTCGGCATGTATGTTCTATCGGTAGTGCAACGGTGGGGATTTCATCGATTTTCTTCACGAACTTCTGTTGTGAGGCAGTGAGGGGATTTTTCCCCTGGGAAGTAACAAGCTTGAGGAAGTTAGGTAGGTCGGAGGGGAGAGGAGGGCCTCCTTCCGAGTCCATAAAACCGATGGCCAAGATGGATCCGAAGAGGGGCAAGAAGATCTCGTGGAAGGGGCCCTAGTTGCAGGTGGGGGAAACAACTGAGCCACGGGGTCGGTAATCACGCCTTCCAGAGTGCAATTTAGATCACCATTATTACTACAGCAATCAAAGAGATCGAGAGATCAGGAACAAAGGCAGCCGTTAGAAAACGGTGATGGAGGAGCCGAAAGGATCCATTGACAGCGATAGAGGAGCTGAGAGGGTCGAGCTCGGATCAGCTCGGTTCCTGCAATTCTCCATCCCGAAACTCAAAAGGCCCGCCTAGAAGTACTCCTATACTAATCCGGATATTACTTGATATTATTTCAATGTGTAATCTACCCATTTTTACATTATTACAAATGCTATATGTCATTTATTTTTTCAAAGCTTTAGTTTTCATCTAATTATGTATTCTTAATTAAGTTAGGGTGTTTTGCATTTTAAATACAATTTTAAACATTTGTTTACTTTTACTTCTACAATAATTGATAGTTGTAGCTAAATAACACTACTTTTATACCTTTAACAAAAAATATACATTTAGTTAGTTATGATGGAAAAAAAATATTATTTTAGAAGTTTTCGTTTAAAATGTAATTTTAAATAAAGCATTTTTATATTGAAAATTTTAAAAATGAAAATAAACAAAACAGTAACATTTATTTATTTTTTCTTACATACTTTTATATATTTCATGTATAAAATATGTCAGCATTTAATGTTAAATTCCGTAAAGTAATGACTCGCATAAAAATAAAAGCAATAAAATAATAGATAATATGGTTTAAGTTTTGTCAATCAAGTCTAGCTCGAGTGGGTTGTGGAATGAGCTATTATCCTCCCCACCAAGATTTTATCCTTGTAAGTCACAAGTTGAGCTCATAATGACTATATTATTGTAACAACTTCAAACCTTGTTGTTGACATATTTATTATTAATGTAAAATCTCAAAGTCCAATGCCTTACAAATATAACTCATCTATAATATTCAAATTGAACATTTTATTCAAATGACATCTTAGAACAAATCAATATATGTCATATGTCATATTCATAATTTTTAACAAGTATATCTTCAATTTTAGGAGCCTAATTTTTTCCATGGACATCATTATTCTTTTCAATCGGGTCTTCCATGTCCACAAGTTATCCAAAGTGATCATTTTCCAAACAAACATTTTGATAATGATTGAGGCTCCACTGAATTTTTTTCCACATGTAATGCATTAATATCTACTTTATTCAAACCAACTTCTTGCATTTCATCTAGAAAATATTACTATCATTAAATCTTTACTTAATGTGATCACACTATAGTGTATCATTTTCAATGGATATCCAATTTATTCGCTTATGTAAGTAGCATGCTAATCGTGTTCCTTAATCACCAAATAGAAACAAATAATTAAGTAAAATAGTGTAAACAAACACAAGGACAAATCTATTATATCATAACTCTCGTCCAACCACTACATTACTCATCTCTTATTCATGGATGACGTCCTCATTTTTGGCATTGGAAATTATGTAGAATGGTTCCATCTCAACTCATTATTAGACTCATTCTGTTGTGCCACGTGCATGATGATAAGCTATAATAAGTCGAGTTGGTATTCCATATTTATGGAAGAATAACATTTGCACCTTGTCCGTGATATTTTCTCGTTGGAGATCAAAGATCTTAATTTGGGGTTGTATTACTTGGGTTTCTTCTTGAAACCGAATGCCTACAAGGCTTCCGAATGGTATTGGTAGTTAAAAATGATCCAAAAAAATGATCAACTCGTGGACCCTGCTCAAGCTATCGATGGGAAGACGAGTGACCCTTTGAACTCGGTGCTTGCCAACCGACCTGTATACTGGCTTTCCCTCGCGAAGGTACCATCTTCTATCCTCCATAGAGTTAGAAAATTATTTTTCAATTTTCTGTGGAGATCCTCATCGAAAATCAGTGGTATTCATTTTGTGGCCTGGAACAATATCTCCCTTCCAAATTGCCTGGGTGGATGGGGAATTCGAAATATATTCATGGTATATTGGGCTCTTCATTTAAAAATTCTGTGGAGGGGGCTCAATGATCAAGGTCTCTGGGGTCTGATCTTAAGGGAGAAATATCTCAAGAATAAGACTGTAATTGACTGGTTCAGAACTCACAATAAAAAAGTTAGACACAGTTCTTCGGTTTGGGCAGGATTAGTGGAGGTTTTTCCTTTACTAAATCGCTGGGTGGTCTGGCATGCCGGAAATGGTTACCAGATCAGATTAGGTGTTGATATAATTCTTGGTACAAACTTAAGCACTCTATGCCCCTCGACTTTGTAATCGCTACATCAAAAAGGGGTCTATTTTATGAACAACGCTTATAGGCACAGGATTTAAATATTACAGGAACCGATATCATAGAATGGGACAATTACATCTTAGAACTTACACATGCTGGAATCTGCCTCAACGAAGAATTGGATGTTTTGTTCTGGTCTTTTGGGAGTATTGATGGACATATTAACTCCTAAATCTGCATATGAATCCACCGGGACAAAGAAAAAATTGTACTTTCTTTGATTCAATATAATGAATAGCAAGAAACTGAAACTTTTTTCCTCTAAAAAACAAAAACATTCTAAATAGTATTTCTACTTATCCAGGTCAAGTTGATTGCAACTACAAGATTCACCTAAATGATAAACAAAAGTGCACCTCCAGGCATTAAATCCCTCTCAAAAACTGATAAATTCGAATTAAGATCAATCTACATTAATATATGTCTCACAAGTATATATAGAATCTTAAAAACTCTTAATGTCTATTTTCTTTTATTCTTATTATTTCAATAATATATTATTAAACAAGGCATGTCACTCACATAGAAATGTGGACGGCATTATTTCCTCTCTAAATGACATGGAATTTTAGTATATTGATAATACATGTTTCATGCATGAGTGGTGCATGATGTTTGTTGAAGCTTCAACTAATTATCCATTTTTACTTTGTTCCTTTGTGAAAGAAACCCATCAAATATGTATTATTCTTTTCACAATAACTTGTATTATATTGAAAATATTTGCATGGAGTATGAAGTTCGTTGAACCTTCAATTAACTATATGCATATTCTTTTATTTGTGTTGGTTGTCTAATAATATGATTTATATGTCAATAGATGCACTTTTATTTCGCTTATGAACACTAACACTTTTTTAGTATGTCGAGAATTTGTATTTTCATTAAACAAATTAAATAAAAAATATTATTATTAGTTAATTATCCTAGAAAAAACTCCCAAGCACTTCTACTCATTTTAAGGATGGTACTCAGGGTAAACCCTATATTCTTTAGGGCACCAGGTCAAGTCAATGACAATATTTGGATCCATTACAACAATATACTCATTATGAACTTAACATGTCACTTGCGGGAATAAAACATGGATGGGAAGGATAATTGTGAGGGTCCTACCCTAACCCCCTTAACTTATGAGATCGCCAAGTAATGTATATAACCATATCTTTTCAATAAGACTAAGTAGTTGGTAGTCAACAATCAATGTAAAAAGGGTCTCTCTCTTAATTAAGGCCCATTGGGAAGTTGGTGCTTATTAATTATTTTCCCATGTATGTTAAGGCCCTGACCATCATTCAATATTATTATATTAGCTTTGGTTAGGTTGGATCAATATTAGGTGATGCAGGGGCATCTGGATTGTGATGAACAGTCGAACTAGGCCGACTGAAGTCGTCTAGGGAACAGTTAACGACCCCAGATAGTTGGATAGAGAAAGAGTCGACTTGACAAGTAGTGATATCAACCAATGAGTCAGCAAAAGAGACGATCGAAGTGGAAGGATCAACCGACAAACAATGAGGAGTCGAAGCAGAGCCAACCATTGACGAAAAAGCTGAGTGCGGGAATTAACGACCGTGGAAGTAGTTGGACAAATTAATGAGCAGTTAAGACGGTTGTTGCAGGTGGCCAGGTGGTGAGATCTACTCAAGAGGGCCACATGAAGTATTTAATAAGGAATGGTCGTGTCAAGAACTGAAGCTTCCAGAGGATGAAACGAGTGGACTAGGTCATGGGACAAGTATAAATACCGGTGGTAAATCAGAGTGAGGGGCCTTTTTTGGGGGGTGATAGTTTTCTATGTGCAGAGGATTGCATTCCTGCGAAGCGCTAAGTGTCAAATGGTCGAAGCCCATTCCGACTGACAAATCTAAGTTCTAGGTTGTAATTTCCTCTTGTAAAGAGATTTTTTCATTTAATTGAAGCCATAATTATTGGCAATTTGTGTCTGTGTGAGTGGTGTTTCTGTTGTATGTACTGATACGCAGCCGACCTAGGTCGCATCTGCATCATTTGGTATCAGAGCAAGAAGTTAATACTGCGTGGTGAGTCCAGTTGCGATTGGACGAGGAGAGCAACTCCAACTGTGGTTGGGTGGAGTTGTAGAGGACGAAGAAGCGCAGTTACAATTAGGTACTGAGAGTTCAGTTGGTTGAAAAAAGTGGCAATGGATTAGAGGGCGTAAATGTTTGTGTAGAGGGTGAAGTCCGCACAAAGGCGTAAGGGTCACAGTTGACCGTGAAATGTTTGAAGAATGCATCCAAACCATGAGGAGTCTGAAGAGGAAGTTGGATGAAGTGAAGGAATCCCAAAAGAGGGGACTGGGTATTGATACCCTTGACCATAGCGATGAGGAGGTTTAGGATGAAGGAAATAATCCGAAGGATGAACGAGAAGAAGACCCAAGAGATAAATTGTTGAAGGTATTATCTAAGATGAAGGGTAGGTCTAAGATGGAGGTCTCTACCTACTCAGGGAGCTTAAACCATGAAGAGTTGATAGATTGGATAAGAGAAATGGAAAAATACTTTGATATGGAGCAAATAGAAGACCCCAAAAGGGTGAAGGTTGATTGTCTGAAGCTGAAAGGTCATGCCTCATTGTGGTGGGACAATGTACAGGAAGCTGCAAAACTTGAGACTGAAGGAGTTGACTGTGCAAGAATTCACTAAGGAATTCTATCGACTGTTGATCAGGCCGGGACAGATTGACGAGGGGGAGGAGGCAGTCACAAAGTATGTGAATGGTCTTAAACACGCCATTCAGGATGAGTTGATCCTGTCAAGGCTCAGGACATTCGGAGAATCTTATCAGTTGGCTCTAAAAGGAGAGGAGAAACTGTCGTGAAAGGCATCGATGAGCAGTGGAAAGCTAACTGCTCGAATCCATAAGTTTGCCGCCACTAGAGGTCAAACCAGTGGGTCAAAGAAGGGTGAAGTTCACGAAGAAAGAAGAGATGAAGGAATGACTAGAGATGCTGCACCAGAAAAACGACGGGGTGGTGATAACCCCAAAGGTAGTGGCACTTTTGGTCAAAGGGGAGCCTTTGGAGGCAGAAGAGTGGAACCCAATATTGTCTGCTACAAGTGTCAGGAATTGAGACACAAGGCGTATCAATGCCCAGAAAACGTGCATGTGGAAATTCGAGAAGAAGTGAGTGATCAAGGAATCGACGAAAAGACAGATCTGACCAACATAGAAGCTATGTCGGAAACGGGATTGGAAGGAGCTCAAAATTTGAGAACTCGATAGGCGTTGCTACAACCGACCTGGCAGGAGGAGAAGGAACCAACCCAAAGGAATTTGATCTTCAGGATGAAGGTGAAGGTCCGATATAGATGTTGTATGACCATTGTTGAATCTTAATGGAGGCAACACAAAGAAACTTGTCTCAATGGAAGTCATTGATAAGTTGGGACTGAATTGTCGACCACACCCGAATGCATATCAAGTGTCGTGGTTACAAAAGGGTCACAATGTTACGGTGACTAGGCAAATCTTGATTAATTTCAAGTTTGGTGAGTTGTATGACAACGTGTTGTATGATGTGATTCCAATGGATGCTTGTCATCTATTTTTGGGATGGCCATGAAAATACGAACGAAACATGATGTATGACGGTCGCAAGAATATTGTCACAGTCGAGAAAGATGGTCGAAAGTTCAAGGTGATTCCATTGGTCAAAGAGTAGAATAACTAGGAAAACGAGAACAATTATTGGGAACAAAGGGTGTTGATGTGTTCATTAAACGAGTTTTTACAGGAGGAGAGGAAGCAACAATGCTTCTTCGCAGTCATCCAAAAAGGACTAAGTGTTGATTACCCGAAGGGGAACTTACTGCCAGAGGTCGGAAGGATGTTTTCAGAGTTTAATGGCATCATGGATGATGAGATGCCGATAGGTTTTCCACTGGTAAGGCGTATATCACACCAGATCAACTTGATCCCAGGTTCAAGTTTTCCTAATACGGTACCACACAGGATGACACCGATGGAAAATGTCGAGTTGAATTGACAAGTCCAGGAGTTGTTGGACAAGGGACTGATATGGGAAATATTGAATCTGTGTGCAGTACTGGTTGTACTAGCAACGAAGAAAGGAGGAGAATGGAGTATTTGCACCGAATCATGGGCCATCAACAAAATTACCATCAAGTACAAGTTTCCACTGCCAAGGATGGATGACATTCTCAACTGCTTGAGTGGAGCTAAGCACTTCACCAAGATCAACTTGAAGAGCAGATACCACCAGATAAGGATCATGGAAGGTGATGAATGGAAGAAAACCTTCAAGATGAAGGAAGGACTATATGAATGGTTGGTAATGCCTTTTAGATTGACTAATGCGCCCCATACATTCACACAACTGATGAATGAGGTTTTGAAGTTATTTATGGGGAAGTTCGTCGTTTTCTATCTCAACGACATTCTAATATTTAGCAAGGGAAAATATGAACACTTGACTCATTTAAGGCAAGTATTGGAAAGACTAATTCAAAAAAGTTGTTGGTGAATTTGTAGAAGTGTTCCTTCATGAGGGAGGAGTTATCGTACTTAGGGTTTATAATATCAAGTCAGGGGTTGAAGATGGACCTAGAAAAGGTCAAAGTTATCTTGGAGTGGACGAATCCAATGAAAGCCACTGAGGCGAGGAGTTCTCATGGACTTGCCATTTTTTACCAAAAGTTCATAGAAGATTAAATTAGTCAAATATGTGCACCATTGATGACGTGCATAAAAAGGGTGAGTTCAAGTGGACGGAGGCCACCCAAAAAGCCTTTGAGAAGCTGAAGCGGAGGGTAATAGAGATTCCAGTATTAGCTCTCCTATATTTGACAAGATATTTCAAGTTGATTGGAACGCAAGTGGATTAGCCATTGAAGCAGTGTTGAGCCAAGAGGGCCGACCACTTGCCCTTTTCAGTGAAAATTTGGATGATCCAAAGAAGAAATGCTTGGTCTATTACCAGGAATTTTATGCCATTGTACAGGCATTGAAGAAATGGAGGCACTATTTTTTGCCCAAATAATTTGTGTTATACACCGACCACCAAGCTCTGAGATATCTAAATGCTCAAACAAAGTTAAATCAACAACATATGAAGTGGGTCGAGTTTTTTCAAAGCTATACTTTTGTGATAAAGCACAAGTCGGGAAAGTAGAATAAGGTGGCCAACGCATTCAATTGATGAGTTGTGATGCTTGGAACGACAACAATCGAGGCGATAGGGTTGAAATCGATAAAAGACGACTATGAGGCCGACGAAGATTTTGTTGAGGCATGGAGGGAGTCGAAGGAGCCATGGGGTGTAGATAAAACTATGTACCTAGTTTATTCTATCCAAGAATGATACTTGTTCAAAGGACACCAATTATGCATCCCTAAAGGATCGGTGAGGGAGAGCCTGATATGGGAGCTACATAGTGAGGGATTAACAGGACACTTTGGCATCGATAAGACCAAGATGCTGGTTGAAGAGAGATATTATTGGCCAAGGTTGGCGATGGATGTGAAGAAATGGGTTCAACAATGTCGGATCTTCCAACATGCCAAAGGAAGAAGCCAGAATGCGGGACTGTATGCACTTTTATTAGTGCCGACCATTCCGTGGGAGCATATCAATATGGACTTTGTGTTGAGATTGCCAAATATGCAGGAAGGTAACAAATCCATATTGGTGGTAGTTGATCGATTTTCGAAGATGGCATACTTCATACCATGTATGAAGACAAGTGATGCCACATGTATTGTTGTATTATTCTTTAAATAAGTTGTGAGACAACATGGATTTCCGAAAAGTATCACTTTAGACAAAGATACCAATTTTATGGGTCATTTTTGGAGAACCCTACGAAAAAATCTTGACACAAAGTTGCATTTCATTTCAGCATACCACCCACAGACCGATGGGAAAACTGAAGTCGTGAACAGGAGTTTGGGGAATTGCCTGAGGTGTTTGATTGTTGATCAACCGAAGCAGTGGTAGAATGTGTTGGCACAGGAATAATTCGCGTACAACAATTATGTGAACAATTCGACTGAGATGAGTCCATTCCAAATTATACCAGGGAGGAGTCCACATGGATTAGCTGACTTGACAGAGCTTACAACACGGGCGACAAAGAGCGTAAATGCTGAGTCATTTGTGGAACACATGAAGGAAGTGCACAACAGAGTGAGATGGTAACTTGAGAAAAGCAATGTCGCATATAAGTTGAGAGCTGGTAGAAAGAGAATATTGCATTCATTTGCAGAAGGTGATTTAGTCTATGCACACCTAAGGAAAGAAATGTTCCCAAGGGGAACATACAAGAAGTTGAAATTGAAAAAGGTAGGTCCTTGAAATTTTTTGAAGAAAATATCTAATAATGCCTATGTGTTGGCTCTGCCTAAGGAGATGAACATTTCATCGACATTCAATGTCACATACCTATACAAATATGAGGAAGGATTGAGGAGTGGAGTTAATTCTAGCGTCGACTGGAAAGAACAAGTGCCAGTCCAGTCGACAGAAGGAGTTGAAGAGATACTAAATGAGCAGGAAGTTGGGAGAACCCAACAACATAAGAAGAAGGAATATTTGGTTCGCTGGAAAGACAAGAGTTTGGAAGAAGTGATGTGGATTCCAGAGTGGAAGATCGAAGAGTTGAAGAACCGAGGCGAAGTTATTTTCTACCAAGGGAGGTTGATGCAAGGGCATCTAGCCTGTGATGAACAGTCGAACTAGGTCGACTGAAGTCGTTTGGGTAACATTCGACGACCCCAAATAGTTGGACAAAGAAAGAGTCGACGTGACAAGTCATGATATCGACCAGCGATACATCAAAAGAGATGATCGAAGTGAAAGGATCGACCGGCAAACAACGAGGAGTCGAAGCAGATCCAATGGCCGACGAAAAGGATGAGTGTAGGAATTAATTACCTTGGAAGTAGTTGGAGAAATTAATGATCAATTAAGGCAGTTGTTGCAAGTGGCCAGGTGGTGCGATTTGTTGAAGAGGGCCATGTGAAGTATTTAATAAGGTATGGTCGTGTCAAGAAGTGAAGCTTCCAGAGGACGAAACGAGTGGAATAAGTCCAGGGAAAATTATAAATACTAGTGGTAAATCAGAGTGAGGGGCCTTTTTTGGGGGGCGATAGTTGTGTGTGCACAGAGGATTGCATTCCTACGAAGCGCTGAGTGTCAAATGGTTGAATCCCATTCCGAATGACAAAGTTGAGCTCTAGATTGTAATTCCCTCTTGTAAAGAGATTGTTTCAATTGATTGAAACCATAATTCTGGCAATTTGTGTCTGTGTGAGTGTTGTTTTCGTTGTGTACACTGATACGCAGCCAACCCAGGTCTCATTTGCATCATTAGGTTATACAGTGATCGCTTCATTTCCTATTTATAATAAAGGAGATTCATTTGTATAATCGTTTCATCTTGTCTTGTGACTTTTATACATTGCATAAGGAGGTTGACCCCTAAAAGAGGCTTCTTATTCATCTCTTTTCTTCACTACTAAGGCATTAGATTACTCTCTCTTTCTTATTTTATGCTCTTTAGGGAATTTTGTGCATAACATTTGGTATCAAAACCTATGCTTCCAAAAAAATGTAAGTGTTAAACCTGTGCAAAGAAGCAAAAGCATACATATTATTTTAAGCAAAATAGAGATTACACCACAACATTCACACATAATACACAGAGATTTACCTTGGAAACCCTTAACTAAGAAAACCAACAAAACTTAGAGCCACACCTCTTACTTTCTCATTATGATTATTAATCACTCACAATACAATATGTAGGTATTTCACAGCATCCAAAACCTTGATCCATTAATCTAGATTATAAATAGACCCCAATCCCTTAACCGGGATTAAATTACACATTTTTAGAAAAAAACCCAAAATTAGCTCAAAAAATTTTGAACTTGCTTCGCTCGTGCCGGTGAAGGGATCGAACAGATGCAATCATACAGATGACAAACCCCGCACACACATGCAAACAATATAACATGATGCAGTTCTGTAGCCTAAAACTCTCTTAAACAAGGCTTAAATATTTCCACTGCCCATCAGGTGCACACCTATGACCCTTTCTTAAATAAATAATATAGAATAAAAATTTCAACGTTGCAATAGAATCACTAAATTTGAACCAACTGGAAATTTAGAGCAGCAGGGTAATGCTTTCTTTATATACATTTATCAGTCCAGATACAAGGAAAACATAAAATAACAGTTTTATGTACTTTCCTTACAACATAAATTATTTTCCAATCTGAATTTAGCCTTCTGTAGAGATCTGAATTGAATCCCTTTTTCTGTTGTTGAACTGAGCTGAGATAAGCTAAACTATGTCCTCAACTACAGAGCCAACACTGCACTTCCTTGCTGCAAAAAAACTCCTTCAAAACTGAACTCTTCTCGTTTGAAATTCTCCTCTTAATTATTTCATGTGTGTCTCTTCATTTTCCCATGGGGAGGTGGATGGTTGTAACCGTTCCTCTTCCAAACAATTCCACCAATGAATCGTTGTCCAACTCATGTGTTCATCCTTGATTATGCCACCTCACTCCACGTGTAAATTTGATCTGATATGTTATCCGCATATTCTGTAATCGCGAACTATAATCTACAGTCTTTCTGCAGCTGAAAAGACTTTCCGCAGCTGAGACTTTTCACAGCCGCTAAAAACTTTCCGCAACTGCTACAGACTTTCCACAACCGAAACTTTCCACCGCTGCTACAGACTTTCTGTAGTTGAAAGGATTTGCACCAGGTTTCTATAGCTATTTATTTCCTCCTACAACCATTAACCAAACTGAATCTTTTTTGGGGTGATGTTGATTACCCAAACCCAAGGATGCTCCTGCATCAGACACCCTTGGTAAGAAACATTGAGCATCATGCTCAACGAGTTCAGGAAAATTCCCCCCCTTTGTTTCTTTTTCCTCTTTTTCCACAAATTCTCTACAAACCTAAGAGGTCTTAAACTCTTCCAGGACTCGTGCTCAGCAAGGCTTACATTCTTCAAAAATCCATGCCCAACTAGGCATACTTCCTCTCCATCCTCTTGTTGTAGTATGATCAACAATACAAGTTGTTCATTCTCTGTGTTCTTCTCTTGGAATGCAACACTTATGTCAGTATCATAAATACCAACATCCTCACAACATCTATTTTGCATGTCTTTAAAATTCATGGTGTTAATATATACACCAACTCCAAATCAAAATCAGACTTCACAATAAAATTTGTTCCCAAATCCAACATTCCATTTCGCTGCTCAACAACACAAATATTCATTGCAGAGGATTTACCTTCCTCTACATTTTTTTCAAATGTATCATGTGATTCAAATTCCGTTTGCATATTCAGGGCCATGCTCTGCCCATTTACCGGACTACTTTGTTCACTTCCAAATGCACTTGGTTTCACATGGGGATCCACATTTTCCTATTCTTCCTGTAGGTCCTTATGAACAACATACTCTCCATCGTCATTTGTACAATCATCTGTATCTACCAACATGTTAGATACCATTTGCACATAATACAAGGTCCACTCTATTACCGAAGGCAATCTTCTGAAGGCCTCTATAGCCTTCCTGACTAGTGCACATCCCCCAATCTGACAACAGACTTCCATCAAAATCTAATCCCTCTCACAACTCCTATCATTAATTATGACTTCCACTTGCTTGATATATTCTGCTATGCTGAAAATAAGGTGGGTGTCTTCCATCTCCATGGATTCGTTGGCAACAATCCTCAAGGATTTATCATCCTTCACACATTCAACCTTCCATCCCACTGTAGTGCCTACAAAACAACCAATCCTTACAGTCTTGGGTTTTGGAAATCCTTCCAAAACCACATCATTTATGACATCTTTTGGCGTTCCTTCTACAACATGCTCATCTTCCATATGCAACATGCATCTAAACACATGCCCAAACCCTACAACTTCAGGATTTCTCTCCAACATTAGAATAAAGCATCTTACCTCCAAATCAACTTTGAGACTTGCATCATCACTTTCTGCAAATAAAAGATCCCTTACCTGCTCTTTTCCTTCACTAGACCTCATCTGTGCAGCTACCACACGAAATTTCTCTTGAAGATGAGATTCTTCAGCCACACCTCCCAATACATTCTTTGCACACAAATTATGTACAGATCTCAGAAGCAAAATATCAACAATATGTAATACACATACTAATTCAATTTCATAATCGTTCATTTCCTTCATAGTTGTTGCTTGTTTTTTTTCACCAACACGTTCATCTCTGGCATGGTGTTCATACCTCCTAGGAAAGCTCGCATTCCAATGGATAAACCCAAAGTAAGGTCCAACTGGGATGTCATCTTCTCAGTCACTCTTATCATGTCAAGCTCACAACATGCTTCTTTAATAAATACATCTACAACAAACCCACTATGTTCTTCCACCTTCAACATAAATTTTTCAACATTGAGTTTCCACGTATAGTCGAGATCAAACATATCTCTTTCGGCCATGATTAACCCTTCATAATGCCAGTCTTCCTCATTGGTTCTCCTCACCTTTAGATTAATATCCTTTAAGAGATCTGGAATTTCATATTCATTAGGATGATGTGATTCCATTTCCTTTGAAACAAACTGATCCAGGTGGATATTGGTGGCCACCCACCTTTCCAACTGGCTCAAAACAGTTTTATGGCAACTTTGGTATTGTACTATTTTTAGCAGTTTTTCGGGTCCTGAACTTCCGGGGCCATTTTGAGGCCCTAAACGACCTTTTTTGGCAATTCGGGGGGCCAAATGGTTGCCTTCGGCACACATTTGGCCCCAGTCGAAAGTTGTAAATCTCGGATAGACCTTTCCAACGGGCTACCGAGCGCCCCAAACGGAGATCGTATGCAAAAGTTACGACCCCGGGAAGTTGATGTACTAACTTACCCAAACGGGGCCCACATGACTTTTGGCGCTTCATCTCCTAGGGTTAGGTTTTTGGATGTCTAGGGTTTTTGACATTCCTGTTTATTGTAAAAGGCCTTGAGAGCCTCATTGTAACGATCTTCTTGCGAAATGAGCGCAGCCGTCACATCTCTTCTCAGAGATAAGCCGCCACCATTCCAGCAAGCTTGTTTTCCGCTGCATTTTACAGTTCTAGTTTATTTCCTTATTGAATAGAAAACCAGTTTTACTGTATCTCTGTTATTTTGTGTTAAGCATCTGATAATAATCTGTATTCATTTCGTTCTGCTCATAAAATCCGGATCACAAACATATCATGTCCATCTCGTGCTTCTGCTATGAGAATATGAATTCTCACAGCATCTCCAACTTCACATTTACCATGAGATTCCATGGAATCCTCTCTTTCCGTGTGTACCTTCACATGATTTCATTTCACCTGCAAATATAATATCAAATATGTTAGAGAAAAAAATAGTTATGATCCCCATGGCATGCTACAGCCATACAGGTTATGTTTTGCTACTGTAATTTTCCTTTTCTGAAGATGATTCTTCTTCCGCTTTTCTTTCCTCCTCTGAGATAATTGCATTCCCATCACATTGGTAACATCCTCACGCTGATTCCAATCCAACAAAGCTTTTATCCACTCAATAATTCCAAATTTTGTTGCATTCTTTTCACCCAAATCAATATTGTTGTACTTATGTATTCCATTTATATGTTATGTCGTCTCAAACATTTCCATCTTCATTTCTTTTTGCTCCAAGTCCTTGCTTCCCATGCAACATTCCTTTTTTTCTATCACATGCTATCAAATCAGACAATGCTATTGAAGACATACCTTCAACAACAAGCATTCTTGGAAAAACATTTCTTTGGACAATGTCTTCAAATCAGAATATGCCTTTATCTTCATCATCTTCTTGGTCCTTCAATTGCTGCACTCTCCAATTTCCTTGTTGCAATGGGTATTCTTCAACTTCTTCTGAGGTATTCTTTATAGTGTCGAATATTGTCACAATTCCTTTTCCCAAGTTGTGTATGGTTATCTGCTTCATCTCCCTGGAGTTCATCTTCCACATGGTTACACTTTCCATTCTCCTCATGGACAATTTATTTTCTGATTCTATCATCGACAAGGTGTTTAAGGTCATTTCCAACACCATTTTCATAACCTGGAATCCAACATTCTGCTGCAAATTCTTTCTCATTTCCCCTTGGACTACAACAAATTTGAACTCGATCTCTTCACTTGGCCACTCTTGGACAGTCATTTTCTCCCTATCATTTGAATCTCCATAACTTGTAAGATTATCTTCAGCAAAATTATTTCAAGTATCTTCATCCCTCCTAGGATATGAAATCTCAGCTCTCTTAATGTCCTCTTCGATCCCTGTATTATTAGCAACATCATGGCCTGTAAGGTCATCCTCTTCATTACTTTCTTTTACACCTACAAAAACAACAAAACGATCACATGACACAGGGACTTCTTGAGTTTCTGGCTGAGCTTCCGATCTCCATGCCTGTTCCTCCAATATGCTTATCATCTCAGGTACACATTCTTCCTCATTTTCTTCTTCTTCGGGCTAGCATACAATCGCAGGTCCTTCATCTCTTTTATATCACTTTCACCAAGGTTCAAACTGGAGTTTTATTCATCCTTCTTGACCTCTTCAATCCTTGGGGATTTTGCATACCGAATGCCCACATTATCCAATGTAGAATGTTTCATTTTCTAATTCCCATACTTTTCTTGACCTTCAGAAGCCAAATGTACAGGCTTCCTCCTTGGCTTGCTTTCCAAAGCATCCAATCTTCCTTTTAAGAAATCTATCCAATACTTCTCTATCCTTTTATCCTCTACCGTCTTCTTTTTCCGAGGGATTCTCGCTAGGCTCTCAACCATGTCCATCAATTCTCTTATTCCATTCATTTCATCATCTCTTGGGATTCCTTTCTTACCCATTCTTGCAATCAAGATGCAAATTTTTTTCTTCTCTTCAAATTGTCACTTACAGACTTCTACCATTTTCCAATATTCTCCACAATTGTTCTTGATTGTCTTAATTCTTTTAGTCTGTTGGTTCTGTAGTTCCCTTGGCTCTTCACGCCCCTCCAGGTCGTTCCTCTTTGTGGATCTCTTCGCACGCTCACCTCGTAGTCTTAAAACTGGACTACTATGTACAAAGCATCTTTCCAACGCTATCTCCCACGAGCTCCCCTTCCAGCAATCATACTTATCGAAACAACCTTCACTTAAGTCTCACACAACCACAATTTCTACCAGGAACAATTTCTCATGGAACCAATTCAATAGGAGCTAAATAGCTCTTTGATAACTCTATAATTATTATCTACCCATAACTGAACCTTTGTTCTGCAATTTTTTTTTTCAGTCTTCATAACCTAGAGCTGAAACTAGCTCTGATACCACTTGATGCAGTCTTGTATCTTGAAACTCTCTTAAACAAGGCTTACAGATTTCCACTTTCCATCAGGTGCACAACTATGACCCTTTCTTAAATAAATAATAGAGAACGAAAATTTCAACGTTGCAATAGAATCACTAAATTTGAACCAACCAAAAATTTAGAGTAGCAGTGTAATGCTTTCTTTATTTACATTTATCAGTCCACATACAAGGCAAACAGAAAATAACCGTTTTATGTACTTTGCTTACAACAGAAATTAAATGTCAATACAAATTTAACCTTCTATAACAATCTAAACTTACTCCCTTTGTCTGTTGTTGAATCGAGCTGAGACAAGTTGAACTATGTCCTCAACTGCAGATCCAACACTACACTTCCTTGCTACATAAACACTACTTCAAACCTGAACTCTTCTCCTTCGAAATTTCCCTTTTTATTATTTCATGTGTGTCTCTTCATTTTCCCATGGGGAGGTGGATGGTTGTAACCATTCCTCTTCCAAAAAATTTGACCAATGAATCATTGTCCAACTCATGTGTTCGGCCTTGATTATGCCACCTCACTCCACGTGTAGATCCGATCTAATCTGTAATATGCATGTTTTGTAATCGCGAACTGTAATCTACATAATTTCCGTAGCTGAACACACTTTCCGTAACCGCTACAGACTTTCCGCAGCCACTATAGACTTTCCACAACTGAAACTTTCTGCCACCGCTATAGATTTTTTGCATCCGAATGGATTCGCAACAAGTTTCTATAGCCGTTTATTTCCTCCTACAACCATTAACCAAACTAAATCTTTTTTTGGGGTGATGTTGATTTCCCAAACCCAAGGATGCTCTGGCATGATAACACATACCCAACATTATCCCACTTATTGTTTTCTTTGCATAACAATAGTCCATGTACTAAAGGGGTCACATGTTTAGGGAATTGATGCCCATAGATTATCTACACCAAGGAAACTTCTCAGTACTAACATACTTTGTCAATGAGTTTACAACATTCTTCAAGGTATCAACCTTTTCTAGCAACAGCTTCTTGTCTTCAACCATATCTCTCACAAAGTGATATTGCACATCAATATGATTTGTCTTAGCATAATAAGAAGGGTTCTTTGCTAGGAAGATTACACTTTTGTTGTCGCAATCTAACCTTATAGATTTCTATACAAACCCAATACCTGAACACAATCTTTGCAACCATACAACTTCTTTACTTGTATGGGTGGTTTCCATACATTCAACTTCTATAGTTGAAAGTGCAACTACAATTTGTCTCTTGCTCATCCAACTAATATCTCCTCCAAATAGGTTAAACACACACCCACTTGTAGATATTATGTGATCAAGACCTCCGTCCTAGTCTGCATCAAAAAATCCATGTACATCTATTACTCTATCTAGTCCAGGTCTTCCTTGGTAGCATATTGCATAATTTGTGGTGCCACACAAATATCTAAAACCCTCTTTACAGTTGTCTAGTGCTCCTTCCCTAGTTTTCACATGTATCTGCTAAAAACTCTCACTACATGAGAAATGTCTGGCCTGGTACAGACCATTGCATACATCAAACTACCAACTGCACTAGCATATGGAACTCATGACATATCTTCTTCCTCTTCTCGTGTCTTGGGACATTAATCTATAGATAAATTTACACCTACAGGAATGGGGACCTTAATCGGCTTACTTTCATGCATGTTTATTCTCTATAGTATCGTCTCAACATATTTTCTCTCATTCAACCATTTTTTCCTATTTGCATGATCTCTTTTAATCTCCATTCCCAGTATGAAGTTTGCAACATCGAGATCCTTCATGTCAAATTTGGAGGATAGTTGTGACTTCACCTCCTTTATGACATATTTTTTGTTTCCAATCAGTAACATGTCATCAACATATAGTACTATATTGATGAAGTGATCACCAACATGTTTGTATCATACATAGTGACCAATCTTGCTTCTCATAAACCCCAATCCAAGGATGTATGTGTCAAAAAATTTGTACCACATCCTTGGAGATTGCTTTAGACCATAAATTGACTTATTTAGCTCACAGGCCAACTCTTTCCTTCCCTTTACTCTAAACCCTTATGGTTGTTTCATATAGATTTATTTTTCAAGATACCCATGTAAGAATGTTTTCTTCACATCCATCTACTCTACTTCAAGATCAAAATCAACAACAGTAGCAAGAAGCAATCTAATAGAAGTTAATTTAGCAACTGGAGAAAATATTTCACCAAAATCAATTCCCTCTACCTGGGAATATCCTTTTGCTACTAAGTGGGCTTTGTACTTCTCCACTTTACATTCTGCATTCAAATTCTTCTTAAACAACCATTTGCTACCACCGGTTTTTCTTCCATCTAGTAACTCAACTTGATCCCAAGCTTAATTTGTGTCCAAGGAATCCATTTATTAAAGCATGGCCTTCTTCCAGATATTGCTATCTTTTGAATCAATAGTTTCCTTCACATTTCTAAGATCATCATCAGTAATAGATAAATCAAAACAAGACCGAAAATCAAGAGGGGAATTTCTAGTTTCCTTCTTTCTCGAGATGATCTCCTCAAAACTAGGGTATGAGGTTCTTCTTCTTTTGATTCAGTTTCTTTCATTGAGTCAAATTCGTCATCTTCTAACTCAAACTCTATTTTATCTAGTTCATTTTCCATTGGATTCACTTAATGTTTGGGAACATCTTTGATCTCCATAAAAGCAACATCTCGACTATAAACAGTCTTCTTAGTTACAAGATTCCAAAGCTTAAAACCTTTCACACCATATTTATAATTGATAAAGATACATTTTTCATCTTTATTATCTAGCTTACTCATTTTCTCCTTTGGAACATGTACATAAGCATCACAACCAAAAACTTTCAGATGTTTAATAGAGGGTTTCTTACCAGTCCATACCTCATGTGGATTTTTGTCAACTAATGTTGATGCAGGTGATCGATTTACCAAGTAATATGCATTATCCACTACCTCTGCCCAGAATTCGTTCTATCCCGACACTGTTGAGCATGCTCCTTTCCTTTTCCATCAATGTCATATTCATTCTTTCTGCAACTCATCTTGCTATACCACACTTCTTACAGAATTACTCAAATGCATTCCCACAGAACTCCCCACCGTTATCTGTCCTCAACACCTTTATTTTCTTTTATGTCTGGTTCTCTACAAGAGCCAAAAAATATTTAAACCTAGAAAATACTGCATGTTTATTTTGAAGGAAATAAATCCATGTGTTCCTTGATAAATCATCTATAAATGAAACATAATACACAAATATACCTAATGATGGAACATGCACAGGTCCAAAGACATCATTATGTATTAAGTTTGAAATTCCCTTTGCTCTTGTAGCACCAGATGCAAATCTTACTCGATTTTTTTTTCCATATATGCAATGATCACAGAAATCCAAATCTAGTGTGTAATCAAGCATACCTTCAACCATACATTTACCTTGTAATGCTTGAAGGCCCTTTTCTCCAATATGCCCCAATCTTTGATGCCATAGCATTCTTTGTCCTCTATACATAGTCATGGTTCTCTCTTCTTTATCTCCTCCCTAAGGCATGACATAACTATTACATTCATCGATGATGATGCTTCCCAATAGTCTGTATACATGTCCATTCCAAACTCCCCTCATCGATACCATTGATCCTCGAACAATTTTGCAAGCGTCTTTTCCAAACACAGTATGTACACCTACATCGTCCATATTTCTGACATATATCAAGTTTCTCGCTAGATTTTGAATGCGTAGTACTCCGGGGAGAGTTCAAATCCTTCCATCCTTGAGCTGCAACTTAACTCTTCAACGTCCAATGATATTGGTTATCAAATCATCTCCCATAAACACATTTCCTCCATTGTACTTTTCATATTCATAAAACCACTCCCTATGAGGAGTCATATGAAATGATAGACCAGAGTCAATCAACCATACGTCACGATCTGAACGAATACCCATGGAATCTAGATACACATCCCCTCCTTCTTTTGTGGAGGTCTTCTCCTCTGTGGAAGGGGTATCACCAAATCCCTTCGATTTATTAACATTCTTAGATCTAAAATCCTTTTTATAGTGCCCAATTTTACCGCATTTCCACCACTTCCCCAAAGATTTTCTCAGGGATTTAGATCTACCCTTAGATTTCGATCTCCCACCAGATCCCTTATTTTTATTACTCTCCTAGGCATGACCTCTCGTAGACATGGAATCCATAGTATGATTATCCATGGCTTTCCACCTCATCTCTTCTGATGGCAACGATTCTACTATTTCATCAAATTTTAAGGTCGCTATATTAGCACTACCTATTGCGACAATCAATTTTTCCCATGAATCTGGCAAAGAACACAATAATGTAATACATTTGTCTTCTTCAACCATTGTAATACTAACAGGGGTTATTTGACCTACCAGAGTATTGTAGAAATTCAGATGCTCTAGCATTGTGTCGTTATCATCCATTCTGAGGTGATATAGTTCTTTTGTAGAAACAACTTGTTTACCAAGACTTTTGATTGATACAAACTCCCTATCTTATTCCAAATATTTAACACACTATCTTCTCCAGGCACATTTAGCAACACAAAGTCGGATAAGCACAGATGGATTGTACTCCTCATGCTTCTTTCTAATTTGTCCCAATCTTCTTTCGTCGATCCAATGGGTTCTGTACCTGGATCCAAACAATCCATTGTTCCCAATCTACAAGAAGATCCTCCATTTTGAGCTTCCATAGTCAAAGTTTTGGCTGTTAAATTTCTCGATCTCAATTCTTGAACTGATCACCATTCTCTTTCAATGCACAAATTACTTTTGTGAAGCTCCCACTGAACCCAAGTTTATCACAGACCCATGATCTATCAACCGCATCGAACCCTCAACAACAAAGGCACCCCGTAAAGCCAATAATTGAGCTCTAATACCACACGTAAATTTTAAACCTGTGCAGAGAAGCAAAAACATACATATTCTTTTAAGCAAAATAGAGATTACACCACAACATTCACAACTAATACAAAGAGATTTACGTAGGAAGCCCTTAACAAGGAAAACTAACAAAACTTAGAGTCGCACGTCTTACTTTCTCATTATGGTTATTAACCATTCACAATACAATATGTAGGTATTACGCAGCATCCAAAATCCAAAACCCAGATTAGAAATAGACCCCAATCCCTTAAATGGGATTAAATTACATATTTTTAGAAAAAACCCAAAAATAGCCCGATGGCAGAGGGATCGAACAGACTCAATCGTATAGACGAAAAACCCCACACACACATGCAAAGAATATAACACATACCCAACAAAAGAGTCATCTTGACATTTTCGCTATAACATTTTTCAGAGATGTTTCAAACAACAAAAATTAGAGGGGCCTCAAAGGACATAGCAAACTATCTATGATATGAATTCCAGGTCTTGAATCGTTATAGATTTGAGTTGTACCCTATGAAAGTTAGGGTTTTTTACTAGTCCAAAAACTATTCTCGAACAAGTATTATGGGTAAAACTGCTATATCTAAAGCTAGAGAGATCCAAATTGAGTTAGACATGTTGCATTAGAAAGTATAAAGACCATATTTTTCGGGGTACAAATTTTAGAATCAAAGAAGGAAAAATGGGATAAATGGTAGGTTGTATAAGTTCACTCTCCTGAAAACGACAAAAGACAACTTGTTTTGGAAAAGTTACCATAACTCTCTCTTGGCACATCAGAATTGGGTCAAGCCCGTGGCATTGCGCATAAGACATACCAAGATACTATAGTATGAAATTTCAAACTTAAGGGGCTACAATTTCAGAGATAAGTCAAGATCAAGGTTGGCCACCAATACATCCTACAAACCAAGTCTTGCAAGGTATGTTAACTTGAAACTTGCATAACTTTTGATTGAAGTGTATGTTTTGGTTTATTCAAAAGGAATGCCAAAGGACAAATGGGGAAGAAACATAGTATATATTAGTGGGTTTTGTTATCACGGAACTTTTAGTTTCCCCCAATGATGATCCTATTCAATACGGTAGAGGCGATAGGAAACTAAAGAGGTGACCTGAGAGGGCCTCGATCCCCAAGATGGATTGGTTGTCACGCCAATCGAGGCACTCTTTGCTTTATGTTATCCAAGCCTAGATAGAAAAGTGGGAGACCCTGATCTACTCCTAATAGGAGAGATCAAACCCAATCACCAGATCAAGCTATTCGATGGGGTACATAAGGTGAGGGATGTGAAGCCCTAGAGCTAAGGGACAAGGTCATTGTGGAGGCTTAGGATAGATGAGATTCAACCGTAGATGTATTAGACACAATAACTTAAAGATTAGAAATGGATCTAGGATGTAGGTGTTAGGGTAAATGATCAAATTCAACTGCCTTGGGATACTTAAATCAAGGAGAATGGTACCAAGTAGTGGATCTGAGAGAGTTAGGGATTCCTAACACAACTTGTAATTAGATCTAACTGTATCACAACACACAAGCTCTAAAAAAAAGGTACCAACTATCCGGAATGCCAACAAACCAAGGATGGTGCAAGCATGGAGATATCAGTTCCTAGGAAATGGGGTAGATGGAATCCACAGAGCAATACGCCCTTAAGGACCCACTTGGGGCTATGCCTAAGGATGAAAACCTAGAAATGGTTCGCCAATAAACCAAATAATTAAACCTAGAGAAATTTTATAAGATTTAGCAGTTAGGGTTTTAATGTAAATGACAGATGGGTAAGTTAAAGGAATAAATACATACCCTTTAATACGTGCTTGGATGGTGAGAATGAATGTCGGAATGACGAGGACTACTCCCACAACTATCAAATGAAATTTTGGTCGATTCCCTTGCTCCAACGATTTTCCCAAGTCCACAAGCGTGCCCCTCTCTTCCTGCAAAACCAAGGAGATGAACTCAATCAGTAAGAAAAAATGAAGGTAGATGCAAGCAAGAAGTAATATGCGGAGAATAATTGGTACAAAGACAAAACTACTCCCTGAATAAACCGGATCTGAGAGAGAGACAAGGTGAGTCTCCCCAGCTAGTGCGCCCCTCTTCCAAATCGTCCTCTTCACCTGCAAATCGAAAATGGATCCAAAAATATGCAAGATATATACCAATATCTTTCAGTGCAATGGAAAAGTAGTTTCAATCACCATTAGCCAAAATCCAATCCAAGATCACAAGAATTTATCACAAGAATATTTATAGATTCCAATAGCCAAGAGCCAAAAGTCCCTTTACAATGAGGGGTGTCTCTTCTTTAAATATGAATGAGAGAGACCAAAACCCTAACCAATTTTTGAATGAGTAGTTGAGATCAAAAGATATAACAATGATAATCAATGGCTAAGATGAGCTGGAAATAATAATACATGGATCACTCTAAGAGAGGGGGACGTGTTTCCTCAATGGTGCCCTAAGGGGGACGTATGACACAAGTGACTAGGAAACACAACATGACACTTTGTTGGGGGGTTCTAGGAGATACTATCCTCACTGGACTAATGCCCCAACTACATCAAAATAATATAACACGAATAAGTGATAAAAATCACTAGGACATTTTTGTCCCAATAATACAATATAAAATCCCCAAACTTATGCATATGACGTGTGGACCCCACTAATGCCGGAGATGAAGCTGGAAAGTGTGGAAAATATCATCATGAAGTCCCGGACCAATCTCATTCCATTTCCTTACCCCATTGAGCCAAATCGATTTCCTTTATTAGCCATTTCACTACCGGAAAACCACCTCTAAAAGTACAAAATGCTTGTAACTCTCTGTCACATGCCCGAGGCACCAAACTAACTGCACCATAATGTATGGGGATGGGTTAATATGGTAATAACGACTGTATGGACCCCATATCCCCTCAGTATCTCTCCAGGAGAACAAAAATAATCTTTGAATGTGTTGAACAAGCCATTTTTGCATGGCATACTGGAGAAAAGTGGCAATATGACCATATCATCACCTATAACTACCCGGAACTGATAATTGAGTGAAACAATGGACTCATACTGCTCAAATACACTAGGAATGAGTACTCATACACCATTTGACCATCAAGTAATACCTCTGTAAGCTCATCCATGCCCGGAACAATAAAATAATGGTCTGTAAATGATAATAATAATAAAAATCCATCAAACCATCATCTGAAACTACCATCTGAAGCATGGGAACATCTAATGGACACATAGGGGGCATGAATAGTCCATCTTGAACACTGAATCCTTTTGAATAGGCCATGAAGCCTTATAAGCTTCAGATATGACTCGATATTACCTCCATTTCCCGCCACCATCCATAGGTGCGATGGAGTGACCACCCTGTTACCCTGTGGGGATAAACGGACTTACATCAAACAAGGATGAGTGCTCGTCCTTTGGCCACTGGATAGTTATTATAGATATACATATGGTAGTGTTTAGAAACATTATTTTGGATAACTTAGTATCCTTTTAGATATAGAATTTAAGTTCTGATGCTTTAGTGTTTAGAAACATTGTTTGTAGGAATACTTGGTTTCGAGGACTAGAGGAGAATAATCATTATGACTAAAATCACACACTCCAGAATCCGACATAAAGGTCTAGGTGGGGGAATTCCTCGATATCATTAGTTAAGGTGTAAGTCGGGATCAAATCCATACTGGAAGATAACAAATGGATGGAGAAGTGACTGATGATGCCATGGATAGCAAAGGCCCTACAAAGGGAATGATCGAGTCTGTACTTATAAGGTAAGGGCATGACCAACGAGTATACACAAGAATTTCCTACTCATAGTAACTGACCACTTCTATTCTAAACAACAAGCAAGAATAATATAAAATATAGCCAAGAAACAATCATCATATACTCAATCAAATACTACCAAGATAAGAGGAAGAGCACACCAACAATACAAATGTACAAACCATATACCTGTTGGATCATATACCTGGGTCTATGACCTGAACATCTAAATCATATTGAAACATTGCAGCTGAATATACCATGGGCACTGTCATCAATCTGCTCTGGAAGATAAAAAATGGCTAACTCATTCATCGACCTTGGGTCATGAGGCTCACTCTTAGCACGAGACTATCAAATATAAGCTCTCGATCCACTAAATACATGAGAGTGATCATCGATATGATGCTCATCATCAACCGATCTTGTGCAAAATGTGTAAAGGACTGACTCAGAAAAGTATTGGAATCTGGTTTGAAGACATGGTAGCCTCGACTACTGTGGATGTGATAACAGGTTCAAAAGGAAAGAGGTGGATTGAAAGTTTCTACACCCATTAAAACTCCTGAAGGATCAACCGTGACACAAGCTAAGCATGATGAATTAAACTTTGATTTGAACAATATTATCGAAAAAGTAAAAAACCTTGAAGATACAATGCTAAGAAAGGTGGACATCATGGGTATGGTAAATAAGAATGAATTCCAAGAATTCAAAAGGGATATTAAAATTGAATTCCAAACATTCAAACGAAACCTTGAAAACATGAGGGAAGAACTTGTGAAGGATATAATTGGCCCTTTTAACCAAAAGACAACACCTCTAGAAGATGATAAGGATAAAAAGAGGGTATTTTTCTAGTCACAACCTGATAAAATTGAGAAACAATTGGAGAATAAGAGGTTCGAGTCCCAATGCTCATCTCACATGTGGTAATAATCTCAAGCATGAGATGGATTTCCTCTTGCAATCGACTATGAAACCACTGCACGCTTTGTTTCATATTGTCATCATCAAGGTGAAATGAGATTCACTCCTTTTGGAAAATGCTTGGATACAAAGTTTAATTGCATCTGTAAATGTAGCAAAGCCTTCAAACAATAGTGTGAAGGGGCATTGGATATAAGACTCATTCATTGTCATACAAGAGCAGTTTTTCAGTGATTGGGTGAACATAGACTAGAATTCATATACCATGGTGAATTCCTCAAAGAATATGGAAAATACAGTTCGTAGATGTGAGCACCTTCATGATGAAACACAGGACATAATGGACAAAGCAATGCAGAAGATGGAGATGTGGCGCAAGAATTGGAAAACCAGTAAATGCATGTGATTTATCAATAGTGAGAAGGAAATATGAGGTTGTTAAATCCCAGTTTAATGGATTCAAGAGAAAATTGGTAATGACAAATATTTAGGTCAATTATTTGAAGGAAAAAATGATGAACATGCAAAACACATCCGAGTTTTGCAAGATAAAGTGAAATTTCTTGAATTGGAACAATTCCCTAGTTTCGTAGCTGGCGGAAAGGAAATAACTCCAAAAGGGTCAGTTGGATCTTTTAGACTTGAGAAGAGGATGGATTATGAAGAGAATTCAGTGGAGCAAGTCTAGATTAACATACAAATGGTGCATACCTCCTATCTTTCTTCAATTGTTGGGTGCATGGAGGAAGCTCCCAAGGAGCTAGGTAACTTATCATGGTTAAATATGTCATGGTTTGCAAATGTATTTTGCTATTAGGACATTTTACTAAGCATTACTCTTGTAGACGCACTAGTAGTGGCTATAGAAATACTGGTTATGAACATTCTACATTTGAAAATTTGAAAATTTTAAACAGTATGTTTAATCTATGTAACGTACATTCCTAGTGGGTTGTCAGATATTCAAAGCTGAATTGTGGAGTTTTCCTATTGTGGCTTCATATCCCCGACACGAGGGTGGTAGAATTGTTGAAAAAAATTGAAGAGCAAAGGCTCATCTAAGGTTGGGAGGAGCGTTCCTCACCCATAGACGGTTTCTAGAGAACATTTTACAAATAAGTATTCACTTTTAATCCTATAAATGTAAATTCTACACAGTAATGAAATCAAATTTTATAATTATAAAAGTGTTAAGTTGAGTGTGTCATGTTCGGGTCTAGGAGCTTCTATTTCAAGTTTTCATTGTTTGTACATCTATTGGATTTCAAAATTTAACACCCAAATGTTGTTTCCTCACCCAAAAAGCATGTTTTGGATACCCAAGAATTAAATGACAATCCAAACATTGTTTTTGTATGCCTAGCTGTTGTAATTATGCCTATAATTTTTTTTAATGTTTCCAGCAATTGTATATCAGTCTACAAATCAATCTTCATGTTCCCAATTGTTGGAATGTATCTTGAAATCATTTTTTATTGCCCAACAATTGTATCCATATTTTGATTTCGGCATTCCCAACATTTGTACCTCAATCCCTACTTTGATTTCTTATTCCAAACAATTAGAAATCCAACTAAATACATTTGAATCTCACTCAACTATCATATATTCACCCCAACTTTAATACTACTTGATCTATGTTGTGATTTCACCCATGAATCAAATTATGTTGGCCATGGTCCCTTTGTTGGTCTTACTTTCGATCTGAATGGTTAATTGGGTGTTGAGAGGGGTGAATACTTTGATTTTAGTTGGGTTGTGGGCAACATAAGAAAAGAAACTAGATCTTACTGTTAAATCCATTAGCTATCATCTCCATCACGCAAATTTGGGAATAAGCTGAGTATTAGTTTAAATTCCCTTGTTGAATTGAGTTTGGTTTCAGTACTTGAGTGTTTTGCTTGTGGGTTACTGTATGTTCTTTCTTATAACTCACTTGAATGAAATACTTCTCTCGCACATACAATTCTATTTTCCATTTGCTCTATTTGTTGGGCAAGAGAAATTACTTGTGCAGTGTCAAATAATTAGACAATACACTAATTTTCATTATCACTCCACACTCTACAACGATTATAGCTTAGTAACATCCATTCCTATTGAACCAACATTATCCTTAGGTAGAGCCAATTCACCTTGTCATAAGCTTAGGCAGGATCCAACTTTATTACCATAGTAGTAATCTTTTGAGTTTTAATCATATGCATGCCTTCTTGTGTTGAATGTACGACATTATGAATTTGCCTATTACAAGGAAACCCAAATTGTTCTTCAAAAATAAAACCCAACATGATCTATTTGAGCCTATTTGCACTGATTTTGGATATCAACTTGTATATCAAGTTGCATAGAGATATGGGCATAAACTCCTCAAAATTTTGGATCTTGACTTTTTTGAATACGCATTATAAAGGTGTAGTTAATGGTGTCCAGCACTCTTCAAGGAATTCTAGATTCCTCAAACATTCTTTACAAATAATCCATAATCAATTCATAAAATCCTAAACAAATTTCCAGAACCCATCAATCAAAACTAAGGATGTTCGCCTTCTTGAAATCCCTTCAAACTGCTTTTATCTCCTCCTTAGATAACTTTGACTCTAGGTCTAAATTCATTTCTTTGCAGATTTATCTAGGAAATAATCTAATAATTTTCAATATTTCACCAATATTAGTTGACTATAGATCCTTACAGAGATTTTTGAAATGTCGCTTCACCACTTCAGTTATACCTTTATAAGTCTTCACTAAAGAGTTATCTAGTTTGTTGATTTCCCAAAGAGAATTTATGCTTCACCTATGACTTCCATCTTTGTGAAATAAGTTGTATTCCCATCAACCTCAGAGAACCAAGGCTCTACTTTTGATCCTCCATTCACTTTCCTCTTTTGCAAGTAAATTTGTTTTCTTTCCTTCTAGGTATTTAAGAGAATTGTATACATCTTGAGAGAAAACTATTGCATCATTGTTTTCAAATAGTCTTTGAATACTATCCTCCAATTATTCAAATCTTTTCAACTTGTGGCGGCATAATTACAAGCCCACTCTACAACTTCTGACTTTATCCTGTCTACAAATTGTTTCATTGTTGATTCACCACTGTCATGGTCAAGGTGTCTCCATTTTCTAATCATTAGTTCTTTGAAATCCTCTCCATTCAACCAACTACGATTGAACTTAAAGGGGGTTGGTGGTTTATCATAGTATGACTCAATTAACATTAAAATTGGCAAGTGATCTAATATACTTCCTTATCCAACTCATGATTTGACCCTTTTTTAATCTATCTTCAACTACTCAGCAACCATAAACCTATCTAACCTTTTTGAAATACCATTTATTCATTTTCTACCATTTCTCCATGTATGAATTAATTGAATAGGTTCTGCATCTATCGGATTATGGATTTCAAAGAAATGGCAAATGAAATTTTGAAGAGCATCTTTCCTAGTTGTTTCCCCCCATACTTCCCTTTGACACGGGGTTAGATTCAGGTCTCATATAACTATGACATTGTTTTCTAGGAATATACAAGAATCCCCCAAACCTTCCCAAAATGGATTTTTTGTCACTATAAAGTCCACACAACTTTACGATCTTGAAGACCTTACCTAGGTCTTTGGAATTTCCTTCCATTACAATACCTGTTGACAACACATTGAAAGAGGAAGCAACAAATTGATGGTTTTAACATATTACCATTCCTCCCATTAAACCAATGAGATCTACAGAACAAAAACTCAAATCCCCTAAAAAAGATCCCAAAAATTCTACAACCTTAGACCCTCCACACATGGTTTCTTGTAGAAGCAAAACATCTGGATTATACACTGCACATAGTCTTTGTAGGGCTTGTTGTTTTGGAACACCCCCTACCCCTATGTAGTTTAGATACATGATAATCATTTGGAAACATGATTTAGGGAATTTACCTCTCTGTTGACCTCACCAATTATTATATGCTTCCCCTATTTTACTTTTTTTTGTCTAAGAATTAACTTTGGAGATAAATGTTTTTCTCCTTACATGGGTAGGGGTGTATTGGTCAAGTGCTAGACCACCTTCCACAACTTTAAAATTTCCAAAACTTCCTTCTTCGATATAAGGAGGTAGGTAGACTCGATCCCATTATTATGAACTTTTTTACCCTTACTCAGCTCATTTTCAAGCATTTGAAATCGCTCTTTTTCTAGGAGAACTTCATTTGAGGCTGAAGAAAGGTGTCCTTCCCCACTATATGGAGCTCCTCTACCTTGTTATAGTCATATGGGAAGGATATATAAATGATTATGAGTATCAATAATCCTTAAGCCAAAGAGACACCCAAATTAATCAAGGAAGGTCTAGTATATAAATCCCCATACCCTCCTCATAAATGCAAACAATTCCCGAACACCCCACAACTAGAGTTAATTAATTATGATATGTTTGAATATAAGAGAATTTGATGGCAATGTACTTACTTTATAAGGAGAAGCACAACCTTGATATTATTCAATTGCTTTATATCCACAAATCTCCCCTTGGCACAAGTTCTATTTCAAACTCAATTCTACCTCATATTCCTTCTAATTAGGGTTTCCCTTTTTAATCTCCTTTGATTTTGCCTCTTCTTATAATTTTGACTTTGATTTCTTCATCTATATCTTTTTTATTTCCACATACAAAACCTTATGGTATTTACTATTTGCTACTAAATGGCCAGTAGCATGACAATCATTATACCAAAAGGGAATTTCAAAATATGCAATTTATGACTGAAGCCCAAATTCACCATACAATCTCAATTTCCAATGGAAGACCCTCATGCAAATTAGTCTCAACTACAATTTTCACCACCCGCATATCCACTTTACAATTGAAATTATATTCTAGAGCAATTAAATGACCAAGGGAATTTCCAATCCTTTTTTCCATAATTCTCAGGTTCCACAACTTTAAGGGAAGCTCCAAGTGAAGTACCGATATTTGTTGCAGAAATATTGATTCTCCTCTAGGGTCAAAACGTGGTTTCCAATTCTTCAAACACAACTTTAATGGTCCTCATTTCCAAGCCCTATTAAGAAGTAGGTTTGCATCCTCTCAACTCTTCACCATAAAACATATCCAACCCGTAACAAGAACATGGAAGATAGGGGCATATCCTAAAACGATCCTTCAATTATATAATAACTACAACCCATGGATTCCCCACTCACTGTGATTCCCATAAATCATCCTACTAAGTATTTCTCCATGAGACTTTCCAACTCCTCCATGCCAACATCCACCCTCAAAATTGTCTTCACCTTGTCTTCTTTCATCCTTGTACACTTATTTATGTGCTTCTTCAAATTATGTTGGCAGTCTTCCACATTGATTCCCCCAAACGTATGCTCATTGTACTCATCAACTGAGTCACCTATGAGAATGATGGGGAGTTCCCACCCTTACCCTTATCAATCAACTCAACTTGGAAACCTTCATATACCTCTACTTGAACTTTACTAGTTGCATCAACTGAATCACCTATGAGAATGATGGGGAGTTCTCACCCTTACCTTTATCAATCAACTCAACTTAGAAACCTTCATATACCTCTACTTGAACTTTACTAGTTTGATTCAAATGGGGAGCTTGAACTAGGTAAACTATATTAAGAAATGTTGTTGGAGAGGAAACATTTGTAGGAATGAAGACATACTTACCTTCCAATGGTTGGAATGGATATCCTTTCCAAGCCCATAAAGGATATGATACGATGTACGTTGATGATCTCTTGAATTCCCTATCATAGGTAGATTTATCGCACAACAGAACTGCCGACTCCGCTGGGGAGTTCTTGTTGTTGCTCTGGGAACCCTAGGGTAGTTTTCTTCAATTTTATTATTTATGCTGGTCTTTGGGAGAGTTTATAGGGTGTCTGTACCCATTTTAGTGACTCAGACCTGGTCTTGCTTGAGTTTTCTTTCATTTATGGGCTTGGAAAGGATATCCAAGCCAATAAATGAGTAGCTTCATTCTGTCTAAAAGTATATAGAAGATCTGTGTCTGTATCGTACCAGACGGGAAGTTGGAAATGGTTCAGAAAAACTATCACCAAATCACAAAAGTTGTTATAAGATGCAGCTGGTAACTCGATATACCATTTGGCTACAACAATAGTCAAGGTTCTTTGAAAGAGCCTCAATCGAATCGAGTCATCATTTAGCAAGTTCGAGGAGCACCACAAATGAAACGTCGTGACATGGTCCACTGGGTCTTCACCAGTTTTTCCTTCAAACTTTGGAATGTATGAAGGGAGTTTGGTGCCAAGAAAGATTATGTCGCACAAGGTCATTCATTAACTTTGAAAGATCTGGAAGATTCAAAGTCGCCAGAAAAGGTAAATGAGGCCTTGCCGATGGCATTTGATTTTGAGGAATCTGGTAAGGAGAACCACCAAAACCATGACTCCCATAAAGTTGGTTGGGGTTGACCCCAGCCATCGGTTGAGGTGAAAAATTGTTTTGGAAATTTCTCCAGCCATAAGATAGCGGATCACTTCATTGTGATCGAGTCCATTGTGGTTGAGTGTAAGTACCTCTGAATGGAGTATAAGTGTTTCTACCTCCTCCATCAAAAATTGAAAAAGGAACACTTCCTACAGGCACATTTGAAGTTTGAACATTTGAAGAATGTACATTAAATCCTGTAAAGGGATTGAAACTCAGTATTTGTGCAATAGAAGGGGTAGGCATTGAGCCCACAAATGGTGCAAAAGGAGCAATATTCTCTCCATGCCAAGGAAAACCTTGATTGAAAGGAGTTGAGCTAGTATTAACTGGAACTGTTGGATGAAAGGAGAATATGTATATGGTACAGTTGGTATCCCTGAAAAAAGAATATTGGATCCAAAAGGAGCGGATGTCAGTACAAACTGAGTACTAGATGTTCCTGAAGGTCTAGGATTGAAACTAAAAGAAGTGCTCGGAGCAGAAGACATATGCAACAAGCTCGGTACCGGGGTATTAATGTGTGGAGGAGACAAACCTCTAGGTATGATAGCCGATGTGGGAGTATGTGGAAATCCCAATCCATCTCATATGTTATTCATATTAAGTCCATATGTAAATCTATATACACTTAACTCAGGTAATCCTAAATAAACAACTCTTTCTAGCAAAGGATCGTCGGGTCCAGTTAAGGGAGGGTGGAAGTGTCTTGCAAATTCTTCTTTTGGAAAATATTCAACCTCGATGATTTGTGGGACCGATGAAGTTTGGGAAATGAGTTGATTTTTTCTAGGGGGTTTAGTTGTGCTAGTTAGTTCAAAAGAACCACTTGAATCTGTTCTACGCCACTGAGGTGGCGATGGAGCCTCCATTGTGAGTGGAGGAAGGTTTCTCAACCTCCTTGACCTACGAGGAGGTTGGTCCTCCACAATTACAACAAAAATGTTCTATGTAATAAACCTAGGGGCCGCTAGAACAACAATAAACACACAACACACCGCTACAAAATTTCCTATAGTGATCCAAACCAAGCAAACAGATAGTTTCCTAAAGGGAATTCTCGGATGATTAGGGCCCAGAACAAGCCATTGGAGTAATGAATAACAATTATTTGGGGTCCACGGTACAGTCACGATGGGGCCAAGTGCTGGAATCACCCAACCACCTTCCCAAATAGCTGCAGAGGATTTCCGCCCAGATCTGTCTTAGGTGAAGTGAAAATATCCTTTTACTCTCACCTGTGTAGAGCCCTATTGGTCAAGATACTAAGGCTACCATCAATGCAAAATGAGTCGGGGGGGACAATCGCAGGTCGAACTAACACACATGGGCAGGGTAACTAAGCCTGAAATCCAAGGGTACACAAGGTACTAGTGGATTCTCGTACGCGTATCAGTCCTGGTAGATGCTAGATTGAGAAGCGGGCGGTATCCCCAACTAATCAACCTCACACGACCTTGTGCTTAACTCCGGTTTGAGTGGAGCTTCCCGGCACACCTTCCACAAAGGTGGATTTACCTAAAGATAGTTCACTACGATTTTGAGTTAAAAATGGTTTTGGATAGTTTAAGATGATCTGATACAAAACCCTAGCCTAAGTTAGTTGGTGTGTGTTCCCTAGAAAGAAAAGTTACTAATAGATTTTAACTTAAAATGTTCTTTTTAGGAATTTTACTTGCTCATAAAGGAGTGATTGTGTGTGAAAAATGGTTACAGCTGAAAAAGCAAAGTGTATAAAATGCAAATTGTTTTCACAAATTTCTTTTCGTTTATCTTTCAAAATTAAAAGCTTGGAAAGTAAACCTAAAATCTTAAAAATGTTTTTTTTTACTTTTTCAAAGAGTTGGCATATACAACTAAAATCTAGAAAAAGAAATGCTCTTGCTTAAAGAAAGTACTTGCTCTTTTGATTTTCTCTTTAATGAAAGAAATGGAAAATAAGCATAAACGGGACAAGAACACTATACAAATGCAAGTATAAATGACTGTACTTAGACCTATAAAACTCATAAATCCACCATCAAAAGAATCTGAAGATAACAAACCCAAAAAGTTTATTCCAGGAAGCAAGAAGTAACTAAGTTTGGTAAAGAGATGCTATGTAATCAACTGACATAAAGGAGAAAGCATAGAAACAAACATGATATCAAAATGCCCTTCCACAAAGCAGTGACCATAAAGGGAAATATCCAAGCATCAACCAAACACAAAATGGATTTGAAAGACCTAGGTACATTCAACAAGCAAACCAAAGAAACCAAATAAATCTCAAAAAGAGCAAAGAAAACGTAGTGTAAACCCACAGACATGTATAAATGGACTAAAAATTAATAGAGAATACTTTCATCAACAAAGCACAGACCTCAAGCTCAAACCCTAGGATAAAACCCCAAAAACTCAGGAAAAACCACGACTGTCAGTGCAGCATCACGCGGGTGACCTGCGGGTCTAGAGGTAAGAAACTTGCGGGTACAGGGAAAAAGCCGCGACTATAACTAAGTACAACTCGTCGGTCTACTTTGATAAAAAAAAATGAAAGAAAACTCAAGCAAGACCAGGTCTGAGTCACTAAAATGGGTACAGACACCCTATAAACTCTCCCAGAGACCAGTAGAAATAATAAAATTGAATAAAACTACCCTAGGGTTCCCAGAGCAACAACAAGAACTCCCCAGCAGAGTCGCCAGTTTTGTTGTGCAGTAAATCTACCTATGATAGGGAAATCAAGAGATCATCAATGTACATGTAATTGAGTTACAGAGATAGAATAGTAAACAGGTGCAACATGCAATACTTATTTCAATGGAAAAGAACTAAGATCTAAAGTCAAAGTGAATACCTGAATAACCGACGGCTAATCCAAGCTTCAAACTTTAATATCCCGCTCTACTACTCCAGATGGATCACCTGCAATAAAACATATACCCTTCTCAAAGCTTTTGACCAAATAGAAATAAATGCTTAATATGAAACTCACATATTAAGAGATATGAAAGATTCAATGACATAAATTCATACAATGGACAAATCTTTACGGGAAGGAAAGTATCTGTATTATTTGCATTAAAGGCAATCGACTAAACCTGCTCTACAGCTGGCACTGTTGAAACTTGACCTTGGGTTCCTGCTCCTCTTTCTTTAGTGGAATTTTCTCCAGCATTTCCATATCAAAATTGGTTCTCCCTTTCTCGAGGCCCTCTCCTTGTATTTATAACAAGGCTGATAGGATAGACGCGAAAGGAAATTGGTTAGGGAGGTTATGGTAGTTAGAATAACTGCGATAATTAATCTCTAATCATCTTTTAATAATTTTTTCTCGTGATTCAGAGATACCCACAAGTGTGTCTCTTGAAAAATAGCAAGTGAGTCACAAGTATAGTATCCAACAACATGCGGGTGTAGCATTTTAGGTGTTACCCGCGGGTTGTCAATATAGAATGTCGCAGTTAACCCGACAGTTTGTTGATAGGAGAGCCGCAGTTATATCTCAAAATATGTCACAAAGATATTTATTTTAAGGAGAATATTGCAAAGTGTGGTCCAAACCATCTATGATCAAATATGCTCTTCCATCCATAAGGTCCTTTTGTGTGACCGACAAGGCAATGTGGTCACGGACGGAGAATTTCCATTTTGGCTGATGACGCCAACTTATAAGAGATCAAAATGTGCATGATGCCTCTATTGTTGGATCCATAGGGCTGCAACTCACCTGGAATTATTCCCATGCTCCAAAGTAATAGGTTTGATTTTACCTTATATAGATCATAAGTCTATGATCATTGCAGGAGCTAATGGAAAGGGATTCGCCTCATTTCAACCGACGCATATTGGAAAAGTTTACAAATTACCTGCTCCGAAAGTCCTTCTAACTGATGACTGGATTAAGAGCATCAAGATAGATCATTCAGAATACACCAAGAAAATGCTTCTCTCGGGAAAACAGTTGAGGCAAAGAGCTAGTGTAGAACATGATTCACATAACCTGAAAACCCCATTCAGAATTATGTCTATGATGTTGTGCAGAAACTTTGGGAGGGAAAATGCAAACATATACAAGCTTAGTTGGGTTCCGATCATGTATCCTATTTCCACTCATGGTATTGTTTTTAACTGGGCAGATATTATTTCAGAGAGCATGGTTGCAGCAATATTAGCAGCTTAAGGAGGTTTGACGCAGAATAAAGCATAATTTTACATGGCATCTTACCTAATTGATTGCATCCTGATTAGGATCCCATTCTATAAATTAGGATGTTATTGGGTTCCAGATGAAACTCCCTTCTATGTGGCCTACCAGATCATGTGGGGCCATAAGTGTGACAGCTTTAATAAACTCACTTGTGAAGAGTTTATAGTACCTCTATATGAATTAATTTTCAATCAAGAGCAAAATTGTATGTTAGATGAAACATTGGAAGTGATTAGTGAGTATGGAGATTATTATTTCACACCATAATGCACTTATATTCAAATGTATGGAGGCACCAAAAGTCCTTCTTTGATGCCAAAGTATGTCATAGATTATGTCGTTCACAAGGAAGCAGTGAGGCAAGAATTCAAAAACGGAGTTGGATACTTTCTAAATGAGAACAACAAGGCATCTTAGCCTCCACTCCCTTTCATTATTGGAACATATAAGTTCACTAAGGTCAAAGGCGCAGAAAATTTTGTGAAACAGATAGAAGAATACCACATTGGAGAAAAGATCTTCATCAAGAATGATAAATTACATAAAGTAGCTAAGCACTATGCATCGTGTAGAATAAATTTTGAGTATTCCGATCACTTCTTGAAGGATGAAGAAGTGTACAAGAGAGAAAAGAACATGATAGACTTGAATAAGCAATTTGGCTAGAAAACAGTAACAAGCTCAAGCCAAACAAAAGGAACCTCAAAGGAGGCAAAACAAAAGAAAGCCCATGAGGAAGCCTTGGCAGCATAAAAGGTGAAGAAGAAACAAGAGTAAGAAAGAAGACGATGAGAAGAGAAGGCTAGAATAAAAGAAGAAAAAGAAAAAGCAAATTAGGAAGCAACTGAGTAGGAACAAAATAAATTACAAGATGAAGCCAAGAAGAAGAGAAGATCAAGAAAGTTGTGGAAGAAAAGAGAAATCAAGAACAAAATCAGGATCAACAAGATATGGAAGTAGACAAGCCTACAGGTATGGAAATACCTCTTACTGGAGGCCATCTCCCATTGGTTGAGCTTGGACTTACACCATTTACTCCTTCAAAGCAACATCGTGTAGCCAAGCTTGATACTATTGTTTTTTACCCCAAAAGGAAGACAATCATGAAGAGAACAAAAAAGAGATTGAAAATTGGTACACAACCCAATATTGTGACTATGCAGGAGAGTACTCTAGTAGAAGGTACTAAGAAAGATCCAAAATGTATTGCTTATGTGAATGTTGTTGCAGTGCAAGCTAATGCAGACAACGTAGACAAGTTACTTGATGATTTAGAATGCAGCAAAGCAAAAATGCTCAAGTTAAAGGATAAATTAATACAAGCCCGAAGTGAAGGAATTGAGATGAAAAGAAAGCGAGACACCGTGGAAGCAGAAAAATAAAAGCTTTTGTTGGATTATCAAGGCCTTGAAGATGAAAAATATTCTCTAAATGTACATCTAGTAATTATGGAAGGAGAAAGAGCTGATTTTCAAGCTTGGATCAAGGAACTAGAGGAAAAGGAAATTTAGTTAAATGAACAGGTAAGATCTTTGGCAATTGAAAAGGGATCTTTGTAGATTCAAGTGGATGAAGTGATTAAAGAAAAGGAGTCCACGATGGACCAAATCAGGATTGCTCAAGCACAAAGGCAGGACATTGCATCATTTTGTGAACATGCTTGTGAAGTACAAGAGCAACTTTTTCACTCTCAAGAATTATTGACAGAGCAAGGTTATGATTTAAAAGGGATAGTAAATACGTTGAAGCAAATTTATACAGAGGCTTCAAATGTAAAACAAAAATTAGTAGATACATACAATAAGGTAAAGAAGTTGATTGCATGGAAAGGGAAAGTCAAGGAAATTCCTGCTCAACTGCCCAAAAGAACAACTGTTGAACTAAAATTAAACATAGCCCTCTTAGAAAGTTGCAGAAAGTCAGCAAGAAGAGTGTAGAATGAAGTACAAAGATTCATTACCAAGTGTGAAGAAAGTTATCAGATCATATGCTAGGCATTTGAAAAATGTCATCTCCCATCCCTCAGGGCCATTGATGAGCTGTCATCTAAAGAACAACGCATAGCAGAGTTGAGAGGCAGCTTGGATGAGGATTTGGAATATATTAAAAAGATAGGAACACTCACTACTGAGGATCTTCAACAGCATATTGGCCAAGCAACTGTAAATGTGTACTTGCTGGGATAAAGTCATAAGACCACATCAAAAAGATTGATTAACTTGGTCAAAGAATTATCTACTCATGAAATAGCCTTAGAATTATTAGAAGCTCAACAATTTAATGTAATATGTTATGAAAGTGACCTTTGGGACAATTACATTTCAAGTCAAGAAAATCCTCCAGCAAATTAATGTAACTTGTAATTTATTAATTATTTTTGGTTGTGTAATGACAAAAGGACAAAAGTGTGGAAACTAAAGGTTAAGAGGGAATGTGAAGTGATTGGTCACATAGAGACAAATATTTTTAAAGATAAATATGATGGATTAGGATGAGAAAGGGCTTTTGGCTGGTGTAATAGCAAGCAAGTACCATTTTGTATGAGAATTAATTTTCTACTAATGAGAAAGAACTATTTTGTTGGGTGAAAGCTTACATGGAGTTTGCATGGAATGTTATGAATGAAGGCACATTATTACTTCTTCCCTCGTTCATATCTATGCTGTGAGATATTTCTTACTTTATTGGACTATTCTAATGGCGTATGAATGATTTTACTGATTTCTGTTATAAAATGCAAATGTCTGGGTAGAATTGAGTAATGAATGAAATCAATGAGTGTCAAAGCTATCTTTGTGTAATCATTTTACTGTGATTGTGAATACTTCATTTCAATCAATTAACTGTTGAATTTGTATTAGCAATCTCAGATATTACTCATATTTTAAATCTCGCTCCTTGCAAGGATAGGTTAGGCTAGTTAGTTTTAATAGTCTTAACTGATTGATAAGGTAGGAGTGGTAAGACGAGAGGTAAGAACATGCGCATCACTTGTGAGGCTTCTACCTATCAGTCAAATTTTATTTTAGTTAGAACCATACATTGTTAGAATTAGAGCATTTTCATTTGCATCCCCAAATGTAAAATATAAACGGTGGGTCGAGCCGCAACCGGTAAAGCTAAATTCAAACTACAATCTACGGTAACCGGACCGTTAACCAGATGGATTCCCCATTCCAAACAGTGAATAGTCTAGTTGGGACTTTTCATTGGGGAGAATCCCTACTGTCAGCTCAAGGATTTTTCCAGGCGTCAACACCATGATAGTTCAAGGCTAGAATTACACACAACCATGATGCATTAAAACAATAATAACACAAAGTGTCTCTAGCAGCAAGGATATATTGAATGCCCAGTTTAAGCAAATCCATGAGGCACTAATGACACTCATCAAAGAGTATTTGACCAGCGTTAATACACCAAACCCATCGATTTAGGACAACATGACTAATCCATAACTGAGTATATCCATGAATGTCTTACCGATCATCCCTACCTAGTAACAAAACTATACAAATCAACTAGTATATGTGTATTAAATGAAGGTAAAACTAGAGTTATAAAAATCAATGGAATGAAAAACAAAGTGTGGCTTGGGTTAACAAAACAAGAGAATATTTCAAAATACATAATGTTCAACACTGCAACAAAAAGATCAAGTATGCTTCCATGCAACTCGAGGGAATCGCATACAATTTGTACATGTGGTGAAGGCATTGAGAGTGTCATATTCATATAATTGGGATATGTTCAAAGACAAAATTTATAAGATGTTCCAAGGTATAATAGATTTTTTTCTTTCCAAAACTCGCTATAATGCAATAAAAGGGCAATTTAGATGAATACATGCATGGATGGGAAGCATTGCAATGCAATTCCCCGAGTTATTACAAAATCAACTACTCCAAACTCATGTCTTTGGATCAAAGTCTCACATAAAGAACAAATTATAAATGTGCAATATTAAAACCTTGGAGAAAGCCAAACATATGGCAAAAATAACAGAATTGAAGTTTAACAATTCACATCAAATGTATAACCAAAAATATCCAAGTCAAAGGAAGCCCTCCAAAATTCAAATGAAGAGGAATTGAGATATGTTTCACCACACATGAATCAGGAAAATAATCAACAAAGCTCAAAATTTGAAGCCAGGAAGGATAATAATGGTCACAATTATGGCGAGAAATGGTCATTGGGTCACATATGTACATCAAAAGCTTGTACCATTGAAAATTTATAGATGGGAAATACGTAGAGGTTTCCTATGAAGGAGACATGCTAGAATCTAACGAGGATGACAAGTCACTAAAGGTGTCACTAGGAACAATCATGTGCACTAGACAAACTTGTAAGAAAAAAATAATTGTAGTTTCATAATGAAGATATAGGTCAAAAAGAAGAAGCACAATAATTTACAATGAGATATACCTCACCTCAACTAAGGGATAATGGTAATATCTTGAACATTAGGGACAAAAAAACCTACGAAATTAATCATGGTAATCACAAGAAGAATGGAACCAAGGAACCCAAAACTCAAAGGGAATCATAAAGAATAAAAATATCACAATATTGGTACATTATGAAAGTACTCACCAATTCGTGGATATCAATATCACAAAATGTCTAAACCTTTTGTATACCCTATGAAAGAACTCATTATTACAGTTGCCAATGATCAACAAGTCAAAGGATTAGGAAGTGCCATAAAGTTTCTATACAATACAAAACTTGGGACTACAAATTGGAGGTTACGCTCTACCACCCAATGGAATGAACATGGTGTTAAGAGCACAATGGTTGATGTATTTGGGTATCTTTGCCACAAATCTCAAAGAGTATTTTATTTAATTAAAATGACAACATAATAACTATAAGATATATGGGTCGGGAAACCTTTGTTGCAAGGTAAAAGCAACAAGTGAATTAAAAAAGATGAGTTCAAAGAAAACCTATCTACACATCAAGGTAATATAGAAAATGCCGTAATTATAGACATGAAGACTTAATGTTAAGAGACGAGACAAAATTACTCAAAATTTTCATATTCCCATAACAAACAAGCCTCACAAATATTTCAAAAACAAATCCAGAATCAAGATGACCTTTCACAACTGAAGATGAAATCACTTAAGGTTTCAGGTGGTGAATATGATCTTCCCTTTTCTTAGAGAAAACTATAACATCATCAAGATACACAACCATGTTACATCCGATCAATCCATATAATTCCATGTCCATGGCTCGTTGAAACGTAGCTTTAGCTCACGAGAACAAAAGGTATCCTGCAAAAAGCAAAAGTTGCCCACATTGCATGAAAAGTGGTTTTTAGGCTATCTGCTTCGGAAACTAGCACTTGATTGTATCCAGAGAACCTATCTAATATAGGTGATTCTCATCATGCTTTAAAGGAAAAGCATCTCGAAGGGGGAGACGATGCTTTCTATATAAAATAACATAATTAATAATACAATACACCTATATTAAAAGTTGCATCATGTAAAGACATAAATTTAAGTGAAAGGTCATCAGATGGCCTATAAACATCAAGGTCATTCATCATTGTAGTTATCGTTCAATTATTCATTTATATTATATATTGATATTTTATTCCAGTTTGGAACTTTTACAAACATACCTTGGGTTTATACACTTCAGTGATCTCCCACTCCAATGAGGTTGCAAAAATTGAGGTTGGTCCTATCTTTCAATGGAATTGAAACAAAAGGTGTTCCTCTTTAAGTGGGTTTATAAGTTCTTCTCTTTTTGGCTTGATAAACATTCACCTTTGACCAAGACTCTGTTATGTGACCTTGCTTATAGAAATTCCTACAATGAAAAGTTAAATGGTTATGGCCCAATACTTGTTACTAACCACAACATGATTTCTTTAGGGAGAGCCTTGCCTAAATCAACATCGATCCATAAAAATCGCCCGAGTTATTTGTGTTATGCACTAGGGCTCGAAGAGGCTCACCCTGTAACCTGTATAAATTGTGTTCCCTAACCACAATCACTTGAGTTGATATTGGGCTATACTCCTTCAGTCTTATAAGTACTTGTTGGTTCTTGAACTCTACTGCAAAGCCCTTATCTTCTATGACCGAAACTAAAAGAAAATTATTCTTAAGACCCATAATAAATAATATATCATCAAAGTCTACAGAGTTACTTAATTGAAATTGAAAAGGAATGCCACCAACTCCTACAACTGGATGCTTGACATCATCACCAAGCTTGACCTAAACTCTTGGGATGTCCTCTTTTAGATTTGAAAATAGATCTCGGGGTAATGTCATATGCCTAGATGCTCTATTGTCCACATACAAAGTGTTCTCCAGAACCATGTTGGAAGAAAGGTAAGATACCATCAAGAAATCCTTCTCAAACTTTGAGGTTAGTACCTAATGTTGATGTTGTGTCCCTTTACCCTTCTTCTTCTCTGGACACTGTGATGCATAATGGGTGTGCTTATGACATACGAAGCACTTGATTTTATTCAAGTGCTTCTTTCCTAGATGAGAGGATGACCCCTCACTTTTTACCTTGCCATTGCTAGGTCCTTTACCTTTTCCCTTATTTGTTTGATCAAATAGGGCATGGTCACTATCACCTCCCTGGTTACTAGCCTTTGACTCTATCCAAGTCTCCTCCTATATATAGTCACCCCACAATCTTTCCCAGGAGGCAACATTCTTCTGAGCACAAACAAATTTCACAAATGTTTCCCATTGAGATGGGAATCCATCCAGTGCTTGTGTCACTAGCTCTATGTATTCAATCTTCTCCCTAACTACTGCAAGTTGATCATGAATTTGCGTGCCCTTCATCAAGTATCTAGCGAAAATGTTTGATCCAATCATCTTTACATATCTAAGTCTGTTATGCAATATCATCTTCTTGTTTATGTTCTTGCTCTGGTAAAGGCCAATTAGGGCATCGAACATCTCATTCATCTTCTTCTTCTTAGATATACGAGGGATCAATTGCTCCTTTATCGCATCCATGATCATTTGCTTGACTTTCACTTCTTTCTTGTTGTGAACTACCAAAGCCCGTGAATAGGTTGGCATAGTTACTACATCCTTGATGATATCCCATAAATCATTCTCTTCTAATAGAAGAGTTACCCCGACTTTCCATGGTAGGAAGTTTTGAGGCACCTTCCAATTTATTCTCGAACATGAGGCTAGATGATGCCACCTCTAATATGTACAAAAATCCCAAAATTGATAAACACTACATCTGAAACTTTCTAATTGTTGGTTTTGGTTCCCTAAAGTAGTTTATGACAATTGATCTATTGCTGTAAACTTTTCAGATCCTCTCAATAAGAGAAGCTCTGATACCATGTTAATTTTCCAAACCCTAAGTGACTATTGTCCTTATATTATCAACTAAACAAAGCTGTTATTTAATTGCAATTTTTTTCATGTAGCAGTAATCACACATATAGATGGAAAATAAACAACAGAATCATAAACACAATACACATATAATTCACTCCTTCAAATAAAATTTTCAAGCAATTCAAAGTTTACAAGGAAACCTCCACAACTGTCAAACTAGTAGTTGTATGGTACACCCAAAAAGAAACAAATTTGTGCACTTATTAAGGAAAATTGGCCTGCCAAAACTGAGAAAAATGCCTCCTTGTCACTGGATGTTGTACGACCTATCAATACAACTGTACATACAAGCATGTACGACTGTATGTGATTTGTATGACTATACAAATTGCATAGATTTGTCCTTTACATACTTGCGTGTTGCTCTCTACCCAATTGTTGACTTTGGCTTCTCTCCAATACTTTAACTTTGTTGTAAAAATGAATAAAATCACCTTTCAATAAAACTCGTCTTTAAGTGAAATGAATGTATCTCAACCCTCTACCTTGACTTGCCTTTATACTCGAGTTGAAACCATAATCTACCAAAACCCTAATCTCATAGTGAGATGTACGATTGAGATTGGTTTAAATAACTAATGTAGCAAAAATTACAATTTATTAGACTTGACAACTAAAAATAGCTTTCACTTTATTACTAAAGTAAATTACAAAATAAATTTGACTCGAACTACTTTCGACACGTTTAACATTACACTTGTGTGAAGTTCTCATCCGAACTACAATCCTTAACACTCAACACATAAGAGTGAGATTGAGTACTTCCTTAAAAGCAAATAAACTTCAAAGGAGAAACCTTGTCTAGATACCAAACCCATAAAAAATGGTTCCTTTTAACATAGATTGACTCATTGAATTGCTCACTTTAAAACCTCTACTTTGAGAAAAATCTTCATTACTTAATAAAGCCACCATCATTTTGCAATTACCATTGTTAATATCTTGGATATCCTCCATTATTTCTTTTCCTATTCGTGTTTTTGTTATTTCCCCTTCACTCCCCAAAATGAGATCATAAGTTTCATTTTCAAGTTATCCATTGACCTTTATTTTCTATGTTGTTTTTCATCCCTACGAAGTTAAAGATTAACGAACAACAAAAAAAGGATTTAAAATTTGGATGCAACAAGTCCAAATTCAAATGACATAAGTGTATACATAAACATCACTTTAAATTTATCTAACGTGAAAAACACATGCATGTTTTTTTTCAAGTCAAAGGTTAACTTCTCCTTACGACTCCGTCTTAGTATTTTTAGTATGTCATTGATGACCCATCGACAGACACTTGGAGGGTCCATACCTATCGAGCGAGTCTCGAAATTTGTCACATGAAATCTATGCAGCCGAGCTCATCCAAACTCGAGGCGTTGGCTGAATCCTCCCCGGCCCCCGCGTAGGATAAAAGATAGCCAAAACCGCCCCGCTTTTTTTTTTGTGATTTTGGGATAAAAACTGGTTTAAATTATTGTTGGAAATTGTTATTTTTGAATTTTTGTAATTTCAGCGATTGGGATTTCTTGTTTAGACTAATTGTACAATTTTAAAATTAACCAGATCGTCGAAATTGCGATCTGATCACTCCAAATTGCGATTTTGGTAAGAATTGCTCTACCGAATTCCGACGAGTCTAGAGCGTTTTAATTAGCCCTTATACAGCTCCAATCCTCCCACCTTGCACCTTGCCTTAATGTAAATGTATTTTTTTTCATCAACCTAGCATAAGGGGCCTAAGGCACCAATTACCCTATCGGAAAAATCTAACCTTAATAGGCTCAAGAATTATTATTTTAATATGATATAAAACGACTTATCAACTGAAACCCAACAAGCTGAATTATCTATTAAAACTAAGATAAACACTAAAATACACTTATTATTATTATTTTAACTAATGAAAATTATTATTTTCCTTATAATTTCATTATAATCATGTTTCAATATAAATTTCACAAATCAAAGAGTTTCAATTATCCACCCAAAATCCAATCAAAACATGAATTTTTTCCTTATAATTTCATTATAATCATGTTTCAATATAAATTTCACAAATCAAAGAGTTTCAATTATCCACCCAATATCCAATCAAAACATGAATTTTTGTTGTTTAGGTAGACGTGAAAAAGTAATTGAAGTAATCGATAAAAAAAAATATAACGATAAAAAACAAGTACATAACAAGTAACAAATGTTTTTACAATGAAAACTTTATATAGGAAAATCCATATCGATTAGACAACTACTAGTTTTGGCTTCTCCAACATTGTCACTTTTGGCATTTTACAATAGAGTTAGCCTTTAAATATCACATGCTAAAACTATGAACTATCAGTAAAAATTATAGATTATCTAAAATTATGGATCAGTTATATTTAATCACTTTTTGAATTGAGAATAGTGAAGTGCTTTATAGCTCAGTATAGGGTAGATATTGGAACATGTAATTTTGTGTAATGTTATGTAGCATGTTGTTCCTATAAAAAATAAATAAATCCAAATAATGTTTCTAATAGACAACATGGTAGTGAATGAGGGCTCTATCTGGACGTTCTAATGCTGGGGGAGTGGTTTTCTATTTTAGTGTCTCTTCTCTTTGTTGTCACAATTCTTAGATAGCTAGTCAAAGTGTTCATAGTTACAAGCTTAAGGGTTTTAAGTGTGTTTGGTTTTTTGTATATATCGTAATAGACGATAAGTCTATGATAGGCTAAGCCATTAGGCCCCTGTAGAGCAATACTGTGCATTCGAACAAGTTATGAAATCTCTTATGTAACTTTGATTTTATTACTTAAAATATCAAGTTATGTTTTTTTCTTTCTGAACAAAAAAAATAAAAAAATCCAAATGATGTCGACTTAAACAAAAAAGGGAGATGTTGTTAGAAGAGAGGTTGTGTAAATGTAACATGTCGTTCCTATAAAAAAGATAAAAAAAAGCCAAATGATGTCGGCCTAAACAAAAAAATAAAATTATAATGATTTTATCTTAAACCTAGATCAAGCACGGGATAAAATATCTTGAGGTGTAATTTTTTTCTTAATGTGTGAAAATTTAAGATAAAAAAAATTTACACCTCAAGGAATTGGATCTCTCTTGGTGCTTGATAGATATGGGTTTAAGATGGATCTATGCTAGTTATTATCATCACTGCCCATTATTGTGGTTCATGATGATAATGGTGGTGTTGGAAGTTCTATGGTCATATTATATACTCTATAGTATAGTCATATGTATAGGTTTTGGGTTTTGGGTGGATGATTTTAAAATCTAATTCTGGATAGGTTTTGGGTTGATAGATTTTAAAATCTAGTTATGTCAAGCAATGTACTGTTTTCTTTTCAAGAAGGAAAAAAGACCTACTTCTTGTTCTTCATAGAATAAAAAAGGCATTGTCCTTATACATCATAGCTTTTTTATGTGACTGGTGTAACAAAATAGCTCCAACAACTTTCTACAAGAAGCAATGTAATGTTTATTAAGGTGTTTAATTTTTATAGTTATAAATTTAATGTTTACGTGGATAGGTGTTTTTACATTGATAAGTGTTTATATTTTAGAATTTGGGGTGGAGTAGCTAGTATATTTTTCCTAGATTGCAGGAGGACGAGACAAATGTACTGTCGAGATTGATTTTATGTGTGTCATTCCAAATCTGAAATAAATAATTATAAAAAAAAATATAAAAAATAACTGGTAGCTATGCATGGATAAGGAGTAGCAAGTATGTTTTTTTTTAAATTTGCAACAAGTGTACTATCTACATTGATTTTATGGGTGTAAATTCGAAATAAATAATTATAAAAAAAGAATATAAAAAATAACTGGTAGCTATGTATGGATAACCAAGCTTATGCATGGATAACTATCTAACAAGTAGTTGATGTAGTCAACCCGTTAAAGTAGAAGAAGACCATATAACTTGTTCATGGCACTTAACTTGTGGCCTATATTAGTTTTCAGGGACTAGTTTTTTGTTTTATATAAGATCGATATGAAAATTAACATTCACTCTTGTTTAAAAAAAAATGATGATATTCCAATATTTTATATAAGATCGATATGAAAATTAACATTCACTCTTGTTTAAAAAAAAATGATGATATTCCAATATTTTCATTCCCCTTCAATTTATGTTCACATAAACTAATAGCCTATCAAATTTTTTTGTAACAAGAACGCGAAAAAGGAAATATATTTAAACAGAGGATAATTTACAAAAATCCCTTCCTTGAAGGGTAAAACATAACCTGGGAATAAAGTCCTCCAGGGTTTTCATCATAAGCTGTTAAAAAATTGGAAATGTTTCTTCTTTCTGTCCCTTAATTCTACCTTTTACAATGTAAATCCTAACATACTGATTATAGAGTTTAATACAAAAAACATTCAACAAAAAGATCGGGGGAGTGCTCGACTTCATTCCTGATTATGGGTTGGTGGAGTTTCAACTTGCATGAGAGAGTCTTCCATTAAGGAGCTGCCTTCTCACTGGGATTTAGGGTCCAGTGGCTTGCTCTGCTTCCCAAGTTCCTCCTTCAGGTTGTTCATAACACCTTTAATTTGGTCCAGACGAAGCTCTAATTTTTCTTTGCCTTTCTGCAGGGAGTCGAACAACTGTCCTTTCATAGTGAACATGAATTGCTTGAGACCTTCAAAATTGGCCTGCTGATGTTCTTTTATGCACTTCACCTCTTTCTGTAGCTCTTCCATCTCACCAACCTGCACGCGAACGTTGGTTTCCACATCTTCCAAGCGGGAATCCATACAAGAGATATCAAGACCTGTCTGTCTGCATTCTTCCATTGTAGCTTTGGCAACTTCATAGGAGTTACGAATGTTCTTCTTGGTGTCCTGGTGCACATATTTTATCTCCCGAAGCTCCCCTATCACACTGTCCATATTCCCTCTTATGTTGACAGAGAGAAGCCAGAAAGGAATACAAAAGCCAACGCTAGGAGGAAAAGAAAAGTAGAAGGCAATGATTGTATTGCCGAACAACTTCACATTAAACCAAGTCCTTTCCACCAGCTACATCTCACGCGAACGAGAGGCTCGAGAAAGCTGATTCAATTCGCATGCTTCCATCTTCAAAACGTGGTTACCTCCATTAATGGTCGAAGGGACTGCCTGATGATGAGCCTTAAAGACCCCTTTTTCATGGAATCCACCTGTCAAGTGCGCAAGAGGGGGCCACTGCATGTTCGCCCAAGTGAAGGAGAAGATAGGGTGATTTCTTAGAAGTAAGGGGACCATTTTATGAGCGGGGGGTCTTGATTCAAGACCATATAACCTTGTTTTAGCCTAACTCCTTGATTTTCCATATAATCAGTAGCAACATTGTTATGCCTTAAAATGTAGAAAAAATGGATCTTGGAGATGTCCTGGACGGAAACGATACGTTTTTTTGGATCCTATTCAGATTTTTATTGTGCCCTTTTTGTATGTTGATCATTTTCTGAATGACGATCTTGGAGTCTCCAAAGACAAAATAGTAGTCATTTTGCATAGGCACCATTATTTCAACCCCCTTAAGCGTTCTCTTTTGGATTCCCCATGCGTACTGATATAACTTGTTTCCTCGAGGATGGTAACTAATAGCCTATCAAATTTAGGTTTAAAAATGTATGAATATAAAAAACTATTAAATTAGCAGTCTAAATCAAATTGCTTTTAAATATTAAATAAAGCAATTTTTAACTTAATAATAACATTTAAAGTAGCAAAATTTCTCCATACCCTAATTTTTTTAAACTTATACAAAGTTTCAATACTAAATTGATTAATGAATCTAATATTATTTAAAGATCAACTATTTCACATTTATAATTTAAAAGATTATTTTCTTTTTTTTTTCTTTTACCATAAAAAAACTATAACTAGTTATTTAAGTAAATCAAAATTATGATAAAGTTTATAAAAATAGTCCTCTACTCAAAACTAGTAAAAAAACTACAAATTATCATCTTTCCCAACAAACCAAACATTATTAATATATAGATTTAATTTTTTTATAAAAAATATAAATAATCTACTACAGCCCAAAAATGTAGCAAGATTAGATAAAAAAAAGAACATTATGCTAGTAGACCTTTAAACTTTTAAAAAGCCTTTAAAGATTTTGATATAGTCTTCAAACTCCTCTTAAAACAAGATTCAATTGGAGATGAAAATGAGATTTACCATGCAATGAGTGGGATCAAATCCTCAAGCTGTAAAAGTTACTCATTATTAATAAAATAAAAGTTATTTTTAATTATTTTTTTAACCAAGTCAAAATTTACCTAACATTAATGTTTATCAACTTTTTATTTTTTCAAAAAAAATTTATTTATATTCATAATGTAATGTGAATCAAATAAATTTTATAATTTTATAAATAAGTATTCATAGTATGAATCAAAGAAATTTTATAGAACTTATCCCAGAGATAATTACTTAATAATAAAATAGAGTAATTGTAAAAATGATTTTGGTTAACCCTGTTTGGGCGCATCAATCTATTTCATGGTGTCAGTTCAGGTGGTGCATCAATCCACTTCATGATCTCAATTCTAACTTGAGATAAGGTTACATTCATGTGTGAAACATTGATTTCCAAAACGCCGGTGGAAAATGTTGATTTCTCCGATTTTACTCTCTTAAATTACTCTAACAGGAGTAACATTTATCAAACACGATTGCGAGATCTGGGAAAAGTTTAGAAATAGAAGAAAAATAGAGTAACACTTATCAAACACGATTGCGATAACAGGGAAAAGGAGAAAAAGATTAGCGGTCACTGCCAGAAAATCAGAACAGTAGCAAAAAGGAGGTGGAACGTTGCGCTAAAATATCTGACATGCCACTTGTCTCCAAGAGTTTCAGCATTAAAACCTCTCCAACTCCTCCGCTACGCATACACAATGACTGGATGGGTATTAGCGAACGATAATGCAGAGACCATGGCAGTAAAAAGCAAGGTGCTGCACTGCCACCGACAGCAATAATTGGCGCCACTGGCTCGAATGCAAATTATTTGACAGTCAGCTACCCAATTGATCGATTCAGTTTCTTAAAAAGTTGTATTGTCTCAATTTCTGTTTTTCAGGTCTGTACTCATTCCTTCTGAGGGATTCATCATTATTATGTTGCACAATACCTTAATTGTTCTTCCCTTTGTTGTAAAGATAGGTTTTGAGAAAATGGAGTCTGCCCTCTGTCTCTTTTGACTCTAGTTCAGTGGATTTTGATAGAGAGACTGTATGTGTGGATGGCCATTGATTTATGTTTGCGAATTTGGTGAATGCGCTGAAGCGATCTTTTGGGTTCTATTAACGCTATTGACCCAGTTGCGTAGATTTTATATCATAGAAAAATAAATGTAGGCTTAAAGAATGTGTGTGGAAGTTGTTATATCTAAATCCAATTTGAAAACTTAGTGTTGGGTTGTTGATACTTGAAGTGCATCTGGGGATTTACTCTTGAAATAAGAAGTAACCCACCATGGTGGAAAATTGAATTTCGACATATGATTTGCAAATTCAACCTGCACATGACACCATTAGCTCATGTTCCCATCGTGCCAAATAAATCGATGATAGAGCATCATAATACTCAAAGGCGTAACATTCTATCCTGGAAACAATAGCTGGAGGTCAAACTGCATTTGCAGGTTTAGAGAAGTTAGTAGGAACATTTGGGACCCGGGAACTTGGCCGAGAAATAAATTCCCCCCCAAAAATGCCCCTTTCTGCATCTGTTTTGCAATGGGTTTAGCTACATTTTCGTTGTTTCTTGAGCTTTTGCTCTTCGAGATTTGAAGCTATTCTTGGCTATTTCTCTATTCTGAGATGAAGCCAAGGCATCTCTTGAAAAGGAAAGATAGAACGAGAATCTAGACGAATGAAAGGACAAATACCAACATGACAAACAAAAGGGTAGACCTAAATAGTTATACCCTACACAATGAAGCGGGGATCGATTCTGAATAAGAGGAGAGAGGAGAGGAAGAACGGACACTCTTGTAGTAGAAAAGATTGGTTGGTCACGAGAGAAGGCTAAGAGAAGAATTAGATCATAATATGCATCCAGATTAATGGAAAATATCTTTTCGTAAGCACTTCTTTTTCTGAAACTTGGTTCTTTTGTCACATCGATGTTTATTTTTTCAACTTTCAATTTCGGAACGATATGAATAGCCCATGAAGCAATTAGAGCTTTAACCAGTTTTATTAGTGTCATTGGCTAAACCTGATCTTACCGGTTAAGGATGGGTAGACATAGAACACTATATACGATAATGCAAGGATGGTATGCACAAATATGATAAAATAGGAAACACAGGCAATAAATTGGCCACAGATTCGAAGAGCCATAGTGGGTAAATTATGCCTGCAAATAAAAACAGTCTATGTATTTGCTATGGGTGAACGCTAAATATTAATGAGGGTTAACGGTGAACGCTGAATATTAATGAGGGTTGACGGAGCTGCAGTCACTTTTCATCTTCTCCCTTTCAAGCTAGGAGGGATGATTGCAAGGGGTCAGATTGAGCTTTTAATTTACAGGCTTCCAGAACATCTTACAGGGTTCTACCATGGTAGAGTCCCTCTAATATCTTATGCAGAAATCAAACTAGTGATCTGTAGCTGGTAAGTACCTCTCAAAACGTCTGTATTAACCTTGTCTTATCAGTTTAGCAACATACTAGGTAGTATTTGACATGCAGATCTCCTATCAAGTATGCTAATGTCTGTGAATGGGAAGGTAAGGAAACCTGCATACCACTCAATTTTTTTTCAGTTACAGAGATTACAAAAATTTGAGTCCAAGGGCACATTCATTTGAAGCCATACAGTTTCACGAGGTTGATTATACATATTTGCCTGAAAAGGTTGGTTATATTTTAGCCACTATATATATTATATATATCTAATTTCAGTGAATAACACTATTTGTGGCATGTAAGTTGTTGTAAACTGTGATGATAGAAACCATAAGAAGATTTTTGATACTTTAAATGTCGAGGTGTGATGCCACCGTTGAGGTATTTTCGTATATCATAATTATGTGGGCCCATTATTCCCTAGATTGGTTTCTGGGAGGTCCTAGGATGAGATATGTCCAAATTGGTCATACCTGTCAAGCAATTGGTTATCCTTCTCAGCTGCTCTGCAGTGCCAGGTTATGGTTTCAACAAGGATAAAAGAAAACTGAACTTCTTAGTTAATACATTGGTCTCTAAGAGCAAAGAAACTTTACAACTCCTGCCAATGCAAAATTGAAAATACTTATGGATTTCATTTCTCTTACAACTAATATAAATATTAATTTCAAATGAAGTAGAAAATGATGTGGCAATGGCGCAAGAACACCTGTAAAAACAAGATAATACCTGTGCTGATTTTTTTGTATGAGTTAGAAGTCTTGTCAACTATTTTGACCATATTTTTTCTTCTTTTGTTGAAATGATGGCGATCTTTACTTGTGGTCATTTATTGCTAAGCGCTCTCATTATTTGTATCACTAGGTTATGGCTGAAGACTCAAGAGCTGACCTAGTCAACATTATTTTACGTTACTTTAGGTGACCAAGGTTGGCCTAAGCATTTATATGGGCCCATAACCCCCTCATGGGGGAAGGTGGGGGACACCCCACCTCATGAGTTGTGTATAAATACACAACTCATGCATCATTTGTAACATCATATTGATTCATCTTGTGATTGATCTTTAGCCTACGGGCACCGTATCTCTCTCTTGTTCATGGGCCCACTCTCTCTCTGTCTCTCTTGAGCTCTCCTATTGGTATGATCTACTCTTGAGTAGCGCTGTTATAAATATGAACTGTTTTACTTTGTTCGATTAGGGTTTGCTGAAGTTGTGACTGTAGATCTATGAATTTAACATGGTATCAGAGCTACTGCGATTCTTCATTCCCTATCCAATGCTGTTTTAATGGCTGTGCCGAGTCTGAAACTAGGGTTTTCACTTTTCAGCACTTTTTTGGGACAGTAGCAATTTTTAGGGTTTTTCACCAGTGCCCTCCTTTTCTGGCAGTTTTTTGGTCTTTCCAGCCGAGTTAAGGGGATTCTTTGCATATTTGTGCCCTTCTTAGGGTGACGCTCTCTTTTTCCCAATTTTCAGCCCAAATTCTGCATTTTCAGGGTAACATAGGTCTGAAACTACGGTTTTTCAGCCTTGTTTCAGGACAACAGCAGTCTTTAGGGTTTTTACCCTCTTCACCACTAACACCCTCCTCTTTTGGTGATCTTTTGGCCTTTTTAACGAATTTGAGGGATTCCTTTTGCAGATTGTTGCTCTTCCAAGCCAGTGCTCCCTACCTATCTCTCTGTTTCTGCAAACGTTCACTGCTTTTTTGGAACAGCACTGGTATTACATGCTTTTCTCCTATGTTTTAAGTTTTTTCCTGAAGACCTTTGCTGGTGGCATTATCATTGCAGACCCATGAGTTCAGAATTTCTTCTTTTGGGCCCCTAAGTGGGTCTACCTCTCATATTTGATCTAGAGGATTGCTTGGCAGCATAATTTTCTCAGTTATATAATTGATTTGAGAGGCCATTGACTAGTGGCATCTGCCTCGAGGGTTGTGAAACTAGGTTTTTTAGATAATTTATATTTTAGGGTTTCAAACCCTCTTTTTGGCCCCCTTTAGCGACCTCTCTTGAGGTCTTCACGGAGACTTCCTTTTGTTAGACTGGATGGATTGTTTCTTCAACACACATATGGTTGTGCACTTTGCAAATTGGGCTGTACCGGATTCAAAAGATGATATTCTTGGTATTACATCACCTTTTTTGGAGATATTCTTTGTATTTTAGGGCTTGGTTCCTTACTATTGGATGCAGTGGTTGGTGATGTGAGGTCTATTCCTTAGCTTTTGGCAGTAACTCATAGTGCCTCTCACAAGCCTATGGTCGCTTCTTTGCAAAGGGAGACCCCTCTCGCCTCCTTTGACGCAGTTTCCAATCATAGGGTTGTAAGATCTGCCCCACTCTACTTTATTGATGACTCTACAGATGATTATTAGCTTCTTTTAGTGTATTAGCTTGTTTCTGTGGATCCTTTTCTTCTACATTGTAATATTTGTCCTTCTTGGACATACTATATGTAGGATTTCTCTCTTGGTTTCTATTGGATGTACTATCAGTGGCAATTTCAATCTCATCAATAGATTTTGCTCTCTCATGGTCCTTTAGTTGGCCAACCTACTTTACTGGTTCTCTCTTTTAGAGTCCATCTAGAAGCTCCTTTTACTTGGTTGTGGAATCATGTTCGTATTGGTATTGTAGTGTTTTGGGAGGTTCTATCTTTACACGGATCACGTTTAAACATTATGAGGGGAAGTTGGTATCTAATGCTTTCTCTTCTTGGCCTCTTGTCCATTTTTAGGGAGGATATTGTGCATAGGGTTGACACTATGTTGAGATGGGTATTCGGTAATCATCTCACTTCTTTATTTCGGCTTATAGTTGACTATCTTTTCGAGTTGGTTATCCACAAACCAACTCTCACTTGTACTTCAGTTGCTTATATTTTATATTTTGGCCATGACCACTCTTTGTGAGGAGTTTGGTATTGATAGCCCCACTCTCGAGTCTCATCTTGTACTTGGGCTTCCTTTTGAGTTGTGCTCTTTCTAGTGCATTTGTGTTGGGTATGTACACTCCCACATCCCTATTGTATTTGAGCTCTCCTTGTTGTGTTCAAGTTCGTAGATTGTATTCAAGCTTCCTTCTTAGCTATGCTCTTTTAGGAGTATTTCTGTTGGGTGTTACAACTTGATTTAGCACCTAAGTGGACAAGTCCCAATCCACTAGTACTATTAACTGCAACTTTGGAAGAGAAGCACCACTATCACCTCAGTGCTTGATTTCCCACATTTATGTCAACTCTCAAGGCCAAGGGAGGCTTGAGGAGAGTTAAGGGAAAGGAGGTCAATTCGTTTAGATGTGAGATGTGAAATGATTAAGTTACTTTTCCAAATAAGCATTCAATTGCAATCATTAGCAGATTAAACACTTATAAGATGTCTCAATGATGCACAATAAGATAAACCATGGACATTTGCAATACTCAGTGAAAAGATAGCAATGGATCATAAAATGTTGTAAAGCAAGATAAATTAGATAAGTAATTCCATTATCATGAGATAAGAAAAGACATTCACCAAGTGAGATTAACAATGTAGTGCAACTTCTTATTATTAGAGGTTCTTTGAGTTACGCCTTGAATGACGCCTTGCTTGAGAGAAATTCTTTGAAACAAGGTGTCACCCAAGTTTAATTAAACCAGACTTTTAGAAATGATGAAGATCACTTCATTAAGTGTGACAATGTGGTCTTAGTCTTACTTAGTATGCCAATTTTTTGTTGTTGTAAAGTTTGGTATTATATTACACTATAAGAGAAAACTGTACATATCAAAAGCAAAACAACCTATGGCTTGTTGGGTTTTGCAGTTCATGCGAGACTAAAGATGTAGTAACTAGAGATAACTGAAAGGATAATCAAGGTTGTGTGAGGTCCTAAGCTATCATAGGATTCCCCCACAGGCTAGGGGTTATGGCCTTCATAACCAAAATTAAGGTATATTAAAAGTTTGGGAAACATGATAGAAAAGCTTTCTAACAAAACATAAAATCAAAGCCTTCTAATTTGCATCATCATCGCAGAGAATTATCACCGACAGGCTGAAGCTTGGGGTTTTTAACTTTCTTGTTTTACCTCGTGGGGAGCAGCAACCGGACCAACCAAAAATTCATTGTTCAGCACCAGAGAGCGAGCAGGCTTGGCCTCGCTATGCTCCTTTCCCCTGAATTCCCTAACCAAAGCATCGAACTTGCGGTTTATTCTCGTCCGCTGTAACCTGGTTCTAACCTAAATGCCGAATGCCATGCTCCACAGCAGTGAGCTGAGCTTCCACAGAGGGACCCAACTGCTCTCCTTGCGTGACCCCGACCATACATTTTTCGGATGCCGTGTAGAAAAGGGCTTTCATAGCCAAAACAATTGTAGGGTTCTGGTGTGGCGGGTCTCCTTGGTTTTGGAGGAGCCCGTATCCTCCACCAATTCCCCCAAATCTTTCATTAACTTCTGGTTCAAGGGCCTAGGATGCCCATCGTGGCGTCTCATTTCCATGCACATAGAGCGCTCCTTGGCTTGCTAGCTGTCTAAAGCCTGAAAACCCTGGCCCTTTCCATATCCCATGTAGCCCTTAACATGTGGGTTCGCCTTGGGCCGTTTGTAGTTTTGTGTTTTGTGACCTTGGTTCGCACCATTGCAGGGCTTGTGCGAGAGACTCCCTTGCATGAAGGAGGTCTATCACTACGAAGGAGGAGGAGGAGTAGAGCAACACGACAGATGAAACGCGATGGCACGGGTGGCTATGAAAGCCGCCATAATGAGCCTTTCAAGATTTTGTACTCGGAACCAGGTGACGAGCTGAGCAAAGTACCAGACAGAGCCGAGAGTCATCGTAATCCGATTAGGGTCGTGATTGATAAGGTGGTGGGAGTGGCCACTTGCCCTCCCACATGCACTTTGCTTAATGCACCACCTCATGCCCCCTACGCGTGGTAGCTTCTAGATGGCACCTATCGTGGGGGTTTAATTAGTATGCCAATTACTTAAAGTAAATTAACCATATAAAATTTGCTCATGTAAGGTTTGCTGTTACACCAAAACCTGGAGATGTTTGTAAACATTTGAAACCAAGCACATGGTCCACATTTTTTATTCCCATAGGTGCGGCGGTTATAACCGATAGTCCAACATCCCCCCTCCAGGGTAGCTCGGGGGAAATGAACCTGGAACCTTAGCTCTGATACCATGTAGATGCCTGTATAGAAGATCTATCTAACAATGAAACATAACAGAAATTCATTCATTCTTTCCGGCTTCTCTCTTCATTCACCATTGCTGTGTGTGATTCATTGTTAGATAGATCTTCTGTGCAGGCATCTACAGCTCATTAATCCATGATTCAAGAAAGCAACATTAACATCAAAAGCATGTGCATTGAAAGATAAATGAAAATGAATATTGCACGATAAAATCCTAGAAATTCTTACTAATGATTTATCTGAAATATAGCATTAGGATTTTAACCATAAACCAAGAGAACTTCTAGAATTAGAAAGTGTTACTGTTTAGCCAATATGTCCAATATAGATGCAATGTCTAATCAACATTTAACCAACACTAATTCATTTTTCTGTTTGTAAAGATCCAATAGAACAATATAGTCAACAAATTTCTAGCACTTGGAAAAAAGTCACTTTAGCTAACAATTTGATGTGTTTAAGCAAGTTAAGGTTTATTATTAACCAGAGTGAAAATTCCAGAATTAAGAGCTTGTTGTTCTAATACAATTCCAACCAAGAAATAGGCAAGATACTAGGAGAATTTTCAGATTTTAACGCAAGATTGATTTGTAGAAATTTATAGCTCAAAAATCTGAAAAATTAAATTCTAGACAGGCCAAAGAAATTTCCAGAATTAATGTTGTTGCTGTAATAAATTTCCAGAATTCCTTAGGAGTGTTATTAGCCTCTTTAAATCACTAGAAAAACTCGGAAAATGTTAGATCTAAACTCTTTTAGCAATTTTCCAACATATAAAACCCTCTAAAAGATGATAAACTGAAGTCTATTTAGGGCCCTTTTACTTCTGTATTTTCTACAATAAACTAGTGAGTAATAAATAGAAATAAAAGTGAAATCTTAGCCTAGAAATGAAATAAAACCAGAATTCTAGCTAGGCAAAATTTGGGAAAAATAAAAAAGATTATCTGTTGGTTTTATGATTTTTTGCCCTTAAACAAATTAAAATAAGAGAGGAAATATTTTTAGTTTTTGGTTGTGGAGTTAGAGATCTATAGACTAGTGCCTTCAAACCCTTGGGCAAATGGAGTCATGGGATGTCCCTCTTTGAAGATCCTTGGGTGTATGTGCTTTGCTGGAACCCCTGCAAGAGCATGCCAAATTCCTATCCCAAACAATTCAAGGTTACCTGCAAATTCTACCAAGAAAGAATAATATCACCTTCAACCTATCTATTTAGCTCATCCTTAGCCTATGCAAGATGATGGGTACCCCTCCTATAGATGCCAAATACCTCAATCAACCTACAAAACTAAAGCATGATAAACCAATGGACGCTACTCTTCTTATGGACTAGACAAATAAGTTCTTTCAATGCCAAAATAAACAAGCTTACCTTGAATATTTATGCCACCAAGTTGAAATCCATGTGAAGAAAACCCCAAGAGAACAAGTGCAAATAGTGCAAAGATGATAGTAATATTCTCCAATCACAACAACAAATAAGAATGAGAAGTGAGCTCTCTTATATAGGAGAAAAACTCAACCGCCTCTACAATAAAATAATAATAAAAGTGCTCAAACCCTAGATCTATCCTAGGGAATTTCCAAGATAGAGTTAAAATACATAAAATAATGCTCAATCCTCAACAAACCCCCAAAGAGAGAGGGCGCCCCCATCAAATCATGGTCAACAAGTGATAAATGGTACAAGCGATGGCCCATGAAGGAAGGTGCTCCATCAAAAGTAGGTCCAAGATACAACAAACAAACCCCAAAACTAGGGTGCCCCAATAAAAAGGGTCAAACCCTCACACATGTGGCTGGAAATGGTCCCAAAGTGGGATGTCCTCATCAAGAAGTGGTCCAAATGTGCAACGCCTTCCTCCAGAGTGTGAGCGCTAGCCTCTAGGAGGGTGCGAAGTGGTAAAGGGGTTTGTCCCAGGACTAAAACTCTAGAATGACCTCCTCTAAACCCTCAAACGATCCATCGACCTGTAGTCGGTGTGGGACAGCTCCATGAAAATCACACCAACGATCCTCTAGAAGTATCCCAATGTCAACACTATGGTCCAAATGTGATGTATAAGGTCCAAAGCAAGGATAGAAGTGTCCAGAACCCTCTCCAAAGCGCCTGCTATAGTAGTGCCCTCATCATACTAGGAAGGTAGTGTCCTCATCATACTAGGAAGGTGATGTCCCCCTCATTGTGCTCTAGGAACATGACATATGATCATCATCAAGTGTAGTGCTCCAGGTGTAGGTGCGTAATAATCAACCAACATATCAATCAAGTCATAGCATGTGTGTAAATAAAATCACTCTAGTGTAATAAAGTTAACCATCATCAAAACTTAGGCAAATGTTAATCTTTTCATTTTTTGTGCGCAGATCAACCTTGTTTATGCTTTAAGTAGGTAAGTTAATGTTTGCTCAAGGGTTTTTACCTTATATGCTTGCATCTATTATTCAATTTAATTAATACTCACCCTCTACATCTCGAGAATTTGCATGGAATTGGTAGTTACTTTGTTTCTCGTGTCCTATATACTTGAGCCATAGTAAGGCAGTTCTTCACCATTGGCTACTTAGCTAAATCGATGGAGCTGGTCTAACTTGCCACTTTTGGGAATGATAACGAAGCAAGTGTTAAGTTGAATAATTAGATCTTGCATTCCTGCAATTTGTAGATAGATGTTATCTCTGTTTTAAAATAGAATGCTTTCTAGTTGATTAAATTCAGTGCTCCATGGGGATGCATCTCACAGGGTTGGGGACGCGTTTCTCGTGTTTCCTGTGTCCCTGGGATGGGGGGGACTTTGGGAGAAACGTTTCTCCATGTTTCTCTACGTTTCTCTTTGGGCGAACCTTGGCGAAACACAGGGAGAAACGGTTCGCTCTGCTGCGAACCTTTTGGATGTACCCCCACGGAACTCCGAACCTCCTGGACGCCCCCCCACGGAACTCAGAACTTTCTGGATGTCCCCCCACGAAATTCGAACCTCCTAGATGTTCCCCCACGAAACTCCGAACCTCCTGAGCCTATTAGATTTTGATTTACATTGCATGATTGCACAATGATGAATGTAGTATTTACTAATTTACATGGGATGAATTGTTATTGTTGGGATTTATATTTTTCATATTTTTTATACTTTTATAATTTGTATGACCTCGATGTCTTCCCATCCCCCTCAAATTTCCCTAAAATTTGGGTGTGGTCTCCACGCGTCCCGAATGTGCGTTTCCCCACTCCCGCGTCCCGCCGTCCCAGAAACTGGGGGGAACATTGATTAAACTAGGTTCCTTTACTGTGATTAGTTTAAATTTCCGTTCATACTACTAGACAAGTTTTTCCTTTTGTAGATGCATATACTTTGCTGAACCCTCTGAAGTTTGTATGAATCCTTGGGTTGACAATTAAAGTTAGGTTAAATGATACAATATTATTGTTGATACCTATAGCCACCACTTTTTGGCGCCATTGTTGGGGAGGCGTTCAAATCTGCAAAAAGAAAAAAATAGAAAATTAGAAAATCATTCAAATTTTTTTAGTATACATGCCTCGAGCTAGGGATGAGTTTGGTAGATTTTTGTCAAATACCCCCACTTAGTCTGAACCAAGCTCAAGCTATAGAAGAGAACATGAAGAATATCTTGAGATAAACTCTCACCCTAGCCAATTCGAAAGAAGAACTGATCTCTTTGGCAACCCTCTTGTGAATTTGGGAGACCAAACCATAGATAGAGAAGTTGAACAAGGAAACCCAACAGTAAATAATCCCATGGTAGAGGAAGAACAACCAATAATCTATGGGTTTCTCATTAGGGAAGCCAATGATAAAGAAGCTAAGATGAAAAATATCAATCCTACTGCCTTACCCAATTTTCATGGTCTTACTTCAGAAGATCCAGATACTTTCTTATCTGTGTTTGAGGTAATTTGTAGAACTTATGACTATATTTTAGATGCCCCAAAACTTGAGCTTTTTTCCCTCCACTCCACAGTTACTAGATTCGGCCACCTAGAGTCCGAATCTGTATCAGAATCTTAGGGGAAATGCGGATTTGAATCCGATTCTTCAAGATTCGGTCAATTTTTGCCTAGGATCCATATCTGTTTTATTTGTGTATTGAATCGCCGTATAAAAGCTGCCATTGGGTGAGCCGTCACTGCCATTTGAGCTGCTATTTGAGCCTTTGGGTGAGCCGTTAATGCCATTTCACAATTCAATGTAAAACTCCGCTGCAGCTTCAATTTTTGCAGGGCCTGGAAGATGTTTGTAGTGCACAACGCGACGCGAGCCTTTGACGTCGTGCACTCTGAGAGCATGGGTTTGGCTCAATGGAAAACAAAGGGAATAAGCAACGTAGCGGTATCGTGCAATGGAAATCCAGTACGAGGAACTGCATTCAGACATATTTGAGGACCTCGCCAGGACCTCGGGTGAGCCACAGTCCGAGCAACTAGGGTTAAATTTATAATTTTAACTTATAATTTATAATTTTAATTTTAATTTATAATTATAATAATAATTTATAATTATAATTATACTTCATAATTATAATTATAATTTATAATTTTAAAATTTTAAGTTATATATATATTTTAAAACAACATCATTAACCAATTCACCGAAACATTCTAATTGCCTTAGAAACATTCTGTAGGGACTACCCCCCTTGGCTTCGATTAGGAGTTTGGCCTAAACGGAGGAGTCAAGATCAGGTGACAGCCTTGACTCGAGACTTGCCCCCAAGGGCACACCGAGCAGTAGCATAGATTTCTGCTGCGTTAACCAGGTGTGCGATCTGGCGACAACACAACCCCCCTCCAATACGAGGAGGGCACTATTCAAATCCCAGCTGTACATCTCCACTGTAGAAGAGATGAAGCTCGAGTGGATTGGACTTAGGCTCAATCCATCCCCGCTTTTAACCATTCCAGCTGTTGAGGAATGGAATGAAAAGAAAGAAGCGAAAAAATGGAAAGAGATAGAACATGTCAAGGGGTACTATCAGCCGGGGGTGTTGACCAGATTTGTAGCTTGGAAATTGGGATGCTAGAGCAGAACCAGAGAGGTCAACCCAATCACAACAAGGAACATCAAGCCTTCCTTTTTGATTGCACAAGGGTGTGCAATACCTTAAGTAGGGGGGAGATGATGAGCTGCTTGGTGAGAATCAACCCCATCTATGTCATGGTTTACATGGGTTAAGAGTTGAAAATGATATGAAGGAAGTCGTATCGACAATAAGATTACCTCTTTTTGCATGCATATATAGTTGGAGTTAATTTTTGATTTAGATTATTCATTTAACTACTTTCAACTTCCTTATTTGGTGACTAAATGCAAGCGTGCTAATAATTTGACCTTAGGATGTGACTATTAGGCAGGTCATGCTCCTGCGCACTGGAGATATCAACTGACTTGCCACCATAGTAGGGGAATTAGGGGTTTGAAGCACCTATTAAGATACCTTGTATGGGAAGTGTTACCGCGTATGGATGATCAACCTACGTGATCTCAAGTTGACCACAACACTAGATGGTGCACAGTCCTGAAGCAGTGATGAAGACTCAGTTCGGTTGAAGAAGACTAGATGTCATTTGATGAACCTATTTTCCCTATTTTGTATGTAAAGGGAAAAGCGAGCAAGCTCAAGGGGATGCCACTCTTGCGAAGTTATCATTTTGATAGACTTGTTATCGTTGTTGTAGTTCAAGATGCTTATTATGTATTTTTCAGGTTTTTGAATAAATGAGAAGGACATCTGTTGTAGCACTTATTTGAGTGGTCTCTCGATTCCTGTAGTAGCCTTGGGTAGGGCCCACCCTGGGGTAATACAAGGATCTCTAGTTCTTAGATTAGATTAGATTTGATTTTGTTATCGTTTTATGCAACATTGTAGAGAGTTACTGTTTCCTGTAGAATTTCTACATGTTTTGTAATTTTTCCCTTAGAATGTTTTCTTTTCTTTTTTTGTGCACAAATCTGCCTTGTTTATGCTTTCAATAGTAAAGTTTATGTTTGCTCAAGGGTATTTACTTTATATTCTTGCATATATTATTCAATTTAATTAATACTCACCCTCTGCATCTTGAGAATTTGCATGGAATTGGTAGTTACTCTGTTTCCTACGTCCTATATACCTGAGCCACAGTAAGGTAGTTCCTCACCATTACCTACTTTAGCTAAATTGGGGGAGCTGGTCCAACTTGCCACTTTGGGAATGATAAATAAGCAAGTGTTAAGTTGAATAGTTAGAACTTGCATTTATGCAATTTGTAGATAGATGTTATCTTTGTTTTAAAATAGAATGCTTTCTGGTTTATTAAATTAGGTTCCTTTATCGTGATTAGTTTAAATTTCCATTTATACTACTAGACAAGTTTTTCCTTTTGTAGATGCATTTACTTTGCTGAACCTTCCAAAGTTTGTACGAATCCCTGGGTTGACAATTATAGTTAAGGTTAAAAGATACAATATTGTTGCTGATACCTATATCCCACCACTAGTCTAACATTATTGTAACCCTTAGAACCCTTTTACATGTGAGAGCCCTAAGCCAACCTGCACAGCTTAGGTACCTAAGTCAAGTGAGGGTACATGAGGTGACGTACATACATAGGGAAGAAAGGGGTCTTTGTTAAATAACCATCATAATAATATAAGTATGTTGGTCCATCCTTAACTTTCAGGAGTTAGGATTTTAGATGTTTCTTCCATATGTGTACCTAGGAAGTGTTGTCATGGGTCATCCATCCTTGTGCATTCGTATTGCGATCCCTTTATATTATTTTTCCTTTGATATTTCATTCATGTATATTGCATTTAGCCCTTTCATTGGCTTAGTCCCTTTTTCTTTAGACGTGGCTTTGATAACGGGACAAGGGAACTTGGCTTTTGTGATGGGGAATATTTGCCATGATCTTTTCTTTTTGCATTTAATTCATCAACAAATCCTTTTTTGGAGAGTATAAGATTATCTTAGCTTTATTTGAGGCATTCGTACAATGGAATAGTAATGAGACATTACTAATGATAGATCATTCACAAGGGGGATAATGAAGGGGATGGGTGAATTGGTTAGCGAGATGAAAAATGGCTAGTTAAAAGGTTATGAAGTGGATGAAAATCACTTGACTTAGTTCACCAAGGTACAAATAAACCTTCGTACTAACGCATTTATTAAGTTAAAAGAATAATACTAAGGTTAGACTAAGAGACGAGCAACAATTTAAGTATATGACCCATTATAGAAGCATACACGTAACATCTCATACTAACATACTGTCATACCATAAAATATGTTAAGAGTAAATGAGGGTTAGAAATATCACATCACTAGAGGATCAGGCACTATCTTTGACTAGGCACATCAAGGCACATGGACCATTTGACAAAGTTGAAGGACCTTTGACCAATGATCTATGGTGAAACCACATATGTCATCTCAAGTAACTCTAATCAAAATCACCCTTGCTAAAAAATGGGTAATAGGGTATCCAAGCACCCACACCCATCTTGTATTTGAGCTTTTTTAGTTGTGTTTGAGCTCCCTTAGATGTATTGATATGAGTCTTCCTACTCTCATTTCAACTATTACAGCTATGACAGATCTTATTAGAGTTGGGTACTTAAACGAACAAAATTCGTTTACTAAAGAAACATCCAATTTAAATAGGACAAAGTACATCCAATGTAATATATATATATATATATATATAAAAGATGATATGATTGATTACAATGAGAAGACCCATATATATATTCCCTAAAGGGCACCTTGGTGACTCTTCATAAAGTGTTGCAACCCTTAGTAATTATTGTGACTATTATTATTATTATTATTTATTGCTTTTTTTTGTAAGGCTCGTACCCATGGAGTTTCGAACCGGTGACCTTACGCAAGGAGTGCCTTAATAGTACACCTATTCACCGTCTATTCTACTCCCCATGGGCTATTATTATTTATTGTTTTCATATATATTATGTTCATTAGATTCTCTTCCACTTTAGAAATGCTCTGTCCTCAAAGCATATTTATGGAAAGACTATCACGCTTGTTTGACTCGTATTGCCTTCTCATGATCCTTTGCTCTCGTAGCTGTGATAGTTGATGATACAAGACGATATGATTTGCAAAGTGTATAAAATATTTTTTTTTTAACTATAATTGGATTAGACCACCCCAATTTGATCTTCTATGGCAATGGGTAATCATAAGCTCCTTGGAAAGAACCTGAAGTATTATGATCCCGAAGATGACTTGTACCTTGAGACCCAACTGTATTGGTATTTAAATTCTTCGGAATATATGTCATTTTTTTTCCTCTTCAGAATGATGTTGATACATTGATTGGTTAAAGCATCGAATTTTGTGATTAGTATGTTGATAGGGTGTCTTTGTAGCATGATTATTCTTCATACTTAGTGTTTTCCCGATTTACCTTTGGTATTAAGTCCTCTTCATATGCTTGAGATGCTTTGTTGATCATTGAATTTCTATTGGTGAGTGCACTTGGATTTTCCATCGTTTGTACTTCAACATTTGAAGATATCCTTACTTCAACTGGATTTGCATCTTTATGAGTTGTGATATTGACCAGATCTGTATTGGTTCTTTTGTCCGCGACTTGTGTTTTTACATCCGACGACCCCTCTAGTTCCATAGTTTCTTTATTAATCAATGCTTCCTTTTTAGTGAGTTGCTCTAACTTGTTCTGTAGCGACTTTTTGTCATTTTTTGACTTCTTAATCTATGCAATCAAGTTTTGACTCTGATTCTTAAGGCAAGAAACAAACAAGTTCGTTTCCCAAATGCGAACAGTAATTCAGTAGCTGAATATCCAATCTAAGTAGGACAGCATGTTATAATCCATAAAGGACAAGTATATAATAAATGTATAAAATATGAGATGATATGATTGATTACAATGAGAAGGCCTGTATATATATTCCCTAAAGAGCACTTTGGTGACTCTTCATAAGGTGTTGCGACCCCTAGTAATTATTATTATTATTTATTGTTTTCATATGTATTATGTTCATTACAGGTACTTCCATCTCTGCTCTCATATAGGATGTTCCTTCCAACACTTTTTCAGACGGGTAGATATGTGGTAGTATTCTTCCAATGGATGTGCAATGTGGTTGGGATTTTGCCTTCCATCCCTCCTTCATTAGATGAGTAGGTTAGTACAATATTTTCTAATAGATGATTAGTTTGGTGGGGGGAGGTACTATGTAATGGTTTCTCTTTTGGGGCTAACTCTATGTTGAGATAGGTATTTGTTAATCCTTTCACTTTTTTATTTTTGACTTATGGTCGACCATCTTTTTGAGTTAGTTATTGATAAACCAATTCACTTGTGTTTTGATTGCCTATATTCTATATTTTGTCCACAACCACTCTTTGTGAGGAGTTGGGTATTGATAAACCCACTCTCATCTTGTACATGTGTTCCTTTTGAGCTGTGCTCTCCTAGGTGCATTTGTGTTGGGTATGTATACTCCTACACACCTATTGTATTTGGGATTTCTTAGTTGTGTTCAAGCTCTTAGATTGTGTTCGAACTTCCTTCTTAGCTGTGCTCTCTTAGGATTATTTGTGTTGGGTATTCATGCACCCACACCCATCTTGTATTTGAGCTTTCTCAGTTGTGTTCGAGCTTCCTCTGATATGTTGAGCTAGGTCTTCCTACTCTCTTTTCAGCTAAGACAAAGATGATAGATCTTATTAGAGTTGGATACTTCCATCTCTCCTCTCATACAGGATGTTCCTTCCAATACTTCTTTAGATGGACATATCAGTGGCACTGTTCGTCCAATGGATGTGCAGTATGGCTGGGATTTCCCTTCCATCCCTCCTCCATTGGATGATTAGGTCAGTGACAATATTTTCCAATGAGCAGTTTGGTGGCAGCATTCTTTCAGTAGATGAGTAGTTCAAGAATCACTATCCTTCAAAAGATGAGTAGCTCACAGTTGATTCCTATATAGGATGTTCTTCCAACACTTATTTTGGATGGGCAGTTCTATATTGGAGTCTCCTAGGTTGAGTCATCACAAACCCACTATCTCTTACTTCAGCCATGGTTGATTCTTCATTGAGTTGGGTTTCCCCATATACTTCTAGGCACTCTCTTGCATTTATGCCTCTTTACAGCACTTTCTTATTAAATATATAGATCAAGATCATATTCTAGATGATGAGCCGTTTAGTGGTGGCATTTCTTTAGGAGTTGAGCAGTTCTATGTTTATGATGGATGTGTATTTGTAAACCCTTCCACTTTTATTGTGTGGGGTTATCACAAACCCTCTCTCTATCACCTTAGCTATGGCTGACTCTTCATTGAGTTGGGTATTCCCACTCACTCTTATATATTCTCTCTCTTCTATTTATGCCTCTTTACAACACCTCTTTATTAGATGGATAGATCAACATCATAATCCCCCAAATGATGAGCAGTTTAGTGATGGCATTTCTTTAGGAGTCTAGCAGTTTTATATTGATGATGGTTGGGTATTCATATTGAGTTGGGTCATCACAAACCCATTCTTATTTCAGTTGCGACTGTCCTCTTATTGAGTTGGGTATGGCCACTCCTTTTGTACTTTATCATCATCCTTCTTCATGCTCCATCCTCATATTATTGGGGGGTGTTGAAATGATGGTAATCTTTATTTGTGGTCATTTATGGATAACTGCCCTCATTAATTGTATTGCTAGGTTATGGCTTAAGAGATGTCTTAGTCAACATTATTTTACATTTCTTTAGGTGACCAAGGTTGGCCTAAGTATTTATGTGGGCCCATAACCCCCTCACGGGGGAGATGCCCCCACCTCAGGAGTTGTGCTACTCATTCCTGATATGTAACATAATATTGATTCATTTTGCAGTTGATTCTTTAGCCTACATGCACCATATCTCCCTTGTTCATGGTTTCTCGCTCTCTCGTGCACGTGGGCATGCATACTCCTATTGATATGATCTACTCTTGATTAGTGCTGTTATAAATCTGAATTGTTTTACTTGTTGGTTTAGGGTTTTCTGAAGTTGTCACTGTAGATCTATGACTTTAAGACCGTTTTAACATCTTTCTGGGCAATTCAAGGATATTCTTATTTTTAAGACATTACAAAAACTTCTAACAAATCAACGCAAACTAATCTCATGCCTTTTCAATAAAAGGTAAACAAAATCTGAACTTCTTAGTTAACACTGGTCTCTAAGAACAAAGAAACTTTACAATTCCTGCTAAAGCAAAATACCCGGGAATTTCAGTTTTTCTTACAAGCCTAAATTCTAGTTTCAAATAAAGTTGAAAATGATATGGAAATGGTGCAAGAACACTTGTAAAAACAAGATAATACCCGTGTTGATTTTTTTTGTGTGAGGTAGATGACTAGAAGTCTTTTCTACTGTTAGAACATATTTTATTTTTTTCTTGTTTCTTGGCAATTCTAGGATATTCTTATTTCAAAGACATTCCAAAATCTCTAACAAATCAACTCCAAACTAATCTGACCCCATTGTCTTGTCTTTTCCCTGTTCATAGATTGTTTCTACAACTTTAATCAAAGAATTGGTATTCTTTATGGTTACCACTGAGTATGGACCAGTGTCCAATTTTGTAGTCTTCACTAGCTGTTTTGGTTGGGGTTTGTATATGCATTTACGTCATATTTCAGAAATTGGTTTCAGAGGAATACTCACAATTCTATTTCAAGAATTCTTGACATAGATTGGAGGGCACCTTCAAATTGCCAAGTTTAGTTCTTTGTTGATCAGGTGGAGGTTTTGTTGACCCATGCAGGGTTTTGTGAAGAAGAGACAACTTTGTGTTCAGTGTTACACTGTTATCTCATTATAGAGGCATTCTAGTCATCCCTTTAATCAGTTAACGTTGGCTTCCTGTGGAGTTCGACACCCAACCTATACATTTCTGTCAACCTAGATAAAACTGGGAATAGGATTTAATTTCTTTCCTGTGAAGCAATTCTGCTTCTTCTAAATAGTGGAGCCTTGTATTCAATTCAAGATTTTGTATCATTTTGCTACTGGTGGTATCCTCGTGGATTATTACTTATCTCTAGACTTCTGCAATTTTCCATGGACTGTTCCTATCACTGAAAGTAACATTGTTATATTTGGAACAAAATCTATTTATCATGATGGTATTTTTGTGTCTAATCTAAATGGTTCCATATTTTACTTTGTTGTAGTTCAAGATCGCATAGGATTTTGTATAAGTTGAAGCAGTTATTTTCTCATCAAAGGCCTTGATTGCTTCTTAAGCCGTCTTCTCTTTGGTTGTTTATTACATGGACTCAACCACATCAAATTGCTTGTTATCCATTTTGAATATTCACTAGTCCTGGTTTGCTTAGCTCTGTCCTTGTTCTATCTTTTAGTCTTTGAAATTGATAGTTTCAGTAAATTTATCCCAAGTTTAGGGTTTATCTTGGAAACTACATCTCATTTGGTCAATTTATATGGCTGTCCCTTATTTTATTTAAATATTGGTATGTATAAAAGCTCAATAGTTTAGTTTTTGACCTGGAAGACTAAAACTTACTTTATCATGAACAGGCTTGAAGGCTTTTCATTATGGATCAAGTTTCTATCAGTGCAAGTCAATTTCATGCACTTACCATACAAAATGTCAAGATGGTTCAACCAGGTTCATTTTCTTTGTGCCCAGTTTACATCATCACAAGCTTTCAGGATGCACTCTTCCCATATGGATGTAACATTGTTCCATAAATTTGAGATTTTGTAGGCCATGCATTCATTGATGCTTACAACAGAATTTGCTTTTGCTAAGACTCCAAGAGTGTGTGCATTATCTACATAAAGTCTGAAATGCTTATCTTTAACACAGTAATGAAATACAACCATGGTTGGAATAATTATTGTATCTATAGCTCACAAATCTTTTTGTGCCAAGAGGCCCTTTCTACAGCCCATTTGGGTGAGATGTGTCACGTCTGTAACAAAGTTACAAATATCGGTGCGGCGCGGAAATCGGCAGGGTCCAGGAAACATCGTCTCGGGATATCTCGGCAGAACATCGGCAAACTTAAAAAACACAAAAATATTCATTTTTTTTTCAATTTTTTAAACATCTAAAGCAACAATAACATCAAATAAACACATTGCCACATGAATATGGAAAGAAAACTGATATATAAGATATATAAGATGTCTAGAGATACATCACACATCAAAATGGATTGTGTCCCAGTCCTACTCCTGAATAGTGAATACTGAATGTTTGAATCATCAAAAATATAAGTTATAACTTATAACAAATGTATCTCATGATCATCATCATGACTCATGAGTCATCTACAGTGAAATAAAGTAAATAAACTATGGATTCCCTCTACCCCTTTTATGGGAAAAGGTAATCGCTGTGGAAACGGCCCTTGCCCTTCCTCTAGGACTAGGTGCCCTTGAGGCTTGTCGGCCTCGTACTGGTATCTGACGTCCTCTAGAAGAACTAGAAGACCCTGCAAAATGATCATGATGTCCTCTAGAACCTGAAGGTGGCTGAAACTGGTGTCCTGAAGAAGAAGAAGGAGCTCGAGGAGGTAGTCCTACAACTACTCCTCTACTAGTAGCAGTGCTACTATCGGGTCTATCTCCCTCTAACCCTGCCTGTGGCTCTGGATCTAACTGTGGCACACTCCCAGACTCAGTGTGAAACTCCTCTGGAACTGGATCACCCTCATATGGAGCCTCTGTAACATCATCATGATCACGATCATGATCATCCGCTAGCCAATCAGGGGCTACCTCCATAGCAGGCTCCTCACACTCCGACCTCCAAGCTGCAGTGGTGTCGATCTGATCTAATGAAATGGCCTTTGCATCAACTTTTCTCTGATATTGCTTCACCCACAACTTGAGATTGTAGTGGACGTAGACCAAATCATTAAGGCGCGGAGTATCCAACCTGCAGGAGGATCATAGAATTAGATTTTAAATTATAAAGTTAATAATTTCAATTTGTAATGCATAAATTAGAAGGCAAAGGGGCATAATGATAAATGATAAAATTATAGACTAGAATTCAATAATTTATATTTTCTAATGAATTTGAAAATTCTCTAACCTGTTGCGCTTTTTGGAGTGTACTTTTTCAAATACACTCCAGTTGCGCTCGCAATCGAAAGAGCTACATGTTTGGCTGAGCACTCGAATGGCAAGCTTCTGTAGAATAGGTATGCAACCACCATAGTTTTCCCACCAGATATCTACAACGAATTAAAGAAACATAAGAAAAAACAACTGAATTTAAAAAAAATAATTAGAAAAAGAAAACGAACTTTGAAACAAGGTGAAGCTTACTTGGCATTAGGTTGGCCCTGTCATGTACTATCAAATGAAACCCAAGTAATCCTGTGGCTCTCTTATACACTTCCGTCTCTTGGGAAAGCTCTGCACGATCATCTGTAGACGGCACCATCCTATGGACACACTCGTAGAATCCAGCCATAACCTCTCCATCAAATCTGAAGCCATAGGAGTAACCAAACGCAGGGTTGAGGTATAACCCTGCAGCATGAATGGGGCGATGGAGTGTGTTGTTCCATCGCGCATCAATCATCCCCCATATAATCTGTTGTCTCTCCTGCCCCCGATCTCCCTTGTCCTCGTAATAGGCACGAATGGACTCTTTGGCCCTATCCATGGCCTCATATAGGTAGCCCATTGCAGGCTTATCTCCATCAACCAAGCGAAGAACGCTTACCAAAGGTTCAGTGACGGCACAAACCTCCCTCACGTCATCCCAAAAGGTCTGATGGAAATTCACTAGCCTGCATATGGCTTGCCCCTCTGGTCTAGTGCTAAATGATAAAGCACGCCACTAAGGTGAAAGAAACATCTGCTGCAAGTCCCACATAGAATTCAAGAGGGACTGGAGAGAAATAAAGCTAGTGGCAAAGCGTGTGATGGCAGGACGCACCAACTCTCTGTCACCTGTGAAAGTTCTCATCAAGCTAAGCACCGCTGCATGATTGTATATGAATTTTGTGATGCCCCGTGCTGAATCAATGGTATCCTTGATCCAATCAATCTTGGCTAAATCCTCTAACATCAAATCAAGGCAATGGGCCGCACAAGGAGTCCAGAATAGTGAAGGATACATGTCCATAAGCATCCTACCAGCAGACACATAGTTCGCAGCGTTGTCCGTTATGACTTGGACAACATGCTGCAGGCCAACGTTTTGGATGAAGTCATCCAACAAGCGACATAGTAAACCCGCATCTTTGACATGTGCAGATGCATCCACGGATTTCAAAAACATAGTGCCCCTTGGACAGTGAACCAAGAAGTTGAGAAGGGTCCTACCCTTCATATCAGTCCAACCGTCTGACATCACTGTGCATCCTGTTAACTCCCATGATTTTCGAAGATCCTCCAACCTGTGAGTGCATTCGGCCTTTTCATTCTGGAGGATGGGCCCTCTCAACTCCTCATAAGTGGGGGGCTTATACCCCGGTCCAACAATAGCAGCTGCCTCAAACATGGACATATAAAATAGGTTATTGGCAAAGTTAAATGGAATATCACTCCATAGCAAGCATCGACCCACAAGTGTATCTGCGTCTTTTTTCTCCTTTAATTTCAGCATGGACCTTACAGAAGGTTGTCCACCAGTTGAGCATCTAGACACAAAGGCACCCATTGGTGATGCAGTTGAAGGTGAAGGCATTGTGGACTGCTGTGTGGAGAAGGTTTCCGGACTCGTCCCACTAGCCCCCACTCCGCATCCGGACCCGGATCTTGAGGCAATTTGATGTCTCATGGCCTCCTTGAATCGTTTCTTTTGCTTAGTTTCCTCAATTGCTTTTTTGGCCTTGTCAATGTGATCCTCGTTTGCTGCGGTACAAGGAATCACATCATGCCCCGATATTTGTGCAATGTGATATTTCAGCCTACTTATCCCTCCCGTCATTCTTTTCCCACATAAATTGCAAGTGAGCGTTTGTCGATTTTTTGGATCAACGGTTGTGCCAAATTCCCAAAATGCGTCCAATTTCGACATCTTGTATATGGAAGAAATGAAGTTTCAACTTCAAGTAAACCTAGGGCAACAAAAAAAAAAAAAATTAGCATGCTGCAAAATTGCAAATAACAAATAAGTTAAATAACAAAACAGGAAAAAATTAGCATGCTGCAAAATTGCAAATGAAATATAATTTTAAAAATAAAAAATAAAAATAAAAAACAGGAAAATTACAAAACGTTTTAAAATTTTTTCCATTTTGCAAAATGCAAATAATTTAAAATTTAAAACAACAATTTTTTTACAGTTTTATTTTTATTTTTTAAACTTAAACTAAAACTAACTTTGTGGAAGCCGCAGTCTGACTGTGGATTCGTGGAAGCCGTTGGGAGTGTGGATTCTGTGGAATGTGCATCGTGCAGGGGTTTGTGAGTGTGAATCGGGACTCTGCGAGTCTGCAGTGGGCTGGCAAGTGATGGGTCACGCCGTCACGGACTCACGGGTCTGTGTGTGAGGCTGTGAGAGCAGGCAGAGGAGGGGCACGATGTGGAAGCCGTGGACTGGTGGAGAGAAGTTGTGGAGTGGGCTGGGCGAGCAGTGTGGAAGCCGTGGCGCAGAGAGAGGCACACAGTGGAGGCATTTAAAATTTTAAATGAAAAAAAAAACTTAACATTTACTTACCTTCAGCTGCACCCTAATCGCCTCGGCTCTCCTCTCGACCTCTGTAGCGAGCAAATGAGCCCTAACGGAATGCTCCCGTGGGCATAAAAAGTTAAAAAATGCACTTTTTTCACCGTGTCCAGAAATCGCGAGTCGACGACGATTTTTCCCGATTTTTTAGCAAAAAATCGGTGATTTTTCGGCATGGAAATCGACCCGATTTTACTGTCCGATTATCTCTTAAAAAATCAGCCCCGCCAAAATATCACGATTTATCGGCAATGCGCGATTTCTCGGCCGATATTTGTAACACTGGTCTGTAATACATGTCGGCTGAAAAAATAAATATAAAAATACTAATGAAGATTCACATTTAAAATTAAAGAACGATATGTATTAAATTGGAAAAACATAAATACAATCACAAAATAGATCCATATTAACTTTTACAGCCTAATATTAAAGAGATTGTAACATATGTTCCTATATGTGGGTCCAATATAATATTTTACAAAACTAAAAGTAAAGCAATATTCATAATAATGATGTTGATGCTCAAAAATAATAATATTTGAATCTCATTGGTACTTTTCTTTGTTGTTTGTAGTCAATAAATTTGTACATCATGAGATTAATTAGGTGCATTTACAACCATATGTCCTAGAGAATAATTAGGTGTAGGTGCATCTATAGCCATATGTTACAGCTGTAACTTTAATAAATGAAATTAAAAAAAAGACCCAAGTAAAAATGAAAAACTAAAAAAAAATTAAAACTAAAAGAAGGGGATCACTATAATAAAATAAATCAGCATAGATCCATCTTGACTCCGGATCTATCAAGTGCTGAGAGGGATCAAATCCCTTGAGGTGCAAACCTTTTGAAAAAGGTCAAGCACATTTTCTAGGACTGCAAGTTTGTCAAACAATGTTGAAGCTTTATGGAGGGTCAACATCCCGAACTGCAAACCTTTTGAAAAAGGTTTGCACCTCAAGGGTTTTGATTCGTTTTGGCACTTGGTAGATCCGGAGTTAAATGGATCTATGATGGTGAGTATTACAATTTGCCATATTATGTCCTTTTATTCAAAGTGATTCTTGCACAAGGGAATATCCATCTCTAAATAAAGCTACCCTCCAATAGAGTTTGTTCAAAAACAGTTTGTGATGCTGACCCTCCATAAAGCTTCAACATTGTTTGACAAACTTGCTGTCCTAGAAAATGTGCTTGACTGTCTCTGATCTTTGTCACCCTGGGCGAAGTCCATTTGAAAGGCTAGTTTTGGACAACCTTGCCTTGGAAGAAATCCCCTGATAAATAACCAGCGAAGAAAACACACACACAACTTGCAGGAAAGCTGCACCGACCAGACACCGTGTAACCGATGAACCCATTGAACCTCTGGGTTTGACAAAACCCATCTCTCATTGAGCACTAGTGGGAGGGAATGGCTTTGATGAAGAATTGCCAACCCCACCAGAAGGGTACTGACATACCAATGTTCATCAAACAATTTTGACTCTGTGTTGCCTGCTGATGTGCACACAGCAGTAGAAATCTTTTGAAGCTGCTTCTGGGGAATTTGTGGCCTTGGGGGCAAGCAAAGAGTCAGGTGCTGTCACTTGATCCCGACTCCTCCGTTTAGGCAAACTCCTAACGAAGCCAAGGGGGTAGACCCTAAAAAGAGTTTCTAAGGCTTTTAAGTGTTTTAAATGTTTTAATGGATTAGGATGGGTGTTTTTTAGGAGTTCTTGAGTACTTTGCAATAAAATTGTGTCCAAGTATGACTTTGTAGGATAGATCACATCCACAATATAATGATGAAAGAATTAAAGAAGCATCCACAGCATGATATAATTAAAGTAGATAACAACAATTTTCCAGATAGATAATAAGCAAATGAAATACCGAACAAGTGTTGCTGTTGTATACGTGACTAGTGCCAAAAATGGAGTCAATGTCTTGAAATGTATGGAGTGCTTGAGGATGTTTTGCAAATGTCTCTTGGTAAATTTTATTGTAGTTTTTAGGGTGAGGTGGATTATTATGGGAAAGGGGATCTCCAAGATATACCTTTCGGTAAAGGAGATGTCCGGATTACAATCTAAGTGGCTCCGTACAAGGACATGTGGGCTGGACGGAGTCTCGAGAGTGGTGTTCAACACTACACCAACAAGGATGTAGTCTAATTGGTGCTCTGAGGTCTCATCCCAGTGGTTCTTGCGTCCCCAGGCAGGATTTGCCCACTTTTGATTGTAGCGATCAACGTCGGATTTCCATTGGTTTTCTTGGGAATGTATTTTATTAAGGTTGTAATGGAGTTAATTGTGAGGAATTAAACAATCTACAACTGCTTCTGGGTATCCCACAAGTGGGTAGAGCATACACAGTGTAGTAAAATGTTCGTTCCAATTTTATTATGTGATGAAAACAAGAACCATTGACTCTCCGATAGAGAGCACTCTTGATCCGCCTTATGGCGAGATTCAAGAGATTTATGAACAAGAAAGTGCTAAGATAAAACTAAACTACTTAAAGCAAAAAGCTCTCCGACAGAGAGTGCTCTTGATACACTTTTCAGTGAGATTCAAGAGTCTTTATGTTCTTTTTAGCAATTTTATATGAAATGAAAAAACTAAACAACTAAGATACAAACGAAAAGGCTCTCCGACAGAGAGTGCTCTTGATCCACCTTGCGGTGAGAGTCAAGAGACTTTATGTTCCTTTTAATCAACTTATATCAAAAGACAACTAAATAAAAACTTGAAAGAAACTAAGCTAAAGCTACAAATTCAAGATCTAGCAACTTATAAAATTGAAACTAATCTAACTTTTTCTATCCTACTTGCAGGTAAAAAGCAAATAAAGAACTCAAGACAATACAAGCTTCTCCCAAATGGGGGAAGTGGGGTGTGAGAGCCTTTATCTCACTTGCTCTTTATTGATATTTTGTACAATGAATTGGAGTTAAACCTTTGAAGGCACAAAGATAGAAGGGGGAATGAAGGAGAAGGGAAAAAAAAAGTTTTTATGTGCTTTCTAAGGTTTGCTTTTTGCTCTTCTTTGGTTTTTTGTCTTTAGCCTTTGGGCTTCTTTGGTTTGACCTTCTTGTTTTCCTGTAAGTAAGAGCTCAAGACAAAGACTGATTAGTATGGTTAGTTTATAAACAAAAATACAACTAAAAACTAGATCTTACAAGAAGAAAGATGCAAACTTTAACAACTAAGATCTAGAAGTAAGCCAGCAAAAACTTTTGATTTCCTGTAACAAGTATGATATAAAACTTTGACAAACTTGATCTACATACTTGCAAGATGAGCAAATGCACTTTTTGGAAAGCGAATGCACTCTTTTAAAGGACAGTAAATGTACTTGAAAAGACAGTCAATGCACCTTTTGGACAGCGAATGCACTTTTCTAAAGGACAGTCAATGTACTCTTTTAAAGGACAGTAAATGTACTTGAAAAGACAGTCAATGCACCTTTTGGACAGCGATTGCACTTTTCTAAAGGACAGTCAATGTACTCTTTTAAAGGACAGTAAATGTACTTGAAAAGACAGTCAATGCACCTTTTGGACAGCGAATGCACTTTTCTAAAGGACAGTCAATGTACTCTTTTAATGGACAATCAATGCACTCTTTAAAAGACAGTCAGTAAAAAGGCTAGCAAGATGAACCTTTGAAACTTGAAACAAAAGCTTAATGCATGCACAATGCAAATAGGTGAGGAGATAAAACTTGAAACTAACAACCTATTGCCAAGTGAAAAGCGAATGCAAGTAGACTTTTACTTTGAAGTATAGATTCACTTAAGTAAACAACTGAAAAGAAAGAAGTTTGATTTAGATTTTAGAAGGGTGAAAAGAGAAAGAGCCCAAGCCCAAGCTTGAAGAAATAGATCACTTTGAGGTATCCTGCATGACAAATCTCATTAGCATTAAAAAGGTGACAAAGAAGAAGGGGAACAACTGAACTCCCAATCTTACTTTGCCTTGTGATGATCTGCAAAGACAAACAAAATTTACACGAATGATTAGATCTTGGCATGCTAGATTAAGTAAAACCAAGAGTGCACAAGTATAACTAACTACAAAATGCAACTCCTAAATCTTAAATAACTTTATATAAACAGATAAATTGAAGCTTCAAATATCTATCCTTTGGATTAGAATTATAACCTTCTTAAGCTAAAATCATAAACATTTGCACAAAAGGAAGAGTAACTAAGTAGATTTCACCTTGATTCAAGCACATGCCATGAGAAATTGCACACTTTAGACCTCCAAAGTCTCCACTTTATTCCAAGCTTGTATGCCAAATAGCATCAAGCATTCAACAAATTTATAGCAGAGGTTCCTTGCACAATCTTCCACCCACAATGGTGGAGCAAGGACCTTTATTTATAGTACAAGAGAGCTCATGCGAATCGAGGAAGAAGCTAGGTTAAAGGAGGGTGCAAATCCCAATGATGGATGGAGCCAAGCTCTTGATTGAAGCCTTAACTCACACTTGGTAGATGAGATTGGGGTGAGGTGGCCTCCACCTAGGCAAGGCGCCCACCACCCAATCTTGGAACCATCAGCAAGCCAACCACGAATTGCCACTTAAGAAAGTCGCCCAAGCTAGAGAGGAGGGTGCAAATCCCAAGGAGAGATAGCTCATAGTGCTCCGATATTGACTCAGATCAGGTAGGTGATGATTGGAATATTCCTAGATGCTGATTGCCATGTCATTTAGCCTTTTATTTTATTCTTTTTCCTCAATTTTGGAGATTTTTGATTTTCTCCAAATTTTTGATTTTTTAATTTTTTAATTCTCTTTTAATAATCAAGAGAGAATTTTTATTTAAGTGAATAATATTCACTTAGAACTTAGGAAAAGTGGGTTTAGGGGTTTTATGGGTGCTCTGGGTTAGAAAACGAGCACCCCCATAGCAAAATCAACCTCCTAACCCATCTTTTATCACTTTTTATGATTTTTTAATTAAATCATTAAAAAACCCCGGGAAGCGGGAAAATATATTTTTGTCGGAAAAGCCTGAAAATCCCAAGGGACCTAGTGCATGTCCACATGACTCAATATAGATGGCTAGCATGTAAAAAATCCTAGACACAAGACTCTAATAACCACCTTAGGTTCGACCACCATGGTAAATACTCCAACTTTGGAGGTGTGAGTGAAAAACTCAGGAATTATACACGATTGAAGCGTAATGCATAATTCCTAAGGAAAAAACACTCTAGAGTATCACCCTGAGAGTTAAACCTAAGGAAGGCCGAGTCTCTCATAAAAGAACCATTCTTAGACCAACTTTTTACAATTTCCCCAAGGGGGTGTGAACATGCAGTTTATTACAAATGGGGCAAAATTGCCCTGAAAAAAGAACTCTGAACTTCTGAACTCTGAAGATGAACATGTATCATGTTCATGAAACTGGTGGCTCAATAGAAGTTCAACTATTGTACAAAATAGTTGGTAACACTCTGGAAGGAAGGCTTGTAACTCCATGATCGAGCGAAGATTTGAGTCCAGTAGCTTGAATTCCTGAGTAAGTGGTCTCCACTCCTTCTACGATTGGGCCCAAGGTTCCAGAGGTCCTGTTTATAAAAGATACCCTTCCAACTCAGTCAACGTTCCTAAAACTGTGCAACTTAGCTGTACATACTCCTTGATCCCACCAACTCCAAATTGGATGAGAATCAATGTCCCACCCAACTCGACTGCCTTCCCATTGCTAATAAACCAACCCAATCACCAATTTCCAGGCTGCCCATATACTCTTGAATAGAATTGATCCCCAACCTAGAATAGAGAGGGTGGAGAGATGATGTCGCATAAGCCAAACCTTCCACGAACCCTTCCTAAATGCTGCATGGACAAAATTTGGTGGCTGAAAAGAACCTGCCAAGGTGCTGTACCTGTTGCCACCTTTCACACACCTGGGGGTTAACGTGGCAGAAATCTTCAAGCCACTAAGTGTGCCCTTGGGGGCAAGCTTCGAGTCAAGTACTGTCACTTGATTCTTGACTCCTCCATTTAGGCAAACTCCTAACGAAGCCAAGGGGGGTGGACCCTAAAGATGCTAAGGTTAATTAAGCTAATTAGTTTTAGTGGATGAGTAAGTTGTTTAGGGGTTTTATGAAAATGAATTGAAACAAGAGATTGCAAATAAAATTGTAGTCACAACAACATAAAGATTGTAAAGATCACAAAGTCACTTAATACATGATAGAAAAATAAAGCTTGTAAAATAGTAAATGACCAGTTCTGAAAGTGGAGTCCAATAGGGTGTTGTAGTAATACTTGAAAAATGTTTTGCTGATGCTCTTGGTCAATTTTAATTATTAAAAATGATGAGTTGATTAGAGGGGAGGGGATTCCTGATATACCAAAATTGATACTGGGAATATATCTAGACTCACCAAGTGTGGTCCTACACAAGAAAATGTGGGCTAGATGTAGTCGCAGGGGGATGTCCAACACTACACCAAACTAGGGTGTACTCTGACGGGGCCCTGCAGTCGCTCTCTAGTTGTTCCCCGCTTTCTTTGTAAGCCTTGCCCACACAAAGCAAAACCGAGACGTTGGACTTTCGTCTTTCGAGGAGGTTAATTGCAAATGTGAGACTAATTACTACAGGCTGAGAAACTCTTTCCTGATCATTCACCACGTACTTAGGCAAGCCCTTTATGTGATGGCAAGAGCATACTTTGGGTATACATAGCCGGGTTCGTTACTTTGAACAAAAGTAAATACTGAAAATGGAAATGTGAACTAATTACTACACTACTGAAGTAGTGGGTTAGTATCCAATTACTTTTTGCAAGAGAGAAATCAAATTGTAACTGTAAAAAGGTATACGGTCTGCAAAGACAAAATTATAAATTCCTATGTCCTGAGTGAGTCAATGGCCCAATATTTGGATTGGACCACGACGATAAGTTTTAATTAATCTAAGTTAATTTTAATCAAATTAAAACTTAACTATTTTGTACAAGTAAGAAAACCTAAGTTGCATTGAAGCGGATACGGAAACGGATACGGATACGGGGGGGGGACACGAATACGACAAATTTTCAAAAAGGCCAGATACGATACGGCAAGGAAACGTCATATATATATATATGTTGTTTCCCTATATTTTTTTTTTCCCAAGAAAAAAGCGTAATTTTATTCATCAGAGGTGAAAAATTACATTCTGTATATGCGTATAGCATGCGTTTATCCATTGCAGGACGATACATTAGTAACAAAAGATTTCAGTATAGCAGCCCATTGAGTTCCATCAAAAACTAATATATGGCCCAAAGATACAGTAATAAAACCATCATATCAAAATATGACAAAAACCAATAAAGACAGGTGGTTCCCCGAGCCTCCTGTTTTCCAAAAAAAAACATAGTCCATAGAGTTTGAAAGGGCGCAGCCTTTCTTCAGTAACCAAAAGATAAAAAACATCCATAGTATATAGTGCCATCAACAAAAACTGCTCCAGCTACTAATCATGTATCACAGGGTCCATAAAAGGTCGATGATAAAATTCATAGTCAGTCCCATCTCGATGTTCTTTCACTTTCCACAGCCCCATTGCCAAGTCCCTGCCAGCCTTAGCAGCCTGGTCCGCCTCCTGGTTGTTCTCCCTGTATATATGTCTGCAAGAAAAATGTAAGAAGGACAGCTTCAGTTCCAATATATCCCGTAGAATATTTTCAAGTCTAATATCCCTGCAATGTTGTGTACCAGATGTCCAGTTTGTGACATTCATAGAGTCTCCATACACATTTATCTGTTGACAGCCAATCTCCCTAGCAAACATAAGAAGCAGCATTAGGCTCATTAATTCAGCATAATTGTTTCCTCCCTCCCCCAATCCCCAGTACAGGTGGTATGAGTGGGTTCGTGATAAATGTAGTATCGCCCCTCCCCCACATTTGTATTCTGAAGTAGAGCCATCGTAGAATCCCCAAGGTAAGGAATCATCAATCTCAAGTGCAAGGACATCTCGTTGTTTTGCAGCTTTGATGTGGTGTGGGTAGGCCTTTAAAAACCCACAGATCTGTACAGCAGAGACCACCGGAGTACAGGGTTTTTCATTGAAAATCAGTCCATCCTGTGCCAACCAGATGCCCCATGCCACCAGTAAAGGAAGATTTCTGTAGGACATGCCAATAGGGTCCCTAAACCACCGTGTCCATGCAGACAATATCGTATCCCCATCCCAAATAAACATGGTGTTTGTCAATCTGGAGCATTCCGCCCATACCTGCACCATATATGGGCAGCGAAGGAATAAATGATGACAAGTTTCCTCGTTTGCTTTGCACAGAGTGCACCATCCCGGCCCCGCCCTATTCTTGCGCTGTAAGAAATCCCAGGTTGGGATGGATTCATTGAGAACACACCACATGAAAATATGATGTTTCAATGGGCAGTTAATCCTCCAAAGGAATTTCTACCACCCCACCAAAGCACGTGGATTATTGAAGTGACATAAGCTGATGTAGCCATTCCTAGGTGTGTACATTCCATTTGGAGCCCCCTCCCATACCAGAACGTCCTCCCTGTTACGGATGTGTACATGTGAGCAATTGAGTGCTCGGTAATACGATCTCAATTCCCCCTGTTCCGCCACAGAGAGTGCCAAAGTATCTGCCCCAATCCACGACTGATTCCATGGGTTGGTTCTATCATGAACAACGAGATGGGATAAATAAGTGATGCCAATTTCACGCAGGGATGTAATCAATTCATCAGATAAGATGTGTCTACTAGCACTCCCATACCAGGGATCTTCCCCAACCCGTAGAGCCTGTCCATTCCCAATATTCCAAGTAAGTAGATTGCCAATCACCGAAAAAGATTTGATAACTGCTTTCCATATAACAGAGCAACCAGAATGAGACTTATTCGTGGCCCATACCCAGTCCATTAAAGAAACAGGGAAAATATACTTATGTATGACAACTCTTGTCCAAAGGCTTTCAGTTTTCAGCAGTCTCCAAACCCCTTTCGCCGCCAGTGCACTTGAGAAGAGATGTATGTTCTTCAGACCCCAACCCCTAAGGATTTTGGGATAGCGATTTTCTGCCAACGGACCCAAGGTGAAACAAAATCTCCTTTCCCACTCCATAGGAAGCGAAAGCACAATTTCCTAGCAGTTTCCAGCGTCCCTTTGGGGATCCAAGAGAGGGACATCCAGTACACCGGTATGGCCTCTAAAACAGATTTTACCAGGACCAGCCTCCCAGCCCTAGATAACCACCTGTGACTCCATATCTTCAATCTCTTGTGAAATTTTTCAATGAGCCAGTGCCAATCCTGTTTGGTATATGTATTAGGTTTTAAGTGGTATCCAAGGTAGCAGAAACCATCATCAAGAATTAAGAAAGTAAATGGGAAAAGCCTCCGAATAGTAGTGATCTCATCATCCCTAAGGAGGTGAGTCGAAATAGTAGATTTTCTGTCATTGATCTCCATACCCGTAGCTCGAGAGAAGAGTTTAAAAATGTCCTGGAGAGTTTCCATATCCCTAGCCGACCCAGAACAGAAGATGAGTATATCATCCACGAAAAGTAGATGAGTGATAAATAAGTCAGGAGCCACTTGAATCCCCTGTAGTGTGCCATCCCTACAGGCCCTCTTCAATGCTTTACTAAGTCCTTCCGCAACCGACAGGAACAGTAATGGGGATAGAGGGCAACCTTGACGAAGACCTCTTTCAGACCGAAAGAAAGGAGATGCTGCACCATTTATAAGTACCCGCAAAAGATACTGTAGATATACAGCTCATAATCCACTTAATAAAATCCACAGCAAAACCCAGATGTGTAAGAAGTAAATGAATATACTTCCAGCGCACCTTGTCATATGCTTTTGACAAGTCAATCTTGATAATGGCTCCTTTGATTTTCTTTGATTTCATACTATGGATGCCCTCTTGAGCTACTCCAATCGCCTCGTGAATTTGTCTGCCTTCCAAAAATCCAAATTGTTCCTCAGAAATATGCTTGGACAGGATGATTTTCAGCCGCCTGGCAATAATTTTAGACACTACCTCATATACACAATTACACAATGAGATGGGTCTGAAATCACTTAAAGAGGAAGAATTGTTAGATTTAGGTATGAGGGCTAAAAAGGTGGAGTTTAATGCAGCTGGGATCCGCCCAAAGATTCGAGTGTCTTCCACCATCTGCAGTAGATCCTTCCCAATTAGCTCAAAGAGTGCTATGAGGAATTCAACAGTCCATCCATCCGGCCCCAGGCTTTTGTCTTTTTGGAAACTCTGTAACACTCCCTTCAGCTCCTCTTCATTTACTATTGCCATCAGTGCGTGATTGTCATCCTCATCCACAAACCGAGGAAAGAGTTGTGCCATCCTGACGATATCCAGAATACTAGCCTGTGCAGGTGCTTTAAAGAGTGTTTGGAAATGATCTACCCCCACCCCAGCCATACTTTCAAAAGAAGTCTGGGGATCCCCTGAAGAGTCTTCCAGGCTCCAGATGGTATTAGACGCCTTTCTACCTTTAGCGTATGCATGAAAGAATTTTGTATTCTCATCCCCAGCCGAGAGCCACAAAGCCCTGCTTTTAAGTCGCCATGTTTCCTCTTTTTCCAATAAAAGCAAATTTCTCCTACCTTCCAGAGATGTCAAAAGTGCTTTTTCTTCAACAGAGCCCAGTCCCCCAGTGCCAGAGTCATACATATACTGTAGTTCCAATTCAATCGACTTCAGTTCTCTTTCATCTCTACACTTCTTTTCATAGGCCCATTCCTTCACAGGTCTCTTAATTCTTTTGATATTTGCAGAGAACTGATGAGAGGCAGATTGTCCCCCCCTGGGTTGTAGGGTACCCAAAGGGATCCCACCAAATCAAAAAAGGTCTCATCTTGTAACCAGATCTTATTGAACTTCATCGGTCCTGCTGGTTTTGTTGGTCCGTCTCTAATCTCCAAGAAAATGGGAAAGTGGTCAGATGAGCCCCCCGACCCTACCCACTGTCTCAATAGGTATCTTCTATCCACAAAAAGTTCTGACACCAGAAACCTATCCAACCGTTTCTCAACCCTATAGTCACCTGTCCTGTTATTCCTCCATGTAGCTTTAAGAAGGGTAGGTTCAATATCCAGCAGATTATGTGTAACAAGCTTGTGGGTGAAGTAGTCAGCCAAAGGGTCAGGCCTAGCCCTGCTACCCCAAACTTCAGCCGGGCCAAGAGAAAAATTAAAATCCCCACTGAGGATCATATTTCCTTCCTGCATCTCAGGATGCGAGAGGAGAGAATCCCAGAATGGAACTCGGTTCAAATATGGTCCATAAACATTTACCACCGTAAAGAGTTCACCAATATCAAGAGAGCTGCAGGTCATTCCCAATGCCGCTTCCACTCCCCAGAGGTTGAGGCACTGCACCGAACGAGAGTTCCAACCCATAGCCAGGCCACCGGGCCGACCACGAGCATCCAAGGTAGCAAAGATCCATCCTCCAAACCAGCTTTCAAGTAATGTTTTTATACCCTCACCAACACCCATAGTCTCCTGGAGTAGAATGATATCCGGGTGTTCAAGGGATACCACTCTACGAAGTGCTGCTTTTTTATGGGGACCAGCAAGACCCCTGCAGTTAAAAGACATAACCTTCATTAACGACCCCTCTTCGGGGCACGCACCGCTCTAAGCGCCCGTTCAATCGTCACCTGTTTGCCATCAATCAGATCCATCTTGGCCTTGGATTGTGCTTTTGATAGATTTGATTTCCTACCACGGCCTTTCCCAATTTTATTCACCCCAGCACCCAGCCCTCCCGGGGAAACTTTGGTAAGAGATCGAAGAAAATATCCAGAGTCCGATGAGGTAGTAGTAGGTGAAGAAAAGCCATCTACAGGCCCAGGATCATTTTCAGGCGGTAGGTCCAGTAGCCTCACCCCAGGGTCCGGCAAAGTAGGGTGGGTGGAGGAGGGGCTATGTGGAGAGGTAGGGAGGTCAGATTCTATACCAATAGGTTCCACCAAATCCATAGCCGAGGAGATATGCAAATTTTTTAAAGCCTCTAACCAGTCCGGATTATCAAAAGTACAATTTTTTAAAACAAAATGAAAGGAGAGGGGATTAATGGAATGAGTAATACCCGTCGACGAAGGCCCAGGAATCGATGCAGGAGCAGATTGTAGCACCATCGCTAAAGATCCAGGTATCGGCTGTCCAATATTTGTCGCCTCCAAACCCTGTTCCTGTAGTAAGCCTTCAGTCCCATCCGCCGTAGCCCCAGGTCCCGTGTGAGCAACATCCAGTGGGTCATCCATATCCCGGGGATTTCCATGGCCCTCATCCGCTTCCAGAGCCACGTCAAGAGGAGGTCCGGTAAATGGAGCAGCAGTCGGCGGGGTAGATTCCGTAGCAATAGTAGAATTAAGTGTTCCTCCATATTTCCTCCGAAGAGGAAGATTACATTCAGCCACCGGGTGACCATAAGCATGACAATGGCGGCATCTGAAAGGAACGTTTTCATAGTCCAATTTCTGTACATAAACGAAGGGTCCCCAACTGAGGGTTACATCCGGTGCTAACCCATCTCTGATGTTCAGGTTTACAAGAATACGGGCAATCTTCCTTTGACGAGTCTGTAGAAAACTATAATCTCCATCCAAATAGGTACCAATCAGGTTACCTATCCCTTTAAAATGTCTCTCCGACCAGTAATGGAGTGGGAAACCCGGTAGCCGAACCCACAGTGGAACAATATCAAGCTGTTCCCCGGCTCGCATCAAACATCGGATGCCAAGGTTTGATCATGACTGGGCAATGATCCCAGCTCCAGTTGGAATTAAGTACCCATTTAGTATGTGCCTCCGAGTGGAAATTAAAAGCGAACCAGTTGCGGGTTAATTCCACAACTTCTGGGGAATAACCTAATTCTGCAGCCCAATTTTCTCCCACCCATGCCTCAATGGTGCGCAGAGAGAAAGATCTACCCAGAGCCTTACCAACCAAGGTTATACTGGGCATCGTGATTAATTGATTCCACTCAATGTCTTCCCCAGGGCATAGTTATATTTGTGCCGGCTCAGCTTGAGCCATCGTTTTTTGCCTCGTTTCACCTGATGTGAGGAATCATCTGACGATGGGCCTCCCCACTCTTCAGAACTAGTACCAGATCCCACACAAGGGTTAGCAAACCCACGATGTTCATGCACTTCCAGTAAACCCTGCCTTGAAACCTCCCTCGCCCCAGCAGTGTTCAAAACAGGAATAGGGTACGTTGTTGGTAATACCACCCTACCAGATCCCTGAGAACCTTCAATAACCGCAAGTGCTCCAGTCTTACCCTCCGCCGAAACCTCGATGGCATTGATAACCTGTTCAGAAGACCATAGTGTAGTCCCAGTTTCCGACAAAGGTGAAGTTGAAGGAATATGTTCTGATAAAACGTTTAACGGCCCGGAACCTGGAGAGCTAGCAAGAAAACCGGAAGGTGAAAACCCTAGCTCCGGATTGTTCTCAATAGAAGGTAATACCACCGCCCCACCCGCAGCTGAATGTGCCCCATCCTGCCACCCGGCACCCAAGGGCTGGGTCCAGATGGGCATTTCATCCGATGGGTCGAATGCATAGTCCACCAGGTCATCATAACGAGCCATGACGGTAGCAAGCCCACAGTAAAATATTAAAACAGTAAAAAGTCGTATTCAAAACCCCGAGGGTTTAACCAAGAACCAATCAACCCAGCAATAAACTACAGAGAAATACAGTGTTCGATGATGATGATCGTCAGCACGCATGTGTTAGTGTCAGGCTGATAAGCCTGCCTGACAGTGAACAAACCTCCGACTCCCTTCCTAGGTTGGCGCCATGTTCCAAACCCCTGTGAGCTCCAAGAAACCCCGTAATCATCGTTGTTTCCCTATATAAGCCTTAAGGTTTTATATATATATAAGGTTACGTAATATTAGATGATAGGTTATTATATTTTATAGTAAATACTTTTTTTGTATATATTATATATTAACTATATATATATATATTATATTGTATAAGTTTTTATATTAAATATTAAATGTTTTTTATTTATAAATTTTATATTACATTTATAAATAAAAAACATTTAATATTTAATATAAAAACTTATACAATATAATATATATATATAGTTAATAGTTAATATATACAAAAGTATTTACTATAAAATATAATAACCTATGCATCTAATATTAAGTAACCTTATACCCAAATTTAAAATTTAAAATAGATCCCTTCATTAGTGTTTTAAAAAATAAATGACGTCGAGACTTAGTGGAACACCCGTCCGACATTGGAAGAATTACTCGACGACCAACTTTCAAATCGCATTACCCATCGGAATAGCCACCGTTGATTCAGCATACCCATCGACATACCCATCGGAATACCCACCGTTGATTCGGCATACCCATCGGAATACCCACATTGGCACAGAGAAACGTTTACGGTTCCAGGTGAATACCCATCGGAATACCCATCGGATTCGGCAAAAAGGCACACAGTGAAAACGTCGACTCTGGCCGAGTAACCAATCCAATCGCAGTAACCAATCCAATCCAATCCAATCGCAGTAACCAATCCAATCCAATCCAATCCAATCGCAGTCTAAATTTTTTACACGGAATACATGTTAGATTACTCTCGGTTGTAGCTCACGAACAGATTCTTTTAAATGTCCCTACAAATCATTTATGGGCATATCCTTATCCAAGTCAGCTGATCTGTATCCAAATCCGCTGAAACGGATCACAGCCGCTTCACAGCCGTTTCCCATCTGCATCAGTATCTGAAACGGGGAACGACGTTTTAGAGGAGCCACATAGGCGTTTCCGGTAACTTAGAAGAAAACTAAACTAAAAAAATCCAAACTCAAGAAAAAGCACACCGACGTGGATCCTCCTTGGGGGGATGGGGAGTGGGCTCTTAGGAGCTTACTCAAAACTTTTATTACAAGGTTACAATGAGATCTAAAATAAAAATACTCCATTCTCCTTATAAATTTGGAGAAAGGAAGCTTACAACTGCTTGGGAAAAGCATTATAACAAAAAGGAATGCTCCCAAAGGATCTTGAGATCTTGAGATTATCGAAATTCCACTCAAAAGATGTTAAAAACTGCTAAAAAAAACCAGCAAGCTTGTTAGTGGTTAAAATGCCCAAAAATCACTTGGAATGTGATTTTGGACAACAAAAAGAAAGTCGAGAAAAAAGACTAAATAAACTAGATCTAACTACAACAAGTAACTATAAGAAACTTGCGATTGTAAGACCCAGTTTCTTAGGATCTTGGACAACCTTTAAAGTGCTGCCAACAAGGCACTTTACTGCTTGATTTAACTTTTAAAGATCAAAAGAAATTATCTTTTAACAAGAATTAAAAATTGCAATATGAAAGCTTGTAAAAGAATGGCTTCTTAGTGCTAGATTTAAGAAAATCAAATGATTTTAAACTTTAAAAGAAATTCTAGATCTTTGCAAGCTAACTTTACGTAGATCTATGAAAGATTTAACTTTAAAATGAATAGATCTATAAGCTAGACTAGCAACAAGTGACCAAAGGAAGATTTTGATTTAAGTTGAGAGAAGGTGAAGAAACCAAGACTTTTGAATCTTGAACTTATGGAGTTTTTTGGGTGGAGCAAAGAGGGACTTTGTCTTTTCCAAGAGATCCAGAATGAGGAAGAAGTCAAGCAAGAATTGCCTTCTTTCCGGATAGAAGTACCTGCAAAGCTTAGAAAAAATACTTGCCAAAAAGAACTTGTCAAATCTGTATAGCCTACACTCAAGATTAGGATATAATGCAAGTAAACAAACTAAAACATGAAAATTCCTTAGTCTTGAAGCATAAACACATAAATGAGAAAACTAATCTAGATCATCTTCTCATTCCTATGGATTAGAAATAATCACTACAAATAATCACTACAAGGCAAAAAGATTGACAAAGCAAATAATAGACAACTAAACTAAACTACAGTTACCTCAATGAATCATAGAGATAATTGACATCCACACAACCAAGATTATACACCCATGTAGGCTCCAAAGCTTCTTATTCATTACTCAATGATAAACAAATACAATAACAAAGTGGCAGAGCTTCAATCCTTCTTCTACAATGAGTAATGAGCTTGCTTTTATAGCCAAACCAAGAGGAGATCCTCTTTGACACTTGGAGGAATGAGTTGATACACTTGGAAAAGGATTGTTGACACATGTGAGAGGTTTGGGGAGGTTAATGACACCTTTCTCCAACCATTTGACACTTTTCAACCTCCACGTGACACCTCTCCAACCAAAAATTCGCCCCCCCTTTGGTGGATCTCCAATCTTCAATAAAATCATCATTTATTTGCTCAATATTCTCCCTGATTTGATTGGCAATCAAAGGAGATTTGATTCCAACACATTTCCATCATTTGTGGGATTGGGATTTTGCCTTTATTATGTCTTTTTTGCCAATTAAATTGGTCTTTTAGGGTTTTTCGAGTAAATATTATTTTCTAAGATAAATACTTATTCAAAACTTAGGATAAGTGGGTTTATGGGTTTAGTGGATGCTCTAGCTTAGAAAACGAGCATCCACTTGACAAATTATACCCACAAACCATACTTTTATTACAATTTTAATTTTTCCAATTAAACTATTAAAAAATAGTCTAATTTTACAGAAAAATTTATTTTTCTCATAAATTAAAAAAACTTAGGGGGACCTAGCACATGTCCATATGACTCAATTTTAATGCTTAACATGGTTTAATACATTGACACTTAGGCTCTAATAACCTCCTAAGGCTGAAATACCAAGCCGACCATCCCAACTTTGGAGGTATGAGTGAAAAACTCCAAAATTATTTGTCGTTTGTTCAACAACAAATAATTAACAAGGGAAAAAACACTATGGGCTGGTCAGATTAATGTTTAAGTCCTAGGAAGCCGAGTCTTTTACATACAACTACCATGCTAGCACATTTTATTACAATTTCTCCAAGGGGGTATGAACATGTATAAAAAAATAAAAGGGCCTAGGAGGCTTGATGGACTTTTGAACTCTGATATGACCAAGTACACTTGATCATTCTTTGCCGTCTCACTTGAAATCCAACTAAGTATGACTTAGTAGGAAACAATACCCACAAGACACCGCACCACTCACTTGGATGACATAATACTGCCCTGCGCTGCTCAATGAAACCTAAACCCCCCTCATCCTTGGAGATCGTGCATATATCCTATGCAACTAGGGGTAGACCTCTAGCACCTCCATTCTTCAGCCACAGATAGGATCTCAAGATTTGTATAGGTCGTTTGAACTGAGCCCTGGTGGGAAACCAGCAAGACACATAGTAAACATGCTAGGCCTGGAGAATACGCCCTATATTTGTTGGCTTCCCTGTGAAGGGAAGATCCTTATGCTGCCACACATGAAGCTTGCTCTACAATCTCTGAAGGCACCAATCCCACATAGTTATTGGTGTTACCACCATATTTGCATGGGTGTCCTGTGCATATGCATGGTAAGAGGGTATCCTTGTCATGATGATGAACAAGAACCCTAATGCAACAGTATATCAACAAAAAATAATGCTATTTTCTCAAGTCTGGGTAGATTGTAGGCATCGTGGGCATGTGAGAGGCTGTTTTGGATTTGTTGGAGCCATGAAGAAACACTGCTGGGCATATATCACCAGGTCTGGGCATCTGAAAAGTCATCTACAACAGTAAGAAGAGAATGAACAATTTTGGGCATATGTTAGCAGTTTTGGGCAGTAATAGCAGCCATAACAGCAAATGAACAACCGCTAAAGCACTTGTAGCATAAGCAATGTTTTAGAAATCGGTCAACTCAGAACTGGAACTGGCCGAGTTGACTGGTCTAACCCTTAGCAACACCAAACTGGAAGAAAAATTGGCTTGGAGGCCGGTTTGGTACTGAACCGGTTGGTTCGATGCCTGAATCGACCTGAGTTGGCTGAGCCCATAAAAAATCGGCCGAGTTAATCCAAGTCTGCGTGGGGTGCACACTTGGAGGCTAAACATGGATTTTTTTATAAAAATTAACCAATTTTGTACAAGTGACATTGAAGTTAGTAATATTAAATGGTAATGTTAAATTCTTGAAGTAAAAGTGACATTCTCCTTATCTTTCATTTTCTGTAAAAGTGACAATCTCCTTATTTTTCATTTTCTATCAAAGTGACATTCTCCTTATCTTTCATTTTCTATAAAAGTGACATTCTATTTATCTTTCATTTTCTATCATTTTACTTAAATTTTTAACATTACCATTAATTGTTTCAGGATGTCTGAGAGTGGTTCCAACCTCATTGGACTTCATATGCAAAAAGTAGAAATTGAAATCCCATTTAGAATTCAATAGACTTAATAGTTTTCAGGATTTCAGGATTGCAATGTTTCCATTGGATTCTATCATGTATAAGGGTAAGGGATTGGAATTTAATCAAGCACATCAAACTCTCTATGTACCTTGATGTTGGTGGTGCTGATGCTTGATTGTTGAAGTTGATTGAACTTCTCTGTCACGACCTTAATAAAAATGTACCCTTCAGTCAAGCAAAATCACTTATTCAACATGGGAAGCTTTTTCTACCTTATTTTAATGCTAGGATTAAGAAGTTTCATCAAAATTGTAGGGTGTTCACTAATGTCCTTGGAGGATCAACTTCGAGATTTGGGGTTGAGGCAAGGGATAGAGCCTAGAGGAGGGGGGAACTGGGTGCTATTGATGAATAGGATCCCAATATAGGCAATGATTTTGATGATTTTGTAGTTTCAATTTTGATTCAGATATGTATCGCACTTGGTGCCATTTTGATATATTCACCCTTACATGGTATATACATGAGTAGACTTTGCAGATTTTATCTCTAATGGTTTGGAACCATAGCTTGGAATCTTTAATATATATTTTTTTCATTAAAATTGTAAAATTTTATTTATTTTTTAGTAGTCAGAGTCATTGAAGTCAAACCGCATCGAGAAATTGCTAGTTCAGGTTTCGAGCCGAGTTGACCCTTGGCCGGTTCAAATTCTGGTTCCGGGTTTTAAAACATCGAGCATGAGAGCAGTAGAGGATATTTTGAAGTCATGAACCGGTTCTTTATTATATAACAGTGAGGAAATTAATGACAGTTTGAGCAGAGACTTTGAAGCACTTCCCTAGAATGAAGGATAGCACATCTTTGAGACAACAATTATCTCCCTCCCTTCAAACATAACTATTTTAACTCTTGATTTCTTAGGTTCAACTCTCTCTGATGGTGGTTGTGTGGGTGCTGGTTGGCATGAGAAAGATGAACTCAAAGCAGCTGTTTCGTACATGCGAAATACAAAAATTCTTTCTTGCATTGGACTTTGGGGACAATTAATGGGAGCTGTGACAAGCCTTCTCTATGGAGTGGTCATTAAATTTAATGGAAACTTCAGCCTTGAAGGACCTAGCCAACAATAAAGGTTGTTCCTGTAACAACATTTTTAAGACCCTCCGATTTTGGGTGTTTCCAGGGGTAAAGCATTGAACATGGCAGGGAGGACTGTTAGGGCGCCTTAAATCTGTTTTTAAAAACCCAATTTTCCGCCAGCAATTAGTCTTCTTTTAGGTCTAAACATACTTTCAAACTAGGCTGTGGGGAAGCGCCCCCCCTGTTAAATTAATATAACTTCAAAGAATATTCTACTTGTACTCTATTATTGTAACTCCGTTGGGGATGTTTTACCTCCGTTCAGAGATGTCATTATTATATTTGTTCAAGTAAAAGTCATGAGGCAAAACTTCCATTGTAAGTTGGGTTGTTAGTACCCTAAAGAATGTAATATAATATTATTTGAGTCTTTCTAGGAGAGGTTGGCCCAGTCAGTTAAGTGAGGCCGACCTAGCTACGTTAAAAGTCAAGTGAAAAGTAAAGTATAAATAGAGAGTGACTTCCTCTCATTTGAACCATTCTCTCATTCATGCATTGTGATTAGAGGAGAGAGAGAAGTCTGCGAAGGAGGAGGAGGATTGGCTCGACTCTAGAGTTTGGGTTTGTCTCTTATTTGTGAGACCTTATTTTGGGCATTGTACTTTGGTTATCTATATCAATGTTGCAGGACCCGGACTCGGCAAAGACTCAACTGGCATATGACTCGTAGACTCGGGAAAAACTCGGGACAGACTCGGCAAGAGTCAACAAATGGGAAAAAAAAAATATTGTACATTTTGGACAAAAAATAGATTAAAAGCATTTCCAATCCATATAAGCTATAAAACTACAATTTATACAATAATTCATAACATTGTCTCATAAAAATATATATATATATATATATATATATATATATATATATATATAACAAAAATAAATATAAAATATATAACATATAAATAAAAATTAAAATATATATATATATACCGGAAATTAAATAACAAACTATATATATATATATATTAGATTATAATTTATATATAAAGAAAAAATATATATATAACATACATAAAATAAAAATTAAAAAAATAAATTAAAAGTTGATAGACTTACCTGGAACATAAGCCCGAACCTCGAACTGCACCTTCATGACCTCAGACCTGTTTGCACCTTCACGAAAAGCATGACCTTCACCAACTCTCCACGCTTCATAGGGTTGATCTCCGTTCTCAGTCAACTCAATTCGCGGCCAAAACCGAAAAAAAGGGCCGGCTGGAACAGTCAACTTGCGGCCATAAAATTTGGCGTCTGGCCCTTTCTCCCTTGCGCGACTCTGCGATCGAGTTCGACGAGTCTGCTGCTGAGTTCGACACGGGTCTGCTGGATCTGCCGAGTGTGACAAGTCGGCGAGTACAAGGCCGAGTTTGGGCCGGTTACCCGTTGCGAGAGGTCGCTCGGGGAGACTCGCAAGTACCCACGAGTCCCCACGAATGGTGCTTCACTGATCTATATTGAGGAAGTTCTTGCTGGGTTTTCTTTCGATTGAGGGTTTCCCAGGATATATTGTTGTGTACCTTGTGATTGTGTATCTTTCAGAGATCCTAGTTATGCTATTGTGAAAATGTATTAAATGCTCATGAAGTTGGAATTTAGTCTTTAGTAGCATATAATCTTAACATGGTATCATAGCTTGCCTGAAAAGAGCAACTTTCATAAGGTAAATCTCTCTCTCTCGGAGCATAAAAATTAGGGCTTCTTACAAAAGTGGAATTTTTGAGTGCAATTGGCATAGGGAAGTGCGCCTCTCCAAGATCGAAATTTTTCAGTGGGTGAATCTTCTAGAAAGTCAAACCCTAGTTTGACTCTGGATCAGAAAAACCAGAAAACCAGAGAAAGCCAGAAACTGCAGACCAAAATTTCGCAAGTCAAATTTCAAGGGTGAAATTTTGGAATATTCAGAAACCAAGTGTACCAGCATACTCGCCTCAGTCAAGCGCATCTTTTGGTGAGTTCAATTTTTACTTTTGAGAAACTTTAATTTTAGGTTATTCTCTGCTCTCCGGGATAAGATGGCCCGAAGCACTAAGCTTGATGACAAGTTGGAAGGCATAGAGAACTTCCGCGCTTGGAAGTATAGGATTGGACTCATTCTAGAAGAGAATGATCTTTCAAAGTTTATTAAAGAAGTTGTACCAGAACCCGTAGAAGTTGAATCCAAGGAAAAGCATAAGAAGGATATGATTAGAGCCAAGAGGATCATAGCAGATTCCATCAAGGATCACTTGATTCCTCAAGTGTCCTCCAAGAAAACCCCAAAGGAGATGTTTGATGCCCTATCAAGAATGTATAAAGGAAGAAACATAAATCGAAAGATGAATTTGAGAACCCAACTCAAAAGCACGTAGATGGAACCAGGTGAATCTATCCAAGATTACTTTACTAGGGTTTCTCAATTCAAAGAACAACTAGAAGCAATTGGAGACAAGCTTGATGAAGATGAATTAGTGATGACTGCTCTCAATGGTCTTACTAGACCTTGGGACTCTTTTATCTAGACAATGTGTGCAAGAAAGGAAAGTCTACTATTTGAAGCGGTATGGGAAGAATGTATCCAAGAGGAGGCTAGAGTGGAAAATCGAGAAGCATTACTCAGAGATGATGATCAAGCTCTAGCTACCCATACTAGAAGAGGAAAGGGAAAACCTCATTTCAAGAAGGAATTTCATCCTCCTAAGAAGTTTCAAAAGTATAAGAAGGGAAACTACAAGTGAAAAGACTTCTCTTCTTATCAATGTTTCCGTTGTGATAAGATGGGACATATTGCCAAAGATTGTCCAGAGAGAAAAGAAGAATACAAGAAGAAGAGCAACAAAAGACCTCATGCTCACCTAGCCGAAGAAGAAGAAGAAGAAGAAGAACCTCCCAGGAAGTCAGCAAGGGATGAAGTAGAAGAATATGTTTTATTCTCCGCTCTCTTTGGGTCTGTGACACCCGGAAATGATACATGGCTAATTGATAGCGGTGCTTCAAAGCACATGACAGGTCAAAAGAAGACTCTCTCCAGTTTAGAGGAAAAGAACTCCCCTCAAAAGGTATCATTAGGAGATGATTATCAATACCCTATTAAGGGAATAGGAGAAGCCACCTACAAGTTTTATTTAGGAACCCCTATGAAGATGAAGGATGTACTATATGTACCAGGCCTAAAGAAGAACTTACTTTCTATCTTAGCTTTAGATAATAAAGGGTTTAGGGTTGCCTTTATAGATGGAGAAGTTCTCATGTGGCCCAAAGGAAAATCTATAGAAGATGCAGTCGTTATTGGAATAGAAGAGGAGGTCTATACAAACTAAAAAAACATTCAGAAGCAACCTTGATTCATGATATGTGAACTATGGCATAGAAGACTTGCTCACATAAGCTACAAAGCCTTACCACATGTAAGCAAGGTAGTAACAGGATTACTCGATCTAAAGATTGATCATGAAGGAATATGCAAAGGATGTGCAAAGGGAAAGAACATAAAGAATCCATTTCCGAAGAGTGACACCAAAACAAAAGGAATATTGGAACTTATTCATTCAGATGTATGTGGACCAATGCCTTCAACATCGTTAAGTGGATATGTATATTATGTCACATTCATTGATGATTATTCTAGGAAGACTTGGGTTTACCTGTTGTAGACAAAAGATGAAGTATTTGGAAAATTCAAGGAATTCAAAGCCTTGATGGAGAATCTTTCAGAAAGAAAGATTAAGACACTCAGGTCAGATAATGGAGAAGAATATACCTCTAAGGATTTTGAAGCCTTTTGCAAGGATGCTGGGATTAAGAGGGAGCTTACCACTCCCCCTACAATCCTCAGCAAAATGGTGTTGCTGAAAGAAAGAATCGAACTATTATGGAAGCAGTGAAGACGATGATCCATGATCAAGATCTTCCTATGCATCTATGGGTTGAAGCAGCAAGGACAACAATATATGTCCAAAATATAATATCCCATAGGGTTCAAAACCCCCGAAGAGATGTTCACAGGAATGAAACTAGAGGTAAGTCATCTCAAGATATTTGGTTGTCTAGTTTTTGTTCATATTCCAAAAGAGAAAAAAACCAAGTTGGATCCTTCCGGAAAGAAAGGAATCTTTGTTGGATACTGTGAGGTCTCCAAGGCCTTCAGGATCTATATACCAGGCTATCATCACATGGAGATTAGCAGGGATGTAACATTTGATGAAGATGCAGCTCTTAAGAAATCTAGAAAGTGCCAGCATGAAGAAATATATGAAGAAGATGAAGCTCCTAGAGTTGCAGAGGTTTCACCCTCTCCTGATGGTGAGACTCCGGAAAATCATGATATGTTGGAGCCCCAAGAACCTCCACCCATGACTATCTCTCACAAGAGAAGGCCAGCTTGGGCTCGAGAAATTATTCAAGATGCAGAAAAGTATGGAGCTCCAGAAGGCTCCTCAAGAGAAAGCAAGAAGCCAAAGCCATTTTCCAGTTATGTGACTTTGATGTGTGATCTTGTAGACAAAGAACCTACTTGTTTTGAAGAAGCCATTCAAAAGAAAGAATGGGTAGAAGCTATGACGGAAGAATACCAATCTATAATGAAGAATGATGTATGGGACATAGTTCCCAAACCAGAAGGTAAAAGTGTGGTATCTTCCAAATGGATATACAAGATAAACAATGCAGCAGATGGAAGTATTGAAAAATACAAAAGCTAGATTTGTGGCTCGTGGATTCTCCCAAAAGGAAGGAATCGACTATGAAGAAACATTTGCACCAGTAGCAAGGTACACTTCAATTAGAACCATCATGGCATTTGCAGCCACGATGAAGTGGAAGCTACACCAGATGGATGTGAAAACAACTTTCTTGAATGGTGTCATTGAAGAGGAAGTGTACATAGAATAGCCACAAGGATTTGAGGTTGAAGACAAAGAGACGCATGTCTGCAAACTAAAGAAGGCTCTGTATGGATTGAAACAAGCTCCAAGAGCTTGGTATGGAAGAATTGATAGTTTTCTGACGAGCTTGGGCTTTACCAAGAGTAAAGTTGACCCTAACCTTTACTTCAAGGTTATGGATGATGAACCTGCCATATTATTGCTATATGTGGATGACTTATTCCTGTCAGGAAATGATAAGCAAATCTCAAAGTGCAAGAAGAAGCTCGCTGCAGAATTCGAGATGAAAGACCTTGGCTGGATGCACTATTTTCTAGGTCTCGAAGTATGGCAGAGCCCAGAGGGAATCTTCCTTAACCAAGGGAAGTATGCACTATTTTCTAGGTCTCGAAGTATGGCTTGAGGGAGTGTAAAGCCATGGCCACACCTATGGATACAAATTTGAAGTTACTATTTGATGCTTCGTCAGAATTGGTGGATATGACTCTATACAAGCATATTATTGGGTCATTGATGTATCTGACGAATACTAGGCCAAATATATGCTTTACTATGAACACCTTGAGTTAGTATCTGGTTGAGCCCAGATGTGTTCACCTTATAGCTGCAAAACATGTGATGAGGTACTTAAAAGGTACAATAGACTATGGTCTCAGTTATACTAGAGATCATGATTTCAAACTGTTTGGTTACACAGATTCAGATTGGGAAGGAAGTGTCTCAGACAGGAAGAGCACTTCAGGCGGATGTTACAATCTGGGGTCAGCCATGATCTCATGGCTAAGCAGGAAGTAGTCCAGTGTTGCTCTTAGCACTGCAGAAGCAGAATATATTGCAGCATGTTCTGCCAGTTGTGAAGCCATATGGTTTCAGAAGTTGTTATCAGGTCTTTTTGATTTGGAGTTGGATACCATAGTGATTCTATGTGATAACTAGAGTTGTATAAAGATGACAGAGAATCCTGTGTTCCATGATAAGTCGAAGCACATAGAAATACACTATTTCTACATTCGTGATATGGTGCAGAAGGGAGCTATCAAGCTCCAATATGTGAGCATTGATGAGCAGGTTGCAGATGTGTTGACTAAGCCTCTGTCTCGTGTGAAGTTTGAGCACTTCCGTGACAAGCTTGGTGTAGTCCGTAAGGACTTCCCTCGAAAGGGGGAGTAGTGCTGATGATATTGTGGTGCAGTGGGATTGATCATCCCTAGACAATGATCCCGTAATTTCGAAAGGAAGGATAGTCTTAAATGTTGATCCTGAGTTGTGGTGGGTTTGATCATCCCTAGCCAGTGATCCCGAGTTCCGAAAGGAAGGATTGTCCATGATCCCTAGTTCCGAAAGGAAGGATCACCAGAGTTGTTGGACTGAATCCCGAGTTCCGAAAGGAAGGATTGTCCATGATCCCTAGTTCCGAAAGGAAGGATCACCAGAGTTATTGGACTGAATCCCGAGTTTCGAAAGGAAGGATTGTCCATGATCCCTAGTTCCGAAAGGAAGGATCACCAGAGTTGTTGGACTGAATCCCGAGTTCCGAAAGGAAGGATGACCAGAGTTGTTGGACTGAATCCCGAGTTCCGAAAGGAAGGATTGTCCATGATCCCTAGTTCCGAAAGGAAGGATCACCAGAGTTGTTGGACTGAATCCCGAGTTCCGAAAGGAAGGATTGTCCATTATCCCTAGTTCCGAAAGGAAGGATCACCAGAGTTGTTGGACTGAATCCCGAGTTCCGAAAGGAAGGATTGTCCATGATCCCTAGTTCCGGAAGGAAGGATCACCAGATTTGTTGGACTGGGTCCCATAATTCCGAAAGTTAGGACTGTCCAATATCCCGTAATTTTGAAAGGAAGGATCATGTGTGCTGCAGGTGATGATATTCCATTATTGCAGAAGATGATGTTCCGAACTTCCAGTACTGAAGATGAGGATGCTCTAGTGCTACAGATGTTCCAGTGCTAAAGATGAGGATGCTCCAGTGCTGCAGATATTCCAGTGCTGAAGATGAGGATGCTCCAGTGTTGAAGAAGATGATGATCTGGTGCTGAAGATGAGGATGCTCCAATGCTATAGAAGATGATGCTCCAGTGCTGAAGATGAGGATGCTCCAGTACTGAAGATGATGATGCTCCAGTACTGAAGATGATGATACTTCGACTCTATACTTAAGATGATGATGTCGTTGAAGAACTTCCAATGATTTATAGATGTACCAACCAATGTTCCAGATGATGTTGTTTATGATGCCCCTCCTCCCTCCGATGATGTTGTGTAGAGTTACACATGCTGTTGTTGTTGTCAGTAGAATACCCTTCTTGTTAAGGGGGAGTGTTAAATTAATGTAACTTCAAAGAATATTCTACTTGTACTTTATTATTGTAACTCCATCGGGGATGTTTTACTTCTGTTTGGAGATGTCATTTTTATATTTGGTCAAGTAAAAGTCATGAGGTAAAACCTCCATTGTAAGTCGGGTCGTTAGTACCCTAAATAATGTAATATAATATTATTTGAGTCTTTCTAGGAGAGGTCGGCCCAATCATTTAAGTGAGGCTGACCTAGCTAGGTTAAAAGTCAAGTGAAAAGTAATGTATAAATAGAGAGTGACTTCCTCTCATTTGAACCATTCACTCATTCATGCATTGCGCATTAGAGGAGAGAGAGAAGTCTGTGAAGGAGGAGGAGGATTGGCTTGGCTCTAGAGTTTGGGTTTGTCTCTCTTATTTGTGAGACCTTATTTTGGGCATTGTACTTTGGTTATCTATATTGAGGAAGTTCTTGTTGGGTTTTCTTCCCCTTGAGGGTTTCCCAGGATATATTGTTGTGTACCTTGTGATTGTGTATCTTTTAGAGATCCTAGTTATGTTGCTATTGTGAAAATGTATTAAATGCTCATGAAGTTAGAATTTAGTCTTTAGTAGCATGTAATATTAACACCCCTCTCCTTGCTTCACTCCCAATTTGCGCTCCCATAGGAAGTGGCCTCGAAAGCGCGATTCCTCATTGATTCCTCTTGGGAGTGTTTTTGGGAATCGTGCTTTCCTAAAAAAAACGCTCCCTAGATTTTTTGGGAGCGATGAGGAAGCTTCGCTCCCGAAGCGATTCCTCATCGCTCCCTAAACGCTCCCGAAAACGCTTCCTCAGCGCTTCGGCGAGCAAGGGTGCACCATTTTTTTTTTTTTGCTTGTGGAAGCAATGCATGGTTCCACTTGGGTTTTTTGACTTGCTTAGGGTTAATTTGGGGGATATAAACTCTCTTTCACTCATTTCCTCTCATTCTATTTCTCATTTCATGCATTTCACTTCTCTTTGCTAGGGTTCTTGAGTGGGTTTGCTAGTTGTTTGAGAGCAAATTTGTGGGAGCTTGGAAGGGAGATTGAAGGGGAGATTGAAGGCTACTATTTGTGAGAGCTTGGAAGGGAGATTGAAGGCTTCCATAGAGACATTCAACCACCATTGGAGAGCTAAAGAGGTAAGCTCCAAACCCCACTCTTTGTTTGTTTTTGAAAAAATATTTCACTATGTTAAAAATTTCAAACCTTGCAATGTTCTCTTCTCCTACTCTTTCCAATTTCTTCTTATCCATCATTCTATTGTAGGCAACAAGTGATTCTCATCTTGAGTCAAGAAACATGATGGGTATGTGGTTTTGGCTTTTGGTTCCACTTCTTCTCATTATGATGGTGTTGGGAAGTAGATATGATGGTGGTAGTGATGAAGGGGAAGAGGTAGAGAGTGACACATACCGTGGAGAAGACGAGGAAGAGGAAGAGGGTGATGATAATGATGAAGGGCAAAAAAAAAAGACACAACACCTTTGTGGAAGTATGTGACAAGGCTTGGGGGAGGGAGAGAGGGTGGAACCACAAAGTTTATATGTCCCCATTGCACTAAAACTTACACTGGTTCATATACTTGGGTGAGAAAGCATTTGTGTGGGATTATGCCATGTGATCAAGGTAAGGTTGTTGGAGTCAAAACCTGTGACAAAGTGCCAACTAAAGAAATGAACAAATACAAGATGGAAGAAGAGCCCGCTCAAAACACTTCCAAGAGATCAAGGGTTGAATTTGAATCCTCTCACTCAAATAGAATGTTTGGTAGTGGATCATCATCGACTCCATCGGGATCCTCTCCTGGATTCTCGACTATGCGAAGAACATTATCAAATTTCCTTGACCTTGGTTGTAGAGATGATGTGGATTCAAAAGTTTACAGGTTTCTCTATGCATGTGGTGTGCCATTCAATGTTCTTTGCTCACCTTATTGGCATGGAATGGTACAAGCCATCAATGGTGCCACTAAAGGATACAGGAGCCCTGGGTATGACAAAGCCAGAACTATGGGACTTGACAGGGAAAGAGCCAAAATCAATAGTGCTCTTGGAAAGTTTACAAATGATTGGTTCAACTATGGGGTATCCATTGTATCTGATGGGTGGACAAATGTTAAAGGCAAGCCATTGATAAATATTCTTGGTGTGTCTGCTAGCGGTGCGGTCTTCCTTTCAGCCCATGACTACTTGGATCGCTACAAGAGCGATATTAATATTGCACAACCTTTACTTAAAACCATTCAAGAGATTGGGCCATACAATGTCATTCAAGTCATCACTGATAATGCTGCTAATTGTAAGGCAACAGGAGCAATCATTGAGGATAAGTATCCCAACATATTTTGGTCAGGGTGTTTGGTTCACACCAAAGCAGCTAGGAATCGACCCCCCCCCCTCGAATCGATCCCGAATCGCGCTCCGGACGGAATCGATGAGGGATCGATTTTGTAAGCGCGATTCGGGATCGATTCCGTCAGGAATCGATTTTTCAATTCGCGAATTGAAGAGAAAAAAAAACGCTCCTTGCCATCTTGTAATTCGTTGGGGAATTGTCGCTCCTAGGTCGATCCCGAATCGATTCCCAATCGAACCCAAAGTAAAAAATCGATTCCTAAATCGATTTCCAGACCGATTCCGCGGACGGGCCGATTTTTGAATTTTTTTTTTTAATTTTTGGAATTTTTTTTAGGGTTTTTTGTTGTTGGGATAGGTCACTTTGGGCCATTAAAAGGTGAATGAGTCCATTTGGACTCATTCCATTGCTCATTTGTTTGATTGGGAAGAGTTTGAGAGCTTTGAGCATTGAGTGGGAGATTGAAGGGGAGATTGAAGGGGAGAGAGCTTGCAAGGGAGATTGAAGCTTTCATAGAGACATTCAACCACCATTGAAGAGCTAAAAGGTAGGCTCTATAAAATCATCTTTGTTTGTTTTTGCAATTTTTTTTCACTATGTTAAAAAATGGAAAACTTGCAATGTTCTCTTCTTCTACTCTTTCCAATATCTTCTTCTCCATCATTCTATTGCAGGGAACAAGTGACTCTCATCTTGAATCAAGAAACATGATGGGTATGTGGTTTTGGTTTTTCATTCCACTTCTTCTCATTATGATGGTGTTGGGAAGTAGATGTGGTGGTGGTAGTGATGAGGGGGAAGAGGTAGAGAGTGATGCATACCAAGAATAAGAGGAGGAAGGGGAAGAGGGTGATGATGATGAGGATGAGGGTGAGGGTGATGTGGGGCAAAGACAAAAAGACACAACACCTTTGTGGAAGTATGTGACAAGGCAAGGGGGAGGGAGAGGGGGTGGAACCACAAAGTTTGGATGCTCCCATTGTGGGAAAACATACACAGGTTCATATACCCGGGTGAGAAAGCATTTGTGTGGGGTTATGCCATGCGATGTAGGTAAGTCTCATGGAGTCAAAACTTGTGACAAAGTGGGAGCTAAAGAGAGAAGCAAATACAAGATGGAAGAAGAGGCCGTTCAAAACAAGTCCAAGAGATCGAGGGTTGATTCTGAATCCCCACAGAGAATGTTTGGTAGTGGAGCTGCTGTTGGATCATCATCGGCTCGATCGGGAGCCTCATCTCCCCATGGAGTCTCGCTTATACGAAGAACATTATCCGATTTCCTTGACCAAGGTTGTAGAGATGATGTGGATTCAAAAGTTTATAGGTTTCTCTATGCATGTGGTGTGCCATTCAATGTTCTTCGCTCACCCTATTGGCATGAAATGGTACAAGCCATCGATGGTGGCCCTCAAGGATATAGAAGCCTTGGGTATGACAAAGCTAGAACCGTGGGACTTGACAGGGAAAGAGCCAAAATCAATAGTGCTCTTGGAAAGTTCACAAATGATTGGTCGAACTATGGGGTATCCATTGTATCTGATGGGTGGACAAATGTTAAAGGCAAGCCGTTGATAAATATTCTTGGCGTTTCTGCTAGCGGTGCGGTCTTTCTTTCAGCCCATGACTACTCAGATCGCTACAAGATCGCTATTAATATTGCACAACCTTTACTTAAAACCATTCAGGAGATTGGGCCATACAATGTCATTCAAGTCATCACTGATAATGCTGCTAATTGTAAGGCAGCAGGAGCAATCATTATGGATAAGTATCCCAACATATTTTGGTCAGGGTGTTTGGTTCACACATTGAACCTTTTGATGCGTGATATTGTTAAGATGAAGGACAATAATTATCGATGGAATGGTGCCTTGTACAAGTCAAATTTATTACCAATCATAGCATGGCCCACCACATTTTTCGCAATCACTCTAAGTTGGATTTATTGAAGATTGCAAAGACTAGATTTGCTAGCTACTACCTCACCTTCAGGAGGCTTTTGAAGGTAAGAGAGGCATTGGCTAGTATGGTATCAAGTGATCCATGGCAAGAATTGAAAGACAGAGTTGCAAGTGCATCAGATAGAAGTGACTTTCAGGAGGTGGAGGACACCGTTCTTGAAGGTCATTTTTGGTCACAGGTTAGGTATGTTCTGCAGTTCACCAAGCCAGTTTATAACATGATTCGTTTTGCAGATACAGATCAACCGGTGATTGGGGAGGTATATGAGTAGATGGATAGCATGCTTGGTCAAATCAAAGACATTGTTGAGCAAAGGGATGCAGTCTTGTATGACCATATTCATAAACTTGTGGTCAAAAGGTGGGATAATCTAAATGTTCCACTCCATGCCCTTGCATATGTCCTCACCCCAAAATACTATTCTCCAATTTGGTTGGCCCAACCTGCACCTGGGGGTGGAGTCAGGAAAAAAACCCACACAGATCCAGAGGTTGCTGCTGGGTATATGCTTGCATTAGAAAAGTTGGTCCCTGATGAGGAAGAGTGTGCTCAAGTACGGAGTGAATTGAGCATATACATAAGTGAGCATGGACGCTTTGGTTCGCTGTTTGCAACCAAAGATCGAGACAGATTGGATCCTATCCATTGGTGGAACATGCATGGTTCTGGAGTCACATATTTGCATAAATTGGCGCTGAGGGTGCTATCACAGGTTGTTAATAGCTCTTCTGCAGAGAGGTGTTGGAGCACCTACAACTTCATCTATAGTGTAAAGAGAAACAGTCTGAATGTAGATCGCGCAGAAAGCTTGGTTTATGTGCACTACAACTTGAGGTTGTTGTCCCATTATTGTGAGGCGGCCAAGAATGATAGAACATTTTTGACTTGGGACAACAATCCAGAGGAGGCTAATGTGGAGGATGGAGCCATAGCATTAGAGCGCTTGGAGGCTGAACTATTGGGTGATCATGATGATCCAATTCAGACTACCCATACAGAGATGCCACCCCCAAGCAGAAGCAGCTTTCCGGATGCAGGAGTTTTGCCTTTAGCTTCACAACGTCCAATTTCAGCCCGCGGGGGCCATTCATCTTCTACTCATGTTCCACGATCACTTCCACCAGCACCTATTCCACCTAGAACACGAGAAAATAAATTGGAAGTTACTCGTGGCAAGCGGAAAGCTTAGTAGATTCATAGTAGTTTGTAGGTTGTAGTTTGTAGTTTGTATTTCATTTTCATGTTTATTTTGGCGGTTGGCGGCTTGGCCTATTTTGTAAACATTATGGCCTAGTTTGATGGCAAATATTATATGTTGAAATTTGAAGGTTGATGTTGTTGATGATTGATGATTGATGATTTGATGATGCTCATTTAATGAAAATGTTATAAGTTATAGCTCCTAGAATCTAGAAGACGAGATGATTAATCATTATTGTTATATCAATGTGTACTAAATGGTTATATGAATATCTAGATTCTATGTTTTGATGTTTTCTATAGCTAATTTGGCATAATACATGTTTTTTTAAATTTATATGCATCAAAATATATTAAAATATATATTATATAAAAAACGCTCCCGAAACGGAAGCTTTTGAAAATTTCGCTTTTCGCTCCCGCTCCTGCTCCCCGCTTCGCTCCCCTCTCCCAACAACATTGGTTCACACATTGAACCTTTTGATGCATGATATTGTTAAAATGAAGGACCCTAATTACCGATGGATTGGTGCCTTGTACAAGAGAGGTAAGAAAATGATCAAATTTATTACCAATCATAGCATGGCCCACCACATTTTTCGCAATCACTCTAGGTTGGAGCTATGGAAGATTGCAAAGACTAGATTTGCTAACTACTACCTCACCTTCAGGAGGCTTTTGAAGGTAAGAGAGGCATTGGTTAGTATGGTCTCAAGTGATCCACTGCAAGAAATAAAAGACAGAGCTGCAAACACAGCTGATAGACACGACTTTCAGGAGGTGGAGGTCACTGTTCTTGATGCTCGGTTCTGGTCACAGGTGCATGAGGTATGCTGAAGAATAATGAAGTATGTTGCATATCTTGTTTCATTAGGCTTTAAAGACTGCTTCCGTAATTTCATCCTATAGATTGCCAATGAGACATGGTGGTTGCAAATGAACATTTGTGCCTCTCTCGCCTCTAAAATAGTTTTTGAAATCCAAGATATTTTACCAATGTCATTTAGGACATTGTTATGGGCATGTACACAACAAGGAGTCCAAAAGATATACCTGTATCGACTTTGGACCATTAATCTGGTTGCTTTGCAAACATGTGCTCCATCTGTGATTATATGTACAACATTTGAAGGACAAATCTCATCAATTGCATCCTTCAACACTTCAAACATGAAGATAACGTCCTTCAGTTTTCCACTACAATCAATTGCTCTTAAAAAGTAGGGCCCTGCCAGAGATGTGACAATGATATTCAACAATTGCCTATTTTGAATGTTTGTCCAACTGTCCATGACTATTGAAACCCTAAATAAAACCATGATTGTTTGAGGTCCCCCATATGCCCCTGCATTCTTGTCACCCCCTTGTCTAACAATGATGTCCTCATTTTGTTGAAACCTGGGGTGTATATCCTTGCCTAGCAACTATGATTTTTTTCACCATTTCTTTGTAATATGGTGAATGGGCGACATTAAATGAAATTCCATTTTCCATGAAAAAATCAGCTAGAGCATCATCAGCCTCATCCCTATGCACAACATTATAGATTTTATGAATTTATTTAGCAGCAGCAACATTAGCAGACTTGTTCTTTTCAGAAGCTCTGTTTTTGAAATTGGCCAACTCGGACTTGGATTTGGCCAAGTTGACCGAGTTGACCCTTGACCAAGCTGACTCGGCTTTCAAACCGGATTAGGTAACGGGTTCGGTACCGAACCGATCGAGTTGATGTCTGACTCGGCTGGTTTGGTACCGAACCGGTCAACTCGGCCGAGTTCCAACTTGAATCAACCGAGTTGTCTGGGAAAAAAATCTGCTTTGTTCAGTTACTTAATAGATTTGGCAATACTAAATGGTAATGTTAAATTCTTAATGTAAAAGTGATATTTTCCTTATCTTTCATTTTCTATCCTTTTACTTAAATTTTTAACATTACCATTAATTGTTTTAGGATGTTTGAGAGTGGTTCCAACCTAATCGGACTTCATATGCAAAAAATAGAATTTTAGATCCCATTCAGAATTCAATAGACTTAACAATTTTCTGGATTCCAGGATTGCAAAGTTTCCACCAAATTCTATCATGTACGAGGGTATGGGATTGGCATTTAATCAAGCACATCAACCCCTCTATATACATTGATGTTGGTGGTGTTGATTGTTGAACTCCTCTGTCACGACCTTAATAAAAAATGTACTCTTCACTCAAGCAAAATCACCATAAGCATGGGAATCTTTATCAACCTTATTTTAACAATTGGATTGGGAAGTTTCATCAAAATTGTAGGGTGTTGAGTCATTGACTAATGTCCTTGGAAGATCAACTTTGAGATCAAGGATAAAATTTGATATATATCCCCATTTCCAAAATTTTTGGGGCTCATGTTTCAAACACGTCCCCGTTTCAGAAACTCGTCCCTGTTTCCCCATTTCGTGCAACTTAGAATCTAACCCTAAAGCTATAAGATGAACCCTAACCTCGTGCTTCTAGATGTTCATCTACTACTACAACTGCAATTGTAGATAACCTTGAGGAGTTTGAGCTTGAGCTAGATGATGATGCTATTGCCTATGACATTGCGAGTCTTGATTTTAGTTCTACTTCTAGTTCTAGCAGTGGTGATGAGTTTGATGACTGATCATGTTGATCAATGACATGTATGATGTATGATGTAGTGGTATCATATCAAGTTGTTTTTTGGACTCTTCGGGCCATTTAGGCCTCATTGATTATGTATTTTGTTCCAGAATCCAGATATGTATTGCACAATAGACTTCATGCCATTTGATATATTCACCCTTCTATGGTATATACTATATACATGAGCAGACTTTGGATATTTTCTCTCTAATGCTTTGGAATCATGGATTAGAATCTTTAAAATATTGTTTTTCTTTAAAATTTAAATATTTTATGTAGTTTTGAGTAAACCAAGTCATTAAATTCAAATCGGCCGAGTCATTGCCGATTCATTATTGAGTCCGAGTCCAAGTCCGAGTTGACCCTCGACCGATTCCGAGTCCTAGTTTTAAAACAATGCTCAGAAGTAGAACCCCCTTGAGACTCAACTTGCTTTAGTTGACTTTGATTCACCGAATCTTGGATATCATTGGAGGATGATAAAACCCTAGGTACCTTAAAAGGACGATCATTGTCTAGTCAGTTTCACTGACACCTCTGGCACCCATGTGAAGCTTGGTCAACTCCAACCGTTTTTGAAGATTACATGTTTAACCCTTAACCCTCTCACCAGATATGGAGAAAAGATGATGCCACTCTCTAGTGTAGCTTCCCTTAAACACATGGTTGCACAACATGCACATCCATTCTTCACAACCCCCACTGTTATTTTTCTTATTTTGAGTAATTTTCTTTACAAACTTTAGCAAGGGTTTCTTGGGGTTTGTTCTTTGGCTTTGGCTTTGGCTTGCAACTGGACTTGGAATAGAACTATTGTCTTGCCCACTAGGTGGTAGGCTCTCACTTTCCATGACTTCCCTGAATAGTACACAACATAGCATGTTTAAACTTTAGTTTGATGACAAATGTGCATGCTTAAAATTTAAAACAAACTCTGAAAATTAATTATTGAAATATGAAAAGTGAAAATTGTATTGCAACGTTGGATCTGATTTATCATTTATTTATTCAAGAAGTGTGTTCATTTATGCATGCCAAATAAATATTCAATGAACATAAAATGATAAATAACTGTAAGTGTGATTTGTTTTAAATTTTTAATTAATATGGAATATGAGTGAAAGACTGATGTTCTAGAATTTAAACACTAAACTGAAACTTGGGATTGGAGATTGGACATACTAGAATCATAATTTTTAATTTTTTTTGCAACTGAGCTAGGTGTATGATTGTATTGTGTCTTTGCCTCTTTGAGTAAAATGAACCATTGAACTATCTTGATTTTTGTATATACTCAAAATTTATAATGAACTAATAGTCTAATAACCAGAACTGAGAACAATGATAAGCGATAACATACAATTTAAAAAAAATGCAATTGATACAATAAAAATTCTAAAATTAAATTACTCATTAGCATTGATATAATAAAATAAGTTGCAATATTTATAAGATGAAATTGAATCATTGATATAATCAATTAGCACCCCCATAAAAGTATAATAAAATTTAAAAGTAACTCTTAATGCTTGCCCAGTCTTCCACTTGACTGATTGGTTTAATCTACATAAAAAAATGAAAATTTTTAAAATCATAAACTTCAGACAAAGAGTCGGCATTAACAAATAACAAATAAATTTAAATATTTTAATGTTCTGTGACTTCTGTCATCATCTGGATTCTTAATGTGCGCGATATTATGATTGTAAAATCAGATTGATTATTAATTTATTAATATCAATTCAGTGAATGAGAGATAGAGTATACTTTTGCAAAAATATGAACAGTATGGATAAGCACAACGAAGCTGCCAAGTAGTAATTTCGGGTCTAAATGGTCTTTTAGATGATATCAACCCTGTAAAAGGTCTTTCATATAAGAATGATGGCTCAAATAGGCGCTGAAGCAGTCACTATTAGCCTTAGGCAGTCTCTTTTACAATAGCGGTTGTGAGCTAAATTAAGAAATAAAAAACGGCTATTTCATTTAATTTAAGAGGAAAAGAGCAGAGATAAAATATAATTAATTGTATAATAATTTAATAAATTATAATACCCCACAAAAATCGTGTTTTACTTTTAAATTTATACACTAGTCGCTATATGGCACTATGCATTTTCGGTTTTCTAAGTCCTTCCACCTAGCCAACCCTGTCTGTCTAGGAAAAAAAATAATTTAATAATTTATAAATTAAATATTAATTCAGCATGGTAATAGACTATAGTATAAAGTTATAAACTATAATATCTCTGTAATTTGAAACCCGTGCATCACGATTTGAGGCCGCCTCTGCCGGTCAGCAATCCGGTCGGTTTTTGAAGCGGCGTGAGTTAAGTTTTGAGGCTGCCCAGCAATCAGACAGAGCACGCCAAGCTCAACAATCCGATGCGTTTTACACTCTGAAATTTTGAAGCTGCCCAACAATTTGTCAGAGCACGCCAAGCTCAACAATCCGACATGTTCTTCTTTGCTTGACTCAGCTCGGATCAACTCAGATCGACTCTCTCACACCCAGCACACTGCTCAGCTCGGTGCTCTCAATCTCTCACACCCAGCACACTGCTCGGCTCAGCTCTCTCACACCCAGCACACTGCTCGGCTCGGCTCTCTCACACCTAGCACACTGCTCGACTCTCTCACACTCAGACACAAACATAACGTGAATACTAAAACACAAATAGAGCATGAATATAGCTGCGGCGAGGGCTGTATTTATAGATTTTTTTTACAGTTTAGCATCCAAATCGGGCTTAGGATTTTTGTGGGAGAGATTGGCGTTTGGCAGGAGTTATTTCAATGAATTCATTAACCAAATTTTGGAGAGAACCCGTGGTAATTTGGCCCCCACGTATTTCGGAACGGCTGGGTGTTCCTGCTCGACGAGGAGCGTGTGGGCATTCTTGGGAAAACAAGGAGCGTGTGCGAGCTCCGAAAGACCTAACTCCAAAATTCAGGTTCCCAAGCTCCTGATTTTTGCACATCAACGTTCTCTAAAAGTTTTGCAGCTCTCGGAACCGTTCCTACTGATTTTGGGACGTTTCGTACCCATTCCTAAGCTCCCTGGAATGCGAGAACTTTTGGAATGAGTTCCCTAATGTCCGGGAGCGGTTCTTGTGCAACATAGCTATACAGGCTACAAGGCAAGCCTGTTCAGGCATTGGTGCATGACAGTGAGAACCTGTGCAATCTTTGGCTCAGGAGGATGAGACATCTGCATCACAAGGCACTGACCATACTGAGGGAGATAGTCACTGGTCTTTCAGACTTCAGTAGTGACTAGCAGGGGGTGTGCAAAGGATGTGCGCTTGGTAAGAATGCCAAGACGTCGTTGCCCAATAGTGAGAGTTGATCCAAGGGGGTCTTGGATCTGATCCATTTAGATGTACGTGGGCCTATGTCAGTTGCATCAATGAAGGGAGCATCTTGCTTTGTGTCCTTCATTGATTATTTCTCCAGGAAGACCTAGATCTACTTCATGAAGACCAAGGATGAGGTCTTCAGTTGGTTCAAGGATTTCAAAGCTGAGGTGGAGAACCAAATAGGAAAGAAGATCAAGCTGCTGAGATCAGACGAGGGTGAATATACCTCCAATGAGTTCAAAGATTTCTGCAAGGAGGTAGGAATCAAGAGGGAGGATACAGTTGCCTACAACCCACAACAGAATGGGGTTGCAGAGAGGAAGAACAAGTCCATCATTAGTTTTGTAAAGGCCATGATCCATGATTAGAGTTTGCCATTGTTTCTATGGGTAAAGGCATGCAACACAACAGTGTATTTACAGAACAAGAATCCTCACAAGATCTTGGAGCACAAAACCCCAGAGGAGGCATTTACAGGGGTGAGACTTGAGGTAGGGCATCTCAAGATTATTGGTTGTCCATTCTACATCCACGTGCCTATGGAGAAGAGGACAAAGTTGGATCCTTCTAGATAGAAGGGAATTTTTGTGGGATACAACAAGAATTCAAAAGCTTATAGAGTTTTCATGTCAGGACAGTGGAAGATAGTGGTGAGCTGGGATGTCAAGTTTGAGGAGAACTTGGCCTCCAGGAAATCTCATGATTTACGCACAGTTGCAGAGGACATAGAGCAGTTGGCTTCGAAGGGTGAGCAAAGCTCATAGACTCCTAGTGCAGAGAGCCAACCTTCAAGGGAAGAGGAGTTAGCCCCTTTCCAGATCAACTAGGAGACCTAGGTGGTTTGAGTAGACATTGAGGGATGCTTGGGAGCATGTAGAGGCACCTAGGAGTACTTTCAGAGAGAGCAGGTCACTAAGGCAGTTCTCGACTTATATGGCCTTGATGACTAACATCATAGACTCAGAGCCGTCTAGCTTTGAGGAAGCAGCCAACCAACAGGTATGGAGAGATGCCATGGTGGAGGAGTACAACTCATGAAGAATGATGTCTAGGAGATTGTGCCGAGACTAGAAGGGAAGTCAATGGTGACATCTAGGTGGATGTTCAAAATCAAACGTGCAGAAGATGGAAGTTTGGGGAAGTTCAAGGCGAGATTTGTGGCTAGAGGATTCTCTCAGAGAGAGGGAGTTGACTATGAGGAGACCTTTGCTCCTGTTGCCAGATATGCTTCTATCCGAGCCGTTATATCTATTGCTTCAGAGATAGGGTGGAGGATTCACGAAATGAATGCGAAGATAGCCTTCCTCAATGGGATCATTGAGGAAGAGGTATATATAGAGCAGCCATAGGGATTTGAGGTACATGACAGAGGGTCACATGTGTGCAGGCTTAGGAAATCCCTGTATGAACTCAAATAGGCACCCAGGGCATGATACTTCAGGATTAACAACTATTTGTAGAGCATGGGCTTCACCAAGAGTGAGATAGGTTCCAACTTGTATTTCATGCTTGATGGATATGAGCCACTCATCTTGGTGCTCTATGTGGATGACTACATACTCACAGGGGCAGAGAAGTTGATTGCAGGATGCAACTCAAACTTGGTGACATAATTTTAGATGATGGATATTGGGCTGATGCATAACCTTCTAGGGCTGGAGGTATGGCAAAGATCGGGAAAGATCTTCCTTGGACAGGGGAAGTACACAGTGGAGATTTTGAAGATATTCAGGATGGAGGACTATAGACTGATAGCCACATCGATGGTGACCAACCTAAAGAAGGTTGATTCTTCAGAGTCAGAGTTGGCAGATTGCAGACTGTACAGACAACTTATTGGGTCCTTGATGTATCTGGTCAACGCTAGGCCAGAAATCTATTTTGTTGTGAACACCTTGAGCCAATACATGGTGGACCCGATATAGGTGCACTGGATCACAACAAAGCATGTGCTCAAGTACTTGCAGGGCACAGTAGAGTATGGTTTGAGGTACCTTGGTGGAGATGGGGTGAAGTTGCAGGGCTACTCAGATTCAGACTGTGCAGGGAGTGATACATATCGGAAGAGCACTTCAAGTTGTTTCAATTTTGGGTCGACAACAATTTCTTGGTTCAGCAGGAAGCAGACTTTAGTAGCACTCAGTTCAGCAGAAGCTGAGTACATGGCAGCCAGCTTGGCAAGTTGTGAAGCAATTTCTCTTGGCAAACTGCTTACAGGGTTATTTGGTCAGGAGCTGGAGCCTACAGTGATTCATTGTGACAAACAAAGTTGCACAAAACACTCGTAGAATCTAGTGTTTCATGACAGGTCAAAGCACATTGAGATCAAATACCATTTCATCAGAGACAGGGTTGCTGAAGGGAGCAGTCGAGCTCCAGTACATTCCTACATATGAGTAGGTTGCAGACATACTCATCAAATCTTTGGTGAAAGGGAAGTTTGTCTTTTTTCGAGACAAGCTTGGGGTGGTGAAGAATACTTTCCTCCCTAAGAGGGAGTGTTGATGACTGTAGCTACGACAGGTATTTCCTTGGGGTGTGTCTAACGCATGGAAATCGTCATTAAATATTTCTTAGCTTTTGAAGGTTCACTTTCATTTATTAATTAAGTGAATGTTTCTTTATAAAGTGAGTTTTAAGTTAATTTAATAAAATGTCTAAGTTAAGATATTAGTGATTTAAATTAAATGTGGGCCATTGATCTCAAGTCACAATTAGATTTAATCTTGACCATTGAGATTAGGGATTTGACCCAACTCAAAATTATAAAAAAGGCAGCAAAGTTTAAGAAAAGACACATTAATTATTCAGGAGTTTTGTGTAGTTAAGAGAAAATCAGAGAAGGGCATTTGATTTTCAGCCATTGGCGAGGAGAGAAGACAAAGCAGTGAGCAGCCATTAATTACTGAGCAGGCCATACAGAAGTCCGTACAGTGTATGGATTCACTGTGGTAGCTTCACGTGTGAGCAGCAGAGACCGCAGGAAGAATTACACGCTTGACCGTACAGACCAGCGGTACAGCAGAGGCCGTACAGACCGTACGGTTCAGTTTGAGGGTGTTTTCGGGCAGATTTCTGAGAGCTGGAAAATTTGCAGGTTTGCTGTGTTTATATTTTTCCTCAGCCATTTTCCCGAGCCCAGGAGCTCTTGTATGTTCTGAAATTATTTCAACAATGAACTGATTTGAAGAGCAGAAAATCAGTGTGTGTTTGTTGGATGAGTTTTCTTAGATTTTTGCTTCTGCTGAAAATAACCTGTTAAAAATCAGTAAAGTCTAAATAGTCTAGTTCTGATTATTTATCTAGCGCTGGTTAGACAAGTTAACAGTTCCTCATTAATTTTTATTAAGCCCTCATTCAGCTTTGTTCCTAAGTTTGCCAAAGTGTCTGCTTGTGAATTGAAGAGCCTAAGCACATTGAAAAATACAATACTTTTAAACCTGTTAGCTTCATTTTTAAGCCTGTGAAGGGTTCTACTGAGCTTGCCATCATGAGAAGAAGAGGGATAATTCATGGGATCGATGAAAATCACTGAGTCTTTGAGAACTAGAAGGTTTTTAACCCTTTGCGAGTCGATCAATCTCAACCCTTGAAAGAGTGCAAGCACCTCTGCCTGGTTATTTGTCATTTTTCCCAGACCCCATTGAAAGGAAGTTTCCTGACTTTCATTGGGATCAAATAATATCCCCGATGCATTTACCACCTCTGATTGAGTTCATTCTTTATCAAGAAACTCTGAAATGGGGCTTCAGTATTTATATGTTTATGTCACAGCATTTGTTTTTCTTGGAGCATTTATGTCATGTTTTCTATATCAATGTGTGAGCTGCTTGGAAAGAAAGGTTGTCCACATTGTTGAAATTAATGCATATGTAATTGTACGTGGTATGTTGAGAGGATGATGGCTTTAATCATCACATGTTATACATGGAAATTAACAATACTTATTTTTAAATGACAATTTAACTGTGCTATCATCCTTAACTGCTTTATTTATGCTGCTAAGAAAAGGTTTCTTTCAATAAAGACATCCTATTTGTTTACATTTGCAGAGATACTTCTGAAACATCGGCCTTCTATTAATAATATGTCAATGATTGGATAATAATGCTATTACTTCACCTTAACATATATGATGCTTTAATCTGCCTTTGTTTTGGTTTATTGTTGATCTAAGGCAGTTTTTCTGCTTGTAGGTGAAGGTATCAATTTATGGTTTTTTGGAATGCTGGTTACATTAAAAGCGCTAGGAAATGAAACGGGTGATTCTTATTCACTCTATGAACTAATGGTCCCTCCAGGGTGGAGTATTCCAAAACATATTCGCACACAGGAAGATGAGACTTACTACATGCTTGATGGTGAATTGGTGTGGATTATTGGAGAACAAGAACTTCCTGCTACAAAGGGTTCATTTCTTCATCTTCCTCGATTTGTTCCACATACATTTGAAAATAAAACAAATAAAACAGCATACATGCTGTGCACATGTGCTCCTGGTGGTTTTGAGAAATATTTCCTGGATGTTGCAAAAATGGTAACAGCTTCAGAAAATGTGCTCCTTGAACATAGCAATTATGAAATTAATCTGGCTTTTAAGATGGCTGAGGAGTACGGACTTGTTTTTGTTGGTCATCAAAAGAGCACAGGCAAGGCTTTTTCATTCATCGATTCTCTGATGGACAATTGCAAAAACATATCTTTTCTGTTCTTAGTACATGGCTTTTGAATCTTTGATATGTAAACTTCCTGCATAATTTGACTAACATATTTCTTTGTTGATATAGACTTATGGTATCTTGTCATCTTAATGTCCTCATTGTTTCTAAATTTTAAGAGACGTCAGTGAGATATTTTTGAATGCAAAAGCCTCGCAGCTTAGTTCATAATGTTGTTAACTCACAAGTCTGCACCAAGAAGATGAACAGATCCGCGAGATAACTCTAGGCAATCTAACCATGTCAATGCTAGATCTCTTTCCGTTGGGCTGGTTGTTTTCCAGCCCAGTGGGGGGGGTTGTCCATAGGATGTTTGTGTGCTGTTTGTTAGTGTATAATCTGTGCGAATTAGAATTAAACCAGCACCCTACACTGCCATCAAAGTCCTTGAAAGCACTCGAGAACAGTGATCAAACTATGAATTAAATTATGGAAGATTGAGATTAGTTTCTTAATAGAAATTTCAGCAGTGATTAGATGGAAAATTGGAAAAAAATTTGAGGCCTAGGTGAAAGTAAAATTAAAGGTAAGTGCATAGCAATGACAACACAATCCCGCCCTCACGGGTGTGGCTCATTGGCGGTTCACTTGATATGAAGTCAGATGTTGTAAATTGGAGGTCACGAGTTTAAATCACACCCGGCTTTACCCGTGTCCCATGCTTGCGGGGTGTGTGGGGCACCTAGGGGTATAGTGGTAGTGGGATTGGATCCCTGGACACCGTGTCACGTGAGTACCAGCCCAGTCTTCAGTTGCCGATTCCCCTAGCACAAAAAAAATAAAAAATAAATGACAACACAATACCTGCAGCACATTTGAACTTAAAAGACAACCTTATGAACTCAAAGAGCTAGAAAAGAAGCATAGTTGATATATTAATGAAGAGGCAGAGAGTAAATCATAGACATCAACAAATCACCTACTGCCTTGTCAATCTCTGGCACAGAGTAATGGAAGATGCTGTCAAGTCTGGAATGGAGGAAGGAAGATGATTATGAGCTCCTGAAACCTGTGTAAGAAAATATAACCTCGTGAACAAATGTCTTCACCCCTTCTGTCTAGAATCCAAGAGATAGAAGAGAGAGGGAGAATGGTGTGCCATAGGTGTGAGAGAGAGAAAGGGATTGAACTGGGAGTCAAGTAATCTGCATGGCATGGTTTCATCTCCTCAAATTCTCCCTCGTAGCAAAAAGCGATCCACTGAAAGTACAAATCTGCTCAAAATACTTCTCTAAGGCATCCTCTTTGATGAATACCTGCTGCTTTCTAAACATAAATACATGATCTGCTGGAAGCCTGGAAATATCTCTTTAGGACGCTCTTAGTTCATGAATATCACTGTCTTTAGGGCACCTCTGTTCCAAAATACTGCTGTTGATTTTCAGGCTTCCCTCATCAAAACCACCTCACTAAGGTGTACTCCTCTAACATTAACTAGCACGTAAAACTCAGCATCCATTCTGGTGTAAGGGTCCAAATCAAGTTTCTAGAAACAACAGAATTTGCATGCATATCTTAACAAGCTGGAAACCACCTGTGCTAGAGCATGCTCTTCTCCAAAAAGTTTGGCTGCTTTCTAATTGTGATGTCCAAATCTGCTGGAAATAATTCCTTGAAGCGTTTCTCTAGAAACATCACTACTGTTTACCAATTGTATCCACCCCAAAACCTGCTGGAAATAGGCTCAACAGAGCTCTTTCCTTTAGAATATGCTGCTGTTTTCTAATAATAACTACAGAAACAACTGCCAACTGATCACGTGCCTGAGTGATCTTGGGGAGATTACTTGTCACCGTATCTGATCTAGTAATCTTGGTGTCTTTGAGCTTCTCCCTTAACACCATCTCCTTGTTTGTATTGCTGCTCTGAAAAAGATTTGTTAGAGCTACAAACATCTCCCTGTCTAACTTCTTCTCAGGTATGTGAGGAAATCAAATAATCCTTCACCGTATCTAAGATGATCCTCTTGCCTTTCACGTCCTTTAAGTTATGGGTGGCCAGGTCCTTTGGATCCATCAGTGGGGTCATTGCTGTGTTAGCAAACTCCCACAACCCTTTCTCCTTGAGAACCAATGTGACCCTCGCCTTCCAAGGCACGAAGTTCAATGCACCCTCCAGCCCGTCCTTAAACCTCAAACTAGTTGAGACCATCTCCAAATCAGAAATTTAACGAGGAATAACAAACTGCTGACCTACTATCCATTGCCTAGACCTGCTGCCCAGACTTACTATCTGTTGCCAGGACTTCCTTCGGTCTGCTTGACTTCTGTCCAGGGTCTGTTTGGGGCTCCTCGAGCTATCTACTTGTTGCCTGGTTACTTTTTTGGGTTGCTCGACCTTTCTGGGTTGCTCGACAGCTTTGTTGGGCCTTCCCGCGGCTACTCGACGTATTGTGGACTGTTCTGGAGGCAGTTTATTTTGCCGACGATTGGCCCATGCTTGACTGCTGCTATAGCTTTGCTGTCTACTGGCAGTTCCACTGCCTTCTTCCCCCCCCCCCCCCCCAATGGCTCTGTTTCGCTTGGCTCCCTCAGCACTACCACCATGCCGTTCTCTTTGCCATTTGCGCGGCTGTTGGCTGGCAGTTGTTGATGTGGTTGTAGTCTGTGATTCCTCCCGCCGCTCGCTACTGCTCCCTCTGCTCTCGTAGGAAACAATTGCTATGGCAGTCCTGCTTCACGTTCGCACGACCATGCCAACCTCCAACTGTCGGCTCTGTCTCTGTCACAATCCCTCCCGTGGATCCAATTCCTGGAAGGGAACATGGCACTAGAATCTGGGGCTTTCTCATAAAATTCAGCCCATTCATTAGATTCACAGTAATTAAATAAATGTGTGCAGATGCAAATCAAACAAATATGCACATCGGAATTAAAACTCATCCACACACACATCATATGCATATAGCATATAGAAATCAGTCATCAATTTAAACATTTCAGAAGTAGATACATAGACAGAAGAACACTTATCTTCATTGTGCAATTGTCCCAAACAATTAGCTATGTCGCTGCAACGTTCCACCCAACTGTAGGCCAGTTGTGTTCATCAATTTTTTCAACACAACTGCCACCCCCGAGCTGGGCATGATTCTTACAAGGAAAGGGGACATTCAAGCTCATACACAGCCAAAGCAATCATTCCTCCAAGCCAAGCCAGCCCACAGCTGGGTTTATCAGGTTAATTCTGAACCCTCTGCATTTATGGATGCTTGCACTCAAGCTCAAGCCAACACAATAGATACCCATTACCCATACCCCAACATACTCTTTCTACACACAGCAAAAACGGTCATTGGGCAGGGATACACATTCACAGCAAAGGTATTTTACAAAACAGGCTCCATGGGTTTTTCCCAAAACGTGGGCACACCAAAAACGGATTGTGGATGGGGAAATCGTCCACAGGGAACCGACCCGATTTTTCCATGGGTATTTTGGGCATCTAAATGGCCAAAACGGCCCCAATGAAACCCCAAATCAAGCTCCCATACCCCCAACCACTTAGCAACACAAAAACGCCCTCTTCCCAACTGAGAAACAAGGGAAACGTAGGAAAACATGGAGGAAAAACGCCCAGGCAGCTCCAAAAACGTGAGAGAGGCAAAACTGGTTGATGGGTAATGGCTTGGGCAACAAATTCATGGTTCTTTTCTTACCAAGGAAGCCAAAAACGTTTTTCCATACAGGATGGTTGCCCATACTCGAATTTTGGATAGCCATACCTCTCATTCCCCAAGGCATTAACTACCTCAACCAACTTTTGGGAGAAATGAATGATTGGGTACAAAAGTCAACATGGGTAGTTGAGTTTTTGATGGGTTATCTCATTGACACTTGGCTTGACTTGATTGGCTCAAGGGTTTGAATGTTTTTCCTCCCAATTCCTTGTAAAATCATGCCCCCATCTCTTGTTGCATTGCATAGCTAGGTGTGGGTATTTTATTAAAATGCATATTTACAATTCCACTGTGCCTGGCTAGCACATAAACCATATGCATCAATAAATCGATGGCGGGGCCTTGGCCTTGAGCTCCTCACCATGATTTTATAATTACATTATTTACATTTTAATACAATGGGGTCAAAATCAGGATATTACAATCCCCTCCCCCTTGGAATAACACCGGCCTCGGTGTTCCAACACTTAGGAATATATACCCACTTATACACATGTCTCAAAATTCACAAAATGTGGCAGGTCTGTTCTGCGTTCATCTCTTTACTTTGAACTTTCAGGATCAAGTCCTTTGGCTTCCTCAAGCTGCTCCTGATAGCTTGATCTTCCAGTTCTGTAGGTGGGCATTGCTCCACAGCAATCCCTTCTGTTTATTTATCTTCCAGCTGATCTACAAGTCTAGAATTTCATGGATTCCATCTTCCTTGTTGTCCTGGAAACTATTCGAGGAATATATTTAGCCAAAACAAATAGCTTTTGGTCTGCTGCCATGATCAATATGCACAACTGGCCTACACTTTGCTCACTAGCAACACTTGGCTAAAAACAACTGCAACAGATGGCTTTCAATTCCTCAACTATGAGATTCATCATGACAATTCCTGTTAGGACAAGCATAACACAATATTAAAATTAGTCAATTATTTTCCCAATTGACATGGAACGTCCATGCTTTACTCATGAGACTTCCATACTTTTCATGCTTTCCCAACATACACATGAACTCATTCATGTTCATCCTTTCACAGGAATTTTACTATTTCAGCATTCACAATTTATTTTCATCTATGACATGCACTCAACAATCTTTTGATTTTAAGATGCATCAGTCAAAAGGAAAGAGAAGAGTAAGAGTTTCCCCTTCTTAGTCTTGTTTCAATCTGGAGCCACACCATCACTGTGGTTTCATGCTCTTTAGCCTTTTTCACTTCAATGTGAATGCTTGACTTGCCATTTCTTGGCTATGGCACTTAGTGTTTAAGGATTTTCAAGCAGGGAACCTTTTCCCATTGTTGCTTCCAGAACCTTTGGCTACTAGGACCTACACATGTCCACTAGCACCATCTTTCATTACTGCTCATACTGAGCTCTTTAGGATGGTCACATGTCCGCATGCATCCTCCAGATGCTTTCACAGTCCTTGCTCCCAACAATACCTACACTCAAACATTGAATTAATTCACATGTTCAGTTTATTCTCATAGGGTTTATTTCTAAACAAGAGTTTAAGAAATCATAAACAATTCATATACACATGGATATTCATAAGCAAGAAGCTGCAAGATAACCAAACACTTATCTGTATGGGATGTCTTCACTTTATTCCACAGGATCCTTCTTTGTTTTACAAGCCTTGGATTTCCCGTGGACACAATAATGAATGTTGGGCCAGCACGCAGGCTACTCCACAACCATTCAAATAGGCAATGTCAGGCCAGTACGTTGACTGAGTTTATCAACCATCTCATTTAGGAATATGCTAGGTTAGTGCTCTGACTACTTTTATTAATTAATTAAAGAATGTTTGGCCAGCACGCCAACTGCTCCAAAACATCAAGGGTTTAGTGCCCCCACCAACTACTCTCTGAATTTATCAAGCATTTGTAGCGCTCAACCAGTTACTCTCTGGATTTACTAATAATTTATAGCGCCTGACCAGTTACTCTCTGGTTTAACCAAGAATTATGGTTTTTTTAGAGTCCTTGCTTTCCTGCAATGACCAAGGTTTCCAACAAAGAAACAATAGTGTATCAGCTTAGCTGTTAGAAGACTTGTACCTGAAATCTTTATTATTCCCAACAAGAAAATAAATGAAAATGAATACTTATCTGTATTGTGCATTTTCCTTGCTACTCCACAGGTTTCCTTCTCTGCTTTACAAGCCTTGGATCACTTGTGGGGTGGATGCTTGGCCAGCAGACATGCTGCTCCGCAACATCATCCGAATAGGCAATGCCAAGCCAGTACGCCAACTGGGTTTATCAGGAATCCCAAAAATCAGTATGCTAAGCAAGTACGCCGACTGGGTTTATCAAGCATTTCAAAAATTAGTATGCTAAGCCAGTATGCCGACTGGGTTTATCAAGCATACAACGACCATTTCCAAGCCAGTTCTCCGACTGGGTTTGTCAGGAAATAACACCCTTCACCAATACCTCCACAACATGCAAATAGCCAATGCCAAGCCAGTACACTGACTGGGTTTATTAGGCATCCAACAACCATTCACCACAATATCCACACAACCAATGCCAAGCCAGTACACCGACTGGGTTTATTAGGCATACAACAACCATTGCCAAGACAGTACACCGACTGGGTTTATCGGGCAATAAGAACAACATAATATGATTACGTGTCTCCTTCTCTTATGCAACCAGTGGTTCCCTTCAGGAACTCCATAGGTGACTCACTTGACTGCAGGTTAGCATGGCCCCACAATACCCTACTCACACTACACAAGGATGATGCCCCTTTCCTGTTACACAGCTCCTCGAGTCTATCCATCTCTTCTAGTGTCCTTTAGTGTGAGCGTAGAAAGGTTACCACTTCCCATATAGTCCTCTCGAGCACTCTTTCTTAACTTTGCCTCTTACGTGCAACACCAGATTGCATCTGTGTAAGTTGATAGCACAAGAAGGATAAGCAGGCTCATCAGTATTGTTGCTCAAATTGTAATCATATTTCATAACATTCACTATCAAGTATTGAAACACCAGGAACGCGTCCATTCCCTTAGGGTGTAGTCAATATTGACAACCCTAACATAACCCATCACCCGAAAGGTATGCATCCCTTTCTGATGTGAGTCATGTAGGCCCTAATCGTACTCAAACAGTCTGAAATAATACTGAAATAATAAAACATGATCTGCATATTAAATCTGATAGCTAGACATGTATATTCTTAGTTAGGGTTACAGAATACTCATTCGTTTCACGGATGTATCTTTTCTTCATTTGCAAAGAATGGGGGCTCCATTCTCTGAGTCAACAATCCTTCGGTTTTCCACCCAAATCCTTTCACGTTCCATAACCCACACATCCCTTTTGGGCATAACTTTACTGTCTCACTCACATGCTCTACCAACATGTAGTTCGGTTGAGACATTATCAATATGGCGTTTCACCCGAAACCCATTTCCAAAGCATGGGATCCTTCCCATCTAGATTGGCTTCTGCAGGCCACCACACATGGTCTTCCTGCAATGTGTCATCTTGGCACACTTATCAAATAGCCAAACAGTCAGCAACATTTAGCAATAAGCTTCAAATCTGATTGTTCCATAACCAATCAATGTCATTAATAATTAATTTCAATATGAATTTGCAATTTTGTCTACTACAAAAATTGATTTGCTTAGTAATGAGGCTATCCTCATATTGTTTGGCCCTCGTAAGTGGTATCACTCTGTCCATTATGGTTTCACCCTTGCTACCATACATGAACATCCACCTACAACATGTCCTCCTGACACAATCTTATATAAGCCAAACAGTCATTAGCAATTATTAGCAAAATTTTGAATTTGAAATTCACAAATCTGTTTCATGCATTACTTAAATTCCACAACCATTAGAACCTTCTCATAACCTTTGGCCTCTATACATGGTAGATCTTGGTCTTTACTATAGACTTATCCTCATTGCCATATGCAAGACTTTTCTACCTGAAATCTGAAACTTCAATCAGCCAAACACGTTGTGAGTATCTTATGCATATAATCCTTTCATTGCTACAACAGTCACTGAGGTAATCTCAGAATTATAACACTCAATAATTCAAACACCTTCAGCTGTTAACATTTGAAATGCAATGAAATATATATATATCATAATAGAATTGCAAGACACGGGTACATTCTTCATGCAATTTAAATAAACTGTAAATACTCATTTCTTCACAGCCATATCATTTTTATGCAACTCTGTCCTTCCAACAGAGCACTCTGGTATCCCATCAACATGTCTACCTTCTTCATGCAATCATTCTCCTGCATTCATAACAGCTCATGAAATGGTCTCAGTACTAACAATAGTTCACCATTTCATCTATCATCTAATTGCATTGAAATATATATATCACAACCATGCATTCACACAATGCATCTCAACATGTGCACCCGCACATATGCATGCACATACACAACATTTACATAATATTTTGATGTACATTCACTTAATGCATAACCCCTCATTGCAACCTTGCATTAATCCATGCATATTATGTACTCACGCATATTATGGCCTAACCATGACTGCCACTCATAGCATGCACTACCACAACAGGACCATAAGTCCTAACTTGCGTTGGTTGTTAAACTCACAACCGATCGACATACAAAAATGACATGATATAATTTCGTATGAATGCATTGAGATTTCTAAGCAATTATAGGGTGTAAGGATCATTGCCTTCACTTACCCACACCTCACCATACTTGGTAGGTTGACATTTACATTCGGGCACTCAATACCACATGCAAACCAAATCAACATAGTTCAAACATAGTCGAAGGGATTTTACCAAATCCTCTTTCAACATTCATGCAATTATGCACCAATAACCATTACCTGCATGGTTGTCATTAACATCACTTGATGTTACCTGATCGGTTGACCTCTTACCAAGGCTACACAGTCCTTTCGCCAACCTCATGATCACAGATTTGTTGCACCATCCTTTCTTCATAAGGTTGTTGGTCTCGTGCAACAACGTCATCAACTTCTTTAGCCATGCTCTGATGGTATTTTGTCCTACAACCAATGCGGACACAACTAATTATTAGCAACCACCATAATTATTTCAAGTGGCTCATTGCATATGACCTCACTAGTTTACCAATCTGCAATATCCTATTCATGCACAAACATTTTCACATGCACTGTCCAATGTTTATTAATATGCCCTTTGGTGCATATTCATTTCATTGATGTAATCTCTTGCAATTTCAACATTCCTATGCCATAGTTTACATGCATGACAATTTCATAATTATAAATACGATAGCAAAACAGGGGTTAAGGAATTCTCCCTTTCCAATCCCTCATCGTAGTATGGAATCCCTTTTCCATATCATAGTTGCTCCGATTTCCTTCCAGTCATGCAATTCTTATTCAAACTTTGGTCATGCATCCCTGTTCTCCTCTGGACAAGCTTTCCAACGCCTATCTCCGTGCGCCATTCCGATCCAGGACATGGAATTTACATTCTTCCAAAAATACAAACTTTGCCCAAATTTCTGCACTTTTACACGGCTGCAATTTTATTCTGGAAGGCCAACTTCAGCTGCTTGCAGAAGTAAATTTAGGAAGAATCATGAAAACTTATCTACCGGGCGAAGGTAGTCCATATAACAAGGAACATTCAGCAACCTTCAGATCCCTGTTCCGATGCACCAGCCAATTTCTATAAAATTCGGGGTTTGGCTACTTTTAACTTTTCACTTTTTCCCCAAAATCTCAAAATTTGGCCAAAAATGGCTATCTCCCAATCTATGCATTTCTGGGAAATCTTCGTCTAACGGAAAATGTCCGTATTAATGAGAAGATGAAATGTCTAGTTTAGTAAAATTTTTGATTCCCACATCTAGGGTCACTTTTACTATCCACAAGCTTTTCAAAATCCCAAAAAAGTGGCCCGGAACAGTGCTTTTTGGCCTTCTAGTTCACCCCGACTCCACATCCTTTGGAGTTCGGCTCCAAGATTCCAAACTTAACACTATGCCTGCTCCATGGCCGCGCCATATCAATTTCAGCTCAAACCGACCTTTCGTCAAGCCTCCGGACACTATCTTACAAAAGTCACTATTCTCCATTTTCTGTCAAATTGGAGCATACTGGGTTCAGGACCCTCTCTGGTTCTTTCATGGCCTTCGTTAATGGCCTCCAAACCCCATAGGAATCATCTCATTCTGAACTCGATTGCTCCTTCTACCCAAAAATTAAGTTTTGGGCTTTATATTTTTTCCTGGCTCCTCCCTTTGCGACTGTTGCGGGATTTAACCTTAAAATCGCCGACCGCATCGCAGATTTTAGCCCTAAGATTGCCGCTGAATCGCAGGTTTTAACCCTAAGATTGCCGCCGAATCGCAGGTTTTAACCCTAAGATTGCCGCCGAATTGCAGGTTTTAACTTTAACTTTTGCGACCGTTTCGCTGGTCCTGGCCTTATCTTCGTTGCCCGCAATCCTCCGTTGCTACGACCGCGTCGCAAATTTTAAGGCTAAAATTGTCGCCCGCGTTGCAAATTTTAAGCCTAAAACTGCTGCCCCGTTGCAACTTTTAAGCTTAAAATTGTCGCCGCATCGCAATTTTTAAGCTTAAAACCGCCGCCAGTTCGACATTCTTGGGCTTAACTTTGCCGACAGAGTCTTTTCTCCGTGACCGTTTTGGGCGCAAAATTTTAACCAAATTTTTGCCGACCTTGGCGCAATAGTTATGGTTAAGATCACCGACAGAGACTTGAGCAAAATTTCCAACACTTAGAAAATTTTTCAAATTTTCAAAAACAGTTAGAAAATTTTCTGAAATATTTTCCTTTTTTTTTAATGTTTAGTGCTGGACAGGAGGCATACTTACCTCTGCATTGTGATAGGTAGCCCATGAAGGCCCAATGTTGCAACCAGTAGCTTTGATACCATTCTGTCACAATCCCTCCCGTGGATCCAATTCCTGGAAGGGAACATGGCACTAGAATCTGGGGCTTTCACATAAAATTCAGCCCATTCATTAGATTCACAGTAATTAAATAAATGTGTGCAGATGCAAATCAAACAAATATGCACAGCGGAATTAAAACTCATCCACACACACATCATATGCATACATCATATAGAAATCAGTCATCAATTTAAACATTTCAGAAGTAGATACATAGACAGAAGAATACTTATCTTCATTGTGCAATTGTCCCAAACAACTAGCTATGTCATTGCAACGTTCCACCCAACCGTAGGCCAGTTGTGTTCATCAATTTTCTCAACACAACTGCCACCCCTGAGCTGGGCATGATTCTTACAAAGAAAGGGGACATTCAAGCTCATACATAGCCAAAGCAATCATTCCTCCAAGCCAAGCCAGCCCACAGCTAGGTTTATCAGGCTAATTCTGAACCCTCTGCATTTATGGATGCTTGCACTCAAGCTCAAGCCAAAGCAACAGATACCCGTTACCCATACCCCAACATACTCTTTCTACACAGCAAAAACGGTCATTGGGCAGGGATACACATTCACAGCAAAGGTATTTTACAAAACAGGCTCCATGGGTTTTCCCCAAAACGTGGGCACACCAAAAACGGATTGTGGATGGGGAAATCGTCCATAGGGAACCAACCCGATTTTTCCATGGGTATTTTGGGCATCTAAATGGCCAAAACGGCTCCAATGAAACCCCAAATCAAGCTCCCATACTCCCAGCCACTCAGCAACACAAAAACGCCCTCTTCCCAACTGAGAAACAAGGGAAACGTAGGAAAACATGGAGGAAAAACGCCCAGGCAGCTCCAAAAATGTGAGAGAGGCAAAACTGGTTGATGGGTAATGGCTTGGGCAGCAGATTCATGGCTCTTTTCTTACCAAGGAAGCCAAAAACGTTTTTCCATGCAGGGTGGTTGCCCATACTCGAATTTTGGACAACCATACCTCTCATTCCCCAAGGCATTAACTACCTCAACCAACTTTTGGGAGAAATGAATGATTGGGTACAAAAGTCAACATGGGTAGTTGAGTGTTTGATGGGTTATCTCATTGACACTTGGCTTGACTTGATTGGCTCAAGGGTTTGAATGTTTTCCCTCCCAATTCCTTGTAAAATCATGGCCCCATCTCTTGTTGCATTGCATAGCTAGCTGTGGGTATTTTATTAAAATGCATATTTACAATTCTATTGTGCCTGGCTAGCACGTAAACCATATGCATCAATAAATTGATGGCGGGGCTTTGGCCTTGAGCTCCTCACCACGATTTTAGAATTACATTATTTACATTTTAATACAATGGGGTCAAAATCGGGATATTACAGTCTCTGCCCATGACCCTGTTTGACATCGGCTATGGCTGTTGCGGCCTTACAGATCTTCCACCATCGCTTCCTCTACCGTTGTCAACTCCCTCTCTGTCGCTTCACACTCTGTTGCCCAATTGCTCCTACATCGTCACCCAACCCCTTTTCCCTCCGCTCGACGTTGTTGGCTGCTGTGCCCTTGCCTAGCTCTACGCCCTATGTAAACAACCCACGCGACCGGATCTCAGCCGGTTGTACGATTATACGACAACTATACAGTCCGTACAAGTGTACGATGACCCCTTTTTTAAGTTTATTTGTCGTGCAGACCTTCTGCAAAAATTACGATCCGTGCAACATGGCTTCCTTTTAAGAGTGTCGGCTCCGATACCATGTTGATTTTCTATAACCCAACACTTGGCAAATGATTTCCTAGCAAATCTTATTACGTAGATTTAACTGAATAAAAGCACCAATTGAGTTTTAACGATCGAAATCAATAAATCAGCGAAAGCATAACAAGGAAACTATAACACATTTGCACATGTAATTTTTCTGGGTAAATACCCCTGGAAAACCTCCAAGGGAAAACCAGTACTGAGATGATTTTATTAAGATAAAATCTAGGCTCCCATCCCGGGATAGTGGTCCACTTGAGGAATAATACAATAGAACAAAATAGCCTAGCCTATCACACCTGGCTCCTACTTCTTTGTTGTTCCCTAGATCTCCAAAGTGATCAATGGTTGAGATTAGATCTCATCTTCACTTTATGATCTAATGCCTCAGACTTAATTTATCTCACTAATGCCAAATACTTAGGCATTTGACTTAAAAATACATTTACTTTAATGATCACTTAATTAAAGTGAATTTCCTAAGTCTGAGAGGTATTACTGATGACTTCCATCTATTAGACACAAAACCATGTGGAAATTCCCGTCTGATTCTACAAACATCAACAAAAAATAGAAAGGAAAATTATCTTTTGAAGTTTAGTGGTTGATGAGATGGAGTGGTAGACTAGTGCCTTTGGTCCTTGGGAAAATGGGGTCCTTGAATAGTTCTCCTTAGACTTTGTTTGAGATTACTTGGCTGGAACACCTACAAAACACGACAAATTCCTGTTAAGATCCTAGTGGGCGGCCTTCACTAACATCTCGAGGTTTTGGTGTAACGGTTCGTATCATTTGGTATCAGAGCCTCCACCCAGGTTCAAGTCACAAAGTGGGTGGCAACGTCGGCATTGTAGTGTTCGCCCGAGGCTCGTACAGCTCAAATGGGACACCACCGTACGGGCGCACATCCAGCCCAGAGTCTGGACTGCGGAGCGTGGTGGGATGTTAAGATCCTAGTGGGCGGCCTTCACTAACATCTCGAGGTTTTGGTGTAACGGTTCGTATCAATTCCCTCTAAGCCTTTGGGGTCTCATGTCAATTTTTCCCAGGAATGGTCACCATAGATCATACACCTTCAATATCTAGATTCTAGCACACACGCCAGCCTAAGCAAACTTAAATTTGCAACCCTCCTAAGATGACAATCACAAGTAAGCCAGTAGACCAGAACATCTAACAAGTAAAGAGATTCTTTCCTACTTAATTCCAATGAATTAAGATTACCCTTCTTATGGATTAGATCTAAAAATTTGACAATGCAAGAAGATACATGTTACCTCAAGAAAGATTCACAAAGATATGCCTCACATGCAAGAAAGATCTCAAAGAAATTAAGAGCCTTTGATCCAAAATCTAGCTTTATTCTCCAATAAACAACAAGATACAGTAAGGAAGAGGCTTTCTTATATATAACTAATTACTACTCAGGCAAAGAGTCTCTTTTCTGATCATCCGATCACGTACTCAGGCAAAGCCCTTTATGTGACGATGAGACCATACTTCGGGAAAGCAATGCCAAGTTCGTTACTTTGAGAAAATCAAAGACTGAAAGTAAATTGTTGGACTAATTACTACACCACGAATATCTTTTCCCTTTCGGTACTTCGGTAGAGCGTGGTGGGTTAGTATTGATTTTCTTGGGAAAAATACTTTGAAAAAATAAAATTGCTCGATATGTAAAGTATACTGACTGCAAAAAATAGAAATTAAGTGTTCCTACGTCCTGAGTGAGTTTGAAGGCCGATATTTGGATCAGACACTTCAAACGTTAAATTTTAGTACTAGATTGGTTTATTTAAAAAAGGAAATAAAGTCTGTTAGAAAAATTCACGTCATAAAAAAATGTGAACCCCCCCCAGGGGGGATGGGTGTGGGTGCTGGCCGACTTGCTCTTCCTATTATTTTTTGATTTACAATAAACTTTTTAAAGAAAATGCTTTGTGATATTTACAGATCTTGATCCAAAGGCTTACAAAAATGCTAAGGCTAAATGTCAGACGACGCTGGGATGCCCCGAGAAGCTCCATAATGGCCCAAACTTGAATTTTTTGACCAAAAAATGCCAAAACCTGCTAAAAAATAAAGCATGACAGCGAACTAATTAGTGTTAGAAAATGTCCAAAATCACTTTTAAAAGTGATGTGGGCAACTACAAAAAATATGGAAAAAATCTAGGCTAGTCTACTTGTAAAAATTGACTAAAATGATTCAAAAGGACAAGTCCTTTTGAGGATCTTGGCTTGCTTTTGAGGGCAGCCAATGAAACACTTTTAACTTGCCAAATAAAACTTTTAAAATGCATAAACTAACTTCTACTTCGAGTCTTAAACTTTTGCAATGAAATGACTTGCATAAAAAGAAGCTAGCTAAGTTAGATCTAGAAAAATAAAGCTTTTAATTGCAAGATCTAAACATATAATCAGATCTAGAAAGATAAGTAAATTTTAATTTTAAAAGAGCAACTAGATCTGAGGTTAAGAGAACCGATAACCAAGAAGAATTTGCTTTAAGATGAGAAAGAGAAGGAGAAGCGATCTTGATGCCGGAAGGAGTTCTTGTAGAAACTTTTTGGTGGAATGCAATTGGACTAAGCCACATGAAAGCGTGGAGAGAGGGAGAACAAGCTTGTTCAAGCTCCAATCCACGGTTACCTGCAGCTATTTCGAAAGATACTTGCAACAAAGTTTGTGAGATCTAGTTACACATGTATGAGAAAAACTAGAAGCATAATATTAAACTTATTAAGATGGTAGATCTATATTCTTCAACATATATGAGCAAAAGGAACCAATAAATAAACTTATTAAATGATTCCTTCCTAACGATTGAGAACAATCCTACCAAAGCTAGATTCACCATACAAAGTTGCAAGAAGAATTTAATTAAATACAAGTTACCTCAAACATGCATGGCCATGACCATCCAACACAAATACACTACACCAATGAGCCTCCAAAGCTTGAACTCTTTATTCCAACAATGCAAAGCATAAGACAATTACAAATAGCAAGACTCCTCTTCTCCAGAACTCCAACTCCCTTAAATGAGAGAATGAAGCCTCATTATATGGAAAAACCAAGAGAAATCCTCTTTGACACTTGGAGAAATGAGTTGATACGCTTGGAAAAGGCTTGTTGACACATGTGAGAGGTTTGGGGAGGTTAATGACACCTTTCTCCAACCATTTGACACTTTTCAACCTCCACTTGACATCTCTCCAACCACAAATTCGGCCCCCCCTTTGGTGGATCTCCAATCTTCAATCTAATCATCATTTATTTGCTCAATATTCTCCATGATTTGATTGCCAATCAAAGGAGATTTGATTCCAACACATTTCCTTGATCCGTGGGATTGAGATTTTGCCTTTATTATGTCTTTTTGCTGATTAAATTGGTCTTTTCGGGTTTCTTAAGTAAATATTATTTTCTGAGATAAATACTTACTCAAAACTTAGGATAAGTGGGTTTATGGGTTTAGTGGATGCTCTGGCTTAGAAAACGAGCATCCACTTGACAAATTATGCCCACAAACCATACTTTTATTACATTTTTAATTTTTCCAATTAAACTATTAAAAAATAGTCTAATTTTTTTGGGAAAATTTATTTTTTCTCATAATTTAAAAAAAACTTAGGGGGACCTAACACATGTCCATACGACTCAATTTTAATATTTAGCATGGTAATATACATTGACACTTGAACTCTAATAACCACCTAATACCGAGAAATCATGCCGACCACCCCAACTTTGGAGGTACGAGTGAAAATCTCGAAAATTATAAGTTGTTTATTCAACAACATATAATTGACAAGGGAAAAAACACTCTTGGCTAGTCGAACTGATATCTAAGTCTTAGGAAAGCCGAGTCCTTTACAAAACCATCATGCTATGACATTTTTTACAATTTCCCCGCAGGGCATGGACATGTGATTTTATTTAAAAAAAAGGCCAAGGTGGCCTCCTAGGACTTCCGATCTTCTGATTATGAACAAGTAGACTTGTTCTATCTTCACAGGCTCACTTGAAATCACCTAAGTGCAACTTAGCTGATAACAATCTTCAAATGGACTTATCTTACGCTACTATTCCTAACTCTGATGGATCTTTAGTTAGGATTTATCGGGAACCATTTTACGATGGTCATCTTGAGAGTTATGAGGATGGTATTAGAAACACTTATGGTGAGGGAGAATTATTGCCTGAGGGTATTTTCATGGTCATGGGTAGCCATAATGAGGATCATGGTACTGGAAGAAAAGAGATTTGGAGATCTTTTAGAGATGATGACTCTTATGAGGAGGATAATGATAGAGCTAGTTTTTTTAGAGAAATAAACCTTGAAATGCATTGTGGAGAAGTGCCTGGAAAAATTTAAGCTTTAAACCGACTTGATGATGTGGAACCACAGAATGACCAACCTGACCCCATCATTGAAACAGATAACTCTGAGATAAATTTAGAATAGATAAGTCAAGGTGAATATATACCTAGAACGGTTAGAGAATTCCTTGCATTGGTTGATCATAACATTGACAAAGAAAGGCAAGGGCTTGATCATATTCTTCCTTGGACAAATCACATTGAAGGAACACATCCTACTCCTATATTGGCGAGTGATGAAGAACCAAATAAATATCACTATTCTGATGTTCCTGATCATTTCTTTCATATGTCCCTGGAAGATGGTGTATTAAGGCAAGTGAGTGACAATTCTTTGAGTTGGCAATAACATGCTTTGATACATGATGCTCCTGAAGGGGAATTCTCTTTGAACAACCTTGCTATGTTTCAGGAGGAGCCCCATGTCACCACTGCAACCAATGAAGATGAGTTGTCATTGAGATATCCGTTACTAAGGGACATCCCTAGTTTCCTTTTTCCCCGAGAGTTACCTAGTGGTGAAGAAAGTACGCGCTCTAATGATTCATCTCACATTCCTACTCTTTCACCAATAAATTTAGAAACGAGAGCTCAGAGTTCTCAAAACACGGTTTTGAATCATTCGTCATTTTCCACTATTCAGTCTGCAATCCTAGAAGATATGGTTGTTCCCATCCCATCTGGAGAAGTTAGTAGTATAAGCAATGAAAATCATAATATACCATCTCCAGTGGATGGTGAGGATGAGGATGTTGTTGTCAGACTTTTGGACTGTGGGAGAAACCCCCAAGTATATTATTCACCCACAGAATGAAGAATCGAGAGAGGGACATTAAAGGAAAAGAGTGATTCAGGAAGTCCTTATTGGTAGGGTAGTCATTCCTTTGGAAGGTGGGCTTCCCAGATTTGATGCAGTTCCTCCTGATAGAAACTCGAGGATAGTTACACCTCAACCACGATACCAGATTGATGTCCATCTCATTCCGACCCGCAATTTTGAAATAATCCCTGAGTCTGTGAATCGTCGTAGATTTTCTAGCGGTGATAGGGTCATAGTGCCTAATCATATATTTTACATACGATCCAGGGGATCTGACGATATATGGGTTGGACCACTCACGGTTGAGCATTGTATTGATGATATGTGTTTCCTCACTACTGGGAGTGGGCAACAGATCATGCTACCTATCAATCAGAGGGAGTTAAGGGATTACATCCCCGACTTGACTTGATTTGGACTCCTCTTGCCTGTTTAGTGTAGGTAGGTTTTTGAATAAGCTCACTTGAGCAATAGGATTTGAGTGTCTTTGTTTTTCTGGGTGTTGAGCGTCTTTCTTTTTCTGAGTGTTGAGTGTCTTCGAAGTTTTTCTGGGTTATTTGAGTTGGGTTATCTTGTTACTTCCTAAGCTTTCCTGCATAAAATAAAAAATAAAACATGTTAGTTGTTAGATTAGTAAGCTTCTTTTCATGCATTTAAATTTCGGTTCTAGATTAGAATTTGATTTTAGCATTTTATTTTTATGCCATACATGCTGCTCGGAATTGTCTTCTTTCATGTGTGTAGGAATAGGTACATTTTGAAGATGATGCAGATCAATCAAGTGCTGGATTGAAGATTGATGCAGTTAATGTTGGGGACCAGATATTTCTGAGGTTCTCAAGCACTCTCTTCCTTAGAGCACTTGTCCCAGCTGGAGCCAAATGTTATCACATCCATAGTAGCCAGGCTACCATGATTGCAGAGCAGTTCATTGTATATTTTTGAGCCAGGCCTTTACACAGTTTTGATGAGAGTAGTACTTTTGATGATCACTCACATATCAGAGCAACCCCATATCAAACAGCAGTGAACCTTATGCCAAGACTAAGCCTCATGACCTCAGATTTGATGACCGAGATGACCATTTTCATTCCATACAGAGCAGTGCAGTGCCCAGATTTTCAGTAGCAGTGTATCCAATGGTTATTGATGATCCAGATGGCAGGTACATGTATATGGCCCAACATGTATATAGTGTGCATTGGTTATGATTGTCTTGCTCTTTTGGTCATCTTAGTAGCTTGACTTAGTATCTAGTGGTCATGATCTGGCGATAAATATAAATATAAATATATATAGATATATATATATGATATGGATATGGTTGTTAATGATTATCTAAATGGTCTTATTACTCGGAACTAGAAACTCTTGTTTATACTTGTTGGTTTTACCCTCTTAGTAGTGTGGACGTGATCATTCCCACCTTTTATGGCTTGCTAGCTTAGGCATCACCTTCACTTTCCCCATCCATCCGTTTTCTCTCCCATCTTTGGTTTTCACCTTGACTTACACCTCAGTGTGTATGGAGCACCTCCCCACATTTGCCTCTATGTTGGATAGCATCCCTGTTAGTTTGTGTCTCGGTTATGAGTTGGCAACAAAACTTACTGGAGCCTTGATCCTTTTGGGCCAGGAGAACCCGCTGGTGTTGGTTCCTGAGCTTAGGTCAGTTGGATTTGATACCTTGATCACTCTAGTTGGTTGCCCTGATGTTTGGTCCTGATTGTGGATAATCCCCCTCGTTGCTTGAGTTGTGTTGGCTAAACCTGAAGCAAATAGTACTACCATCATTACATGCATATGGAAACTATTATCTTATCTTTTGTGCAAGCCCATGGAAACAAATTAAAACTGTGCTTCTCAGCACAATGAAAGAGGGCTATGGAAATTGAAATGTTAAAGCACCTTGGATGCAAGCTACGATTAGTTGTGCTTCTAAGCACATGCAAAATCCAAAGGGTCCCTAAAGGCCTAAAAAGTAGTGGTTAAATGTAAGCTAAATCCAAAGACTGCTGGCCAGAAATTAAATGTAATGATTAATACCTCATGGGGCCTACGGGTTGGGATGTGAGATGGAGTAAGGGACAACTAATTGTCAGTGTCCCCTAGAACCTCAAGTTACAGTTATCTATGCACCTAGTTACGACGGTTCTAGCAATGATCCTCACGGAGCTGGATTCAGCTTGGATATGAGCTGTAGACATTTACCAAGGTTGAATAAGCACCTCTCTAAACAACTTATTCCATTTGTGAGACACTGCCATTCCCTGTGTGTTTATTATCCGACATATGCTTAAGTGTGTATTCCCTTTCCCTTATCCAAAGTATTACAGTGTTGAGTCAGTCAAGTCATCCCCTTATCCTAGCCTTCCATTCTTCACCCTCACCCTTTGCTCGCAAAATGTTCACGTCTATAGAATGAGTATATTCTTGAGGTTCTATTTTGAGTAAATGATTATTTAAACTTATATTTGATATAATTATTGATTAACCACTAGTGAAATGATGCTTCTTACTTTAAGTCTTTCTATTAGAATGATCAAAAGAGCATACCTTAACCATTTGTACTTGCAGCATCAGGCATTTCTAGCTTGGGTCATATTTTGATCAGTGTTGACCTGGTCAAACCTAGTTTGACCAAGTCAACCAAGGGGATCTAAGATGCGTTGGACCAGTGATGTCCGAGGATGATGATTTATGGTCTTTTGATACACCTTTGATGGTTCCATATAGTGGACATAGGTTTCATATGATGGTTGATATATTTTTATATGGGTATTATTATTCTCAGGCCATTATTTTTATATTGCCCGGGTGTGGTTGAGACTACAGATGATCATACAGGTTGCCACAGGGTGTATGTGTACTCATCTCTAGTACATTTGGACCTTCTGAGTCCATTGGGACACTCAGATATCAGTTACAGGCACTCTTAGTGATGATATAGCCAGATTTCCACTTTTCTCCAGTTTTGCCATGCAGAAATGGCCTGTCTAGCATTTGCATTGATCTAACACGTTCTCCTAGGGCGTTAATGAGGAGATGGGGGGTCTAGCCACTTGTTATTACCATATTACCCCATCTCTAGACATTTCAGTGCGGTCATATTTGTGTCTGGGACACCAGGCTACAGGCATTTTGATGATTTACCGGTGGTTTTCTAAGGATTAAAACTGAGATAAAAAGGTCACTGAGGAAATCGATTTGGGCAATTGAGGCAAGGAATTGGCATGAGATTTGTTCAGAGGTCATTTGTGATGCATCCCACACCTTCCAGCTCAACTTACAGCTTTCAGTGGGGTCCACACACTCTCCGTGTTGTTATTTGATGTATTATTATTCTGTCATTGAGGGGGGCCACGATTTGGTCACTTGGTCACTTTGTGATGTTGATGAGTCATATCTTTTATCATTGCGCCATGGGGTGATGCTAGTGAAGGACATTAATACCTCCTAGCCCCACCATGTGCTCCTTACACTTGTCCTAGTCATATTTTATGTGGTGCGAGCCCCCTTGGGGCCACTTTAGTGAGTGCGCACCCCCCTTAGTGAGTTGATCCATGTGTTATTGCTCCGGCTCACCATAGCCGTCGATTGTTTTATGTTTATCTTGTGATCTCCACCACTCGTTCATAAAGTGGTTAGGGTTTTGGTCTCTCTCATTACTATTTACGAAAGAGAGCCCCTCATTGTAAAGGCACCTTTGGGCTCTTGAACTCTTGGAATAAAAATACTATTTTGCAAATCTACTTCCTCTGGCTTTGATGAATGCTCTTGCAAGTGAATATACAATCTTTTCTCTGTGTTATCATTGTGGATCTAGCTTGTTCCAAATGTTTTTCTGCAGGGAGGCCGTGTGGTAGAAGAGGAGGCGAATTGAAGAGGGTGCTATTGTGGGGAAACCCCATATCTTTCTCTCAGATCAACCTTTGTCTCAGGGAGTATCTTTATTGTATCTTTTGGACATTTTGATGCTACTTGTTTCATCTTTTCTCCCATATAGTTACTTTCATGCTTGATCGATTCTCATCATAGATCGTTTTTTGGCAAGGAAGGGCGCATTGGTTACTCTGGAAGGATAACAATTCTACTTGGGGAAGCTGGATCTCACTCTTGATTGGCTCACTTTGGGAAGACTATCATTTTGCAAGGCAGCTGCAAGCCTTTGAGGTAAGATCTACAAGGTATGTATTGGTTTTCATGCATTTTACCCATTGGTCACTTCAAACCAGTGTTACCAACTGCAGCTGATTTATCGCGATATGCCGATAAATCACGATTTTTCTCCAAGCCCGATTTTTTAACAAAAAATCGCTCTAAAAATCGGCCCGATTTTGGATGATTTTTCGCCGATTTTTAACTGATTTTTCATCGATTTATCTTGATTTTTCCTGATTTTTGGACGATTTTTCGCTGATTTTTAACCGATTTTTCGTCGATTTATCTCGATTTTTTGACAGGGCGTGTATTGGACGATTTTTTGTCGATTTATCCCGATTTTTTGACAGGGCGTGTTAGTGGCAGGAAAAAGGATTTTAAAGGCCGCGGATTCACTTTGTTTCGGTTCATTTGGATGCTACAACCAAGGAGAGGAGAGCCAAGGAGACTAGGAGAGCTTCTATTTTGCCCAAGGAGGATTTTATTCATCATTTAACTTACCATCAACGATCAGATTTGAAGATTGGAGCTTTTCATTTGGAGTTTTTTTTTCCAAATTTATCACATTTGTTATATTTTTGATGATTCAGTATTTAGGAGTAGGACACAATCCATTTTAATGTGTGATGTATCTGTAGGCATCTTATACATCTTATATATTGGGTTTGTTTCCATATTCATGTGGCAATGTGTGTTTATTTGATGTTATTGTTGCTTTAGATGTTTAAAAAATTGAAAAAAATGAATATTTTTGTATTTTTTAAGTTTGTCGATTTTTGCCGATGTGCTACCAAGATATCCCGAAACGATGTTTCATGGACCTTGCCGATTTTTTTTCCGTGCCGATATTTGTAACATTGCTTCAAACCCTCATTGTTAAAACCCTAGTTTTATAGATCTAATAGATCTGGCGATAATTTGGGCTTAATAACTAAAACCCACTTGTAAATTAATTAAGTTTATCGATTTTTGCCGATGTGCTGCCAAGATATCCCGAAACGATGTTTCATGGACCCTGCCGATTTTTTTGCCGCGCTGATATTTGTAACATTGCTTCAAACCCTCGTGGTTAAAACCCTAGTTTTATAGATCTGGCGATAATTTGGGCTTAATAACTAAAACCCACTTGTAAATTAATTAAAGAACCTTGGAGACCAAATTTGGTGGGAATTCGATTCCATTTACCCCTCGATCTAAGGCACCGACTGTCTCCAAGGGAGGTTGCACTTGTGGGTTATTGGTCATTTTCCAGATCTATCATCTGGGTGTTGCTACTTTGTCTTCAAAACTTCAGATCCATAACTTAGCCACCCTCCTAGTGCCATTCCTAATTTAATTTCACTTTGTGGGCCCCATTTCACTCATTTTACTTAATTTAAGGGTGGCCGCCACTTGGGTCTTTTTGATTGGCATTAGATCTTTCTAGATCTACTCCTTTAATCTCATAAGTGGTACATTTATTTCATGGTTGAACATTTATCCCTTTCATAAGCCTCAACCAATCCCTAACTCCATTGTCCACTTATATTCCCTAGATCTAGATCTACTTACTCTTGATCTCTCTCTATTTTCAACTTCACATTTCTCTAGAAGGTCTTGAGTAGGTTCGCTAGCCTCCATTGGTTAGCTAGGGTCTCCCCCTTAGTCTTGCATTGGCATGATCTAAAGTGAAGAGTGCCTCGATGAGCGTGACAACCATTTATCCTTGGGAATCATGGCTCTCTTAGGTTATGTCTTTAGTTGTCCAACACCTCTACCATCCTGGATAGGATCACCTTTTGAGACAACTACAAGTTGTGTGATAACAAAACCATCACGATGTCTGGGCCATTCACCTCTCATGAATGTTTGTCTCTCATCTGTCAATATGTACTGGAGCTTTATTGCTCCCTTCTACACAATGCCTTGGATGAAGTGACATTTGATCTCTTGATCAAATAGTCCTGCTTGAAGCCACACTGCTTTACGACTTACGACACTAGTTGCAATTATACTCTGCATCTGATGTACTGAGTGCTATATAAGTTTGCTTCCCGCTAAAGAAGGATATCATGGATGATCCTCAAGCTGAAGCAACACCCTGAGGTGCTCTTTCTATCCATTGCACTCTCTTTCCAGTCAGAATCTACATAACCTTGTAGCCTCACTTCACCACCTGAGATATATCTCATGCCATATCCAACTGTACCAAGCAGATACTCAACACATGCTTTGTTGCAACCCATTGTACATGCCTCGACTCAACCATAAACTGGCTCATGGTGCTCACTGCAAAACAAATATCTGGCCTGGTGTTAACTAGGTACATCAAGGATCCAATCATCTGCCTATACATACTGGGATCCACCAAATTTGAGTCTGAAGCAGAATCACTCAGCTTCTTCAGATTTGTCATCATAGGTGTAGCCATGGACTTATAGTCCTTCATACCAAATTTGCTCAAAATCTCAAATGTGTACTTCCCTTGACTGAGGAAGATCTCATCTAATCTCTGCGACACCTCCAATACATTAGGACAAGATATGACATCTCGAACTCAGAGACCAACTTCCTCTTGCACTTGACACTGAGCTTCTCCATTCTCGTGATGGAATAGATCATCAATCATATAGTACCAAGATCAAATAATCGCCATCAACAACCTTGTAGTAAACGTTGTAATCCACATCATTCTTGGTAAGTCCAAGCTCATCAAGTAAACATCTATCCTGGCATACCAAGTCCTGGGTGCCTGCTTGAGTCCATACAAAATCATCAACAAACTGTGCTGCAACTACTCCCTCTGCACCTGAGTATCTTGCTCCCTCTGCATTTGGACACTCTACTCCCTCTACATCTTGAGTATCCTGCACTTGAAGCAACTTGCTGCCTTCTGCACTGTTGATCTTTGTGTATCCATCTATGTCATCTCCCACCAAGTGGGTCCAATGAGACAAGAACGGTGAATACAATACACGATTGTCTCTGAGTTTGTAACTGCATGCTTGATCTTGTAGATCCTCTTGGAAGTCACCATTGACCTTCCTATGATCTCGAAACTATCTCTTGGAAGTACCACTACATATTGTATGCTCTTCTGCATCTCGCAAAGTATTCTGAAGCTATACTGGCCTCTTCATTGCAACATCTCTAGGTAGATCTAATGACTCAGTTGGTTCTATCATCTCCTCCTATTAGTCTGAAGGATGATCAGTTCTACTAGAGGGATCTGTACTCTCATCCTTCGGAGCCTCCTACTCCTCACTATCAAACTCTATGTGAAACCTTCTAGATCTCTTTGAAGGCTACCGTCTTTGTCTTCTTCTTCCTCGGCATATAGGTGTATGCTAGACAACCAAAGATCCTCTCTGGCTTCACTCCTGCAAATGACTTTCAGGAGTCTTGCTCCCCAATATCTTGTGAGGACACTTGATCTAAGCATAACTGTCGTACTGGATGCATCTTACGCATAATAACATGGGTAGATCTTGATCACAGATCATCGTCTCCACAAATTTTACAATAGACCTATGACAAAAATGTCCACAAGGGTTAACTGATACTAATTTAAACAATTATGCTATTATCAATAACAATTCAATTTGAATAAATAACACTTATTGCACAAAACATCAAATACTTATCTTTGCTTGTTTTGTTGACTCCCTCTTGATTTCTGCCTCCTTGCAGAAATCACTGGAGTTTCTGAAAGTGTACTCCTCTTCACTGTTTGATCTAAAGTCTTAATCTTCTTCGTCAAGTATTGAACTTCTGGAACTTGCTTGAAGACTTTACCCTTGGCATCCGAATGGTTCTAGAAGAAATACTCATTTCAGAGTTCATCTGCAGCTTCATCATGCTTTTTTTATTTATTTATTTTTTTTTTTTTCTGCTGGATGCTCATCAACATCAGCTGTTGATGCATTTTCCTTTCTTTTCTTCTGAGGACACTGTGAAGCGTAGCATTTGATCTTTGAGAGATCCTTCTTTTTTTTGTCTTTGTGCTGGAGTTGATCTTCCACTTGTATATTTCTTCTCAAAGTTTCTTCTTTTCCTTTTCTTGCATGAGCTACAAGAGCTTGAGTTTCTGTAAGTTGTTCTTAGACAATACTCTAGCTTCTTCTTGGACACAATCAACCCATAGCCTATCAAATTTAGGCAACTCATCTCGTCCGCAAACACTTTGAACAATTGACTCCCAAGAAGACGGAAGTACGTTAAGAGTTACCATAACAAGTTCTAAATCATGAATGGTATCTCTAATGGCTTTAAGTTGATCTCTTAATTGGGAGACCTTGATGAAGTATATAGCAATTGAATCTGAGTTGGTCATCATCATACAATGTAGTTGGTTTCTCAAGGCTAATTATGTGTTGGTGTTCTTACTCTCGAACAATCCTACTAATGCATCAAACATTGCTTTTGCAGTCTTCAACTCTGCAACATATGGAATCAAATGATCTTTTATAGAATCTATCAAGATCCTTTTGGCCTTTGCTTCATTTTTTTTGCACTTGGCTTTCTCTTCAGCGTTCTCATGTTCTTTGACACCTTCTTTTACATCATCTTGGATCTCATTTTCATCTAGGATGAAGAGTATCCTGGTTTTCGAGGACTTGAAGTTAGAGGCACCATCCAATCTGTCTTCTAATCTGAGATTGGACACCAGTTTGTTAAGAGCTGAAATTTGACCTAGAATCCTTGGTAGAAAGTAAGTCAAAACTGAACTTCGTCAAAATTGAAAACTATCTCCATCGATAAATGTGCCCTACTGAGAAGATCGTCAAAGCACTATTTTTCAATGCAATCTGTGGCAAGAAGAGTTCAAAACTGGAAGCCATAGTTCCTTGATTCCAGTGGAAATTAGGTCAAAATGTAAACTTCACAAAACTGAGATATGCTTCCACAGATAAGTGCGCCCTCCTAGGGCAAGCTCCAAAACGCTATTTTCAAGTCCAATCTATGGACGAAAATGCCCAAACTTGGAAGCCCTAGTTTTCAGATTAGGGTAACAACAGTCATTGGCAATGGCTTCTATTCAATATTGCTCTGATACCATGCTGAATTTTTAACTTAGAAGTAGAATTTTAACTTTAAATTTTGCAGCGGAAAACAAAAGGATCACTGAAAGAGAACCATGCACAATAGACAAAAGGTTTTACCCCGAGAAACTTGAACTCCAGAGAAAACCCATCAACCTTTCTTAAGAAGAATATTTCCAATAATAAGAGTATAGTTACGACATCATGAGTCATTCTCCAAGTCAATCTTGTGTGCCAAGATTGAGCCTCGTGTGTTGAGGTAATGCTTTATAGGAGCTTGAGTTGGACTCAGGAAACTTGGAGAAGAATCTTGAGTTGGACTCAAGAATGAATAAACCTAATGAGTTGCGGTAAGTGCTTTGTATGTCAAAGTGATGGTGTTGTATAGTCTTGTTTGTCAAGACTAAAGTCTTGTGTGTCAAGACGGATCCTCATGTGTTGAGGTGGTGCCTCATGTGTTGAGGTAATGTTTTGCAGGTCGAAGCATGAATGGTGTCTGATGTACTACTAACCATGGTTGAGCTATTAAGTCTCCTCTAGGGACTGGCCACCTCTAGAGTGAATTACTTTAGCATATGACCATTTGGAACGATAGTAGAACAAGATGATCACATCATTGGAAAAATATCCTTAGTATATTTGATATGATACATAAATTAAAATTGGCACATGTGGACCATGCAAATAAGACAAGAGATAAAGATAAGATGTGATAAGATAAGAGAGAACTCGAATTGTTAAACTTCAGTGATGTTAACAAGAAAGTCTTTAGTTAATTAAAGGAGAATTCAAATTGTTCACTTCAGTGATGTTATCAAGGACTTGAGTTAAAAGAGTTAACTAAGAATTAATAAATAAGATCTAGTTAACTAAAGTATTTTGCATGTCAACACTTAAGTTGAATTAAAAGACATCACTTGAGTTACGACACTTGAGTTGTGACACTTGAGTTACGACACTTGCATGACGACACTTGAGTTAGCCACCTAACTAAGTGACCTAGCATCCAAATGAAGGGCGAGTTCATCCTGAAGTTAGAAGATAAAAATAAAAGCCAAAGCATGAGAAGTATGGTATATATATGTAATGCAAGATTGATGAATTCAATGTGAAAGCGAATTCTCTTCTCCCTTGAAGGTTTTCTTTGTGCATGTGACCAAAATCAGCATGTGGAGGATATTATTCGGAGTTCTATTCGTCCATCTTCTCTCTTGCTCTGTGATTGCACCAAGGGTGCTTGGTATTTCTCTCTGATAATGCACCAGGGGTGCTTGATGTAATCTGCTCATTGTAAAGACATTCTCTGCTATCTATCAATATTCTAAGGAAGATTTTGCTGGGATTTTCTCCCTCAAGTACTAGAGGGTTTCCCTAGGGTAAATACTATGTCTCATGTGAATGCTTATGCTTTTGATTATTCATTGATTTCAAGTACTACTATAATTCCGCATTAAGATAAAAAATTAACATAAACCCTAATTGCAGTGCATCATAGAGTAGCCACAGAGATGATGCGAGTCTTCAAGAGAGAATGGAAAACCAAAGAGAAAGAGATAAGAGTCTTCAAAGGTGCTTCCTTGATATCTTCACATGCCCCCATTGGATGTGCGCACTTGTGTAGCAGAGAGGAGTTGGACGAATTGGATGATCAAATGAGGAGCTGGAGCACTTTATTTATACACATCAAAACACCTGAAATTCACTTGGGGCCAACTTGTCTTCTTTAGTTGGGGCCAACTTGCTTGTTTGTCCACTTCAATGTTGTATTTCATGATGACCACTTTATTAGTGGAATTTGCGTCTTTCTTAAGAAAGGTTGTCCATTGTGATGGTGTTATACTTCTCCTTCACATGCACGTCTATTCACGGCGTAGGGCTCTAATGTTGATTTGACCCTCACTAAGAAATCCTGGTCATTTCTTAGTGTTCATGTCAAATTCAACATTAGACTAGACTTGTATATTTCACAAGGGGATGAAAACCCCTAATAAAATAAACAAGTCAAACACTCTAATATAGAATAGATCACTCCATTACAGGAGCAGGCAATGCGAGAGCATCCTTGGGGTCCATCTCCACACCATATGACTGGGAGAAGCACTACCCCTAGAATGTGAATGTATCATTCATTACTAGCCAAATCTGCATGGCTTGACTAGCCAAATCAACATGGCTATCCATGAGTGAATGTCTGCCTGATGTTGCAAACTAGGCAAACATCAACACTCGTGTTCCTAGATCATGCGAAAAGAAAATGGATGTTTCTCGTAGAAAGAGTAAAACTTAGTTGATAGCTCATAGCACTGTCTTTAATATTTATTGAGGCCTATTTTGTAAGCATAATATAATAGTTTAAGTTTTAATCTTGAACTTTGACGTTTGAACCTACCTTTGAAGTTTGAATTATTGATTACATCTTACAACTCTTTGGTAATCAATATGATGCTCTGTTTCATTCCATGGTTATCTGTTAGAGTTTGTTGATGGCAAATGTTATATGTTGAAACTTGAAGGTTGATGTGGTTAATGATTGATCATTTGATGACAATATTATAAGTTATAGCTACTAGATGATTGATGTTATATGTGTACCTATGCTGTTGGGAGCGGGAGCGGGAGCGAAAAGAGAAATTTTCAAAAGCTTCCGTTTCGGGAGCGTTTTTTTATATAATATATATTTTAATATATTTTGATGCATATAAATTACAAAAACATGTCTTATGCCAAATTAGCTATAGAAAACATGAAAACATAGAATCTAGATATTCATATAACCATTTAGTACACATTGATATAACATTAATCATCTAGATTCTAGGAGCTATAACTTATAACATTTTCATTAAATGATCATCATCAAATCATCAATCGTCAACAACATCAACCTTCAAGTTTAAATTTCAACATATAATATTTGCCATCAAACTAGGCCATAATGTTTACAAAATAGGCCAACCGCCAAAATAAACATGAAAATGAAATACAAAGTACTATGAATCTACTAAGCTTGCCACTTGCCACGAGAAACTTCCAATTTCTTTTCTCGTGGTCTAGGTGGAATAGGTGCTGCTGGAAGTGATCGTGGAACATGAGAAGAAGATGAATGGCCCCCATGGGCTGAACCTGGACGTTGTGAAGCTAAAGGCAAAACTCCTGCATCTAGAACGCTGCTTCTGCTTGGGGGTGGCATCTTTGTACGGGTACCTGTAGTTTGAATTGGATCATCATGATCACCCAATAGTTTAGCCTCCAAGCGCTCTAATGCTATGGCCCCATCCTCCACATTAGCCTCCTCTGGATTGTTGTCCCAAGTCAAATATGTTCTATCATTCTTGGCCGCCTGACAATAATGGGACAACAACCTCAAGTTGTAGTGCACATAAACCAAGCTTTCTACGCGATCTACATTCAGACTGTTTCTCTTTACACTATAGATGAAGTTGTAGGTGCTCCAACACCTCTCTGCAGAAGAGCTATTAACAACCTGTGATAGCACCCTCACCGCCAATTTATGCAAATATGTGGCTCCAGAGCCATGCATGTTCCACCAACGGATAGGATCCAATCTGTCTCGATCTTTGGTTGCAAACAGGGAACCAAAGGGTCCATGCTCACTAATGTATTCGCTCAATTCACTCCGTACTTGAGCACACTCTTCCTCATCGGGGACCAACTTGTCTAATGCTTGCATATACCCAGCAGCAACCTTTGGATCTGTGTGGGTTTTTTTCCTAACTCCACCCCCAGGTGCAGGTTGGGCCAACCAAGTTGGAGAATAGTATTTTGGGGTGAGGACATATGCAAGGGCATGGAGTGGAACATTTAGATTATCCCACCTTTTGACCACATGTTTATGAATTTGGTCATACAAGATTACATCTCTTTGCTCAACAATGTCTTTCATTTGACCAAGCATGCTATCCATCTGCTCATATACCTCCCCAATCACCGGCTGATCTGTATCTGCAAAACAAATCATGTTATAAACTGGCTTGGTGAACTGCAGAACATACCTAACCCGTGACTAGAAATGAACTTCAAGAATGGTGTCCTCCACCGCCTGAAAGTCACTTCTATCTGATGCGCTTGCAGCTCTATCCTTCAATTCCTGCCATGGATCACTTGAGACCATACTAGCGAATGCCTCTCTTACCTTCAAAAGTCTCCAGAAGGTGAGGTAGTAGCTAGCAAATCTAGTCTTTGCAATCTTCAATAGCTCCAACTTAGAGTGATTGAGAAAAATGTGGTGGGCCATGCTATGATTGGTAATAAATTTGATCATTTTCTTACCTATCTTGTACAAGGCACCAATCCATCAGTAATTAGGGTCCTTCATCTTAACAATATCATGCATCAAAAGGTTCAATGTGTGAACCAAACACCCTGACCAAAATATGTTGGGATACTTATCCTCAATGATTGCTCCTGTTGCCTTATAATTAGCAGCATTATCAGTGATGACTTGAATGACATTGTATGGTCCAATCTCCTAAATGGTTTTCAGTAAAGGTTGTGCAATATTAATAGCGGTCTTGTAGCGATCTGAGTAGTCATGGGCTGAAAGGAAGACCGCACCGCTAGCAGAAACGCCAAGAATATTTATCAATGGCTTGCCTTTAACATTTGTCCACCCATCAGATACAATGGATACCCCATAGTTGGACCAATCATTTGTGAACTTTCCAAGAGCACGATTGATTTTGGCTCTTTCCCTGTCAAGTCGCACGGTTCTAGCTTTGTCATACCCAGGGCTTTTGTATCCTTGAGGGCACCATTGATGGCTTGTACCATTTCATGCCAATAGGGTGAGCAAAGAACATTGAATGGCACACCACATGCATAGAGAAACCTATAAACATTTGAATCCACATCATTTCTACAACCTGTGTCAAGGAAATCGAATAATGTTCTTCGCATAGTTGAGGCTCCATGGGGAGATGAGGGTCCCGATCGACCCGATGATGATCCAGCTCCACTACCAAACATTCTCTGTGAGGATTCAAATTCAACCCTCGATCTCTTGGAGTTGTTTTGAGCGGCCTCTTCTTCCATCTTGTATTTGCTTCTCTCTTTAGCTCCCACTTTGTCACAAGTCTTGACTCCATGAGACTTACCGATGTCGCATGGCATAACCCCACACAAATGCTTTCTCACCCGGGTATATGAACCTGTGTATGTTTTATTACAATGGGGGCATGCAAAATTTGTGGTTCCACCCCCTCTCCCTCCCCCTTGCCTTGTCACATACTTCCACAAAGGTGTTGTGTCTTTTTGTTTTTGACCCACATCACCCTCATTCTCATCATCATCATCATCATCACCCTCTTCCCCTTCCTCCTTTTCTCCTTGGTATGCATCACTCTCTACCTCTTCCCCATCATCACTACCACCACCATATCTACTTTCCAGCACCATCATAATGAGAAGAAGTGGAATGAAAAACCAAAACCACATACCCAACATGTTTCTTGATTCAAGATGAGAGTCACTTGTTCCCTACAATAGAATGATGGAGAAGAAGAAATTGGAAAGAGTAGGAGAAGAGAACATTGCAAGTTTTCCATTTTTTAACATAGTGAAAAAAATTGCAAAAACAAACAAAGATGAGTTTTTAGAGCCTACCTTTTAGCTCTTCAATGGTGGTTGAATGTCTCTATGGAAGCTTCAATTTCCCTTGCAAGCTCTCCCCTTCAATCTCCCACTCAAAGCTCAAAGCTCTCAAACAACTAGCAAACTCACTCCAAGCTCAAACTCTTCCCAATCAAGCAAATGAGTAGTGGAATGAGTCCAAATGGACTCATTTACCCTTTATTGGCCCAAAGTGACCTAGCCCACCAAAAAAAACCCCCAAAAAATACAAAAATCAAAATTTTTTGTCATGAATCCGCCCAGCCTGCGGAATCAACTTCGGGAGCGATTCCGGGTCGATTCCTCATCGAACCCTAAAAACCAGGGATCGTTTTGAGTCCAATTCGCGAATTCAGGAATCGATTCCAGACGGAATCGATGAGGAATCGCGATTCCGGAATCGATTCCTCATCGATTCCGTCCGGAGCGCGAATTGGGATCGATTCGTAGGGGGGTATGTCAATTCCTAGTAGCGTAGATGTGTACTAAATGGTTAGATCTATGTTTTCATGTTTTCTACAACTAATTTGGCATTATGCACATTTTTTTAATATATATGCATCAAAATATATTAAAATATGTATTATATAAAAAAGCGCTCCCAAAACACTCCTCTCCCAGACGCTTTTGAAAATTTCGCTTCCAGCTCCTGCTCCCTGCTCCCGACAGCCTTGCTTTAAGCCCCCAAATTCTCCCTCTAAACACGCTGCACATAATTGATGTATATTGCAGCTCAGACTTGCATGAATGGTTTGAAATGAGGCATTAAATTGTTACTTTTAGGCTTCAGTTTGTTAATTTTCTTGTTTCTCTCTTGTATTTTTGAATTATTACATGACTGGGATTTCCCTACCATGCATGTCTGACATGTATACGAGTTTGAATTTTTATACGAATAAGATTTTCCCACCAGCTGTTTCTGACATGTATCCCAGCCATATACAGTATTTCTCCCCATCATATTTGTACATCAGAGGTATCTGAGCTGTCTCTGTATAAGATATGTGATATAGTGTTTCCAAAACCCATTGCCTAACAACATTGGCGACCGCTGGTTGAGCTAACCCCTTGGGATATATATATATATATATATATATATTGAATTGCACTTATACCTAGGAGAGATGATGAATTCAGCCCACTGAAGAAGATCCTCCTTGAAATCAGTCCACGGTGATGAAAACCAGCCCATCAAAGAAATGCTTTCAAATTGCCCCATAAACCTGCAAATTCTCCCTCTAAACATGCTATGCATAATTGATGTAAATTGCACATAATAGATGGTGTGAGATGAGGCATTAGATTGTTACTTTTAGCCTTTAGGCTTCAGTTTGTTGTTTTGCTTGTTTCTCTCTTATTCTTTTTAGTTATTATATGACTGGGATTTCCCGAAAAGGCGTGTCCAACATGTATTCCAATTTGAATTTGTATTCTTTTTAATTATTATACGACTGGGATTTCCCTAAGGGATGTGTCCAATTTTCCTACCAGCTGTGTCCAGTAGTATCCTGGCCATAGTAGTATCCAAGGTGTATTTGAGCTGTATCTGGGCTGTATCCATATCAAATATGTGATATAGTGTTTCCAAGACCATTTAGGGACATATCTCATAACTTAGATTCTATGTTTTCAGTGTTTACCTATGCACATTAGGGGTGGTTGTAAGTTATGCAAACATAATATTTGGACCATCTTTAAAGAGGGTTTCATTTTCTTACTTTACACTAGACAATCATCGTTTCCTCCAAAGTAGGCCCTGCAGCCAGTGTTATCAGGACCGGTGGGCCTGGACTGGTCTAGGCTTGTTAGCACCCAAATCTGTGGCTGAACTGGACTGGGAGGCTAGTTCAGTTCTGAACTGGTCACTTTAAACTGGTTCCCAATGTGAAGTGGTCTGTGGGACCAGCGTGGCGTGGTTCTGAGGGGAGGAAAAATGAAAAAACCCCTCCCCCTCTCAAACCCTAAAAGGAAGTTATATAGGGATCTGTTGCACGAAATTGCAAGTAGTCAGCGCTCCCCAGTGTAACGTGACAAGGGACTAATTGCCTCTCGTGGATCCTTGAAATCTGGTGGTGATGAGTTTACCAATCACCTGCGGGTTTTGGTGTAACGGCAGCCATACTACCAACAATTGGTATCAGAGCTAGAGGTCACGAGTTCAATACACACTCAGCTCGCGCTGAGGGGGAGATTGTTGCACGAAATTGCAAGTAGTCAGCGCTCCCCGGTGTATTGTGACAAGGGACTAATTGCCTCTCGTGGATCCTTGAAATCTGGCGGTGATGAGTTTACCAATCACCTGCGGGTTTTGGTGTAATGGCAGCCGTACTACCAACAGGATCCTCCTCCCCCTGTTTCCTTTACTCCTTTCTCGTTGAGCATTCAGAGATTGTGGAGCTGCGGTGAAGACACTTGATTTGGAGCCTGATTTGGCATTGTTTGTGGGCTGCTTTCGTGGATTTGGCATCTACATCATTGGTCTACTTATCATCTACAACCTTGGAGGGGATTGGAGACCAGATTGTTGTGCCCATTCAAAGGTATGTCAAGAATGTTTCAAACCTTCTGTCATTTTTCTCATAAAATTGCAGATTTTTGTTTTAACAAATAAGTAAAGTTAGATTTGCATTTGCAGATTTGTTTTCAGTTTGAGACATCACCACGCCCCCCAAGAATTTGAAAGACTCTACATGGAACCATTGTGATGGGAAGAGCTGTAGGCTGTAGCTTCATGTGTTTTGGACTCTAGAGGTCATTTAGGGCCTTGATGTTCATCTATTTTGTTTCAGATATGTATTGCACTTGGTGCCATTTTTCTATATTCACCCAAACATGCGATATGCATTAGCAAACCTTTCATATTTCTTGTCTAATGATTTGGATTTACATTGATGTACATTGATGCATATATATTTTTATTAAATTTACATATTTGATGTATTTTTAGTAGACTGGTTCACAAGCTGATTCTGGTCTGGTTCCTGTTCCATCTTGCCCCCTTTACTGTTTCGAGCTGTGATAACTTTTCACTTGGTGCCATTTTTCTATATTCACCCATACATGCTATACACATGAGCAAACCTTGCATATTTCTTGTCAAATGATTTGGATTTACATTGATGTACATTGTTGCATATATGTTTTTATTAAATTTACATATTTGATGTATTTTTAGTAGACTGGTTCACAAGCTGATTCCGGTCTGGTTCCTGTTCCATCTTGCCCCCTTTACTGTTTCCAGCTGTGATAACTTTTCTTGCAGCTGCCTCCAATATTCTCAAGTTGTTTTATATTGAAAGTCATATAAAATAGTTCCTGTTCCATCTTGCCCCATCCACTGTTTCTGGCTCTGATAACTTTTCTTACAGCTGCCTCCAATACTCTCAAGTTGGTTTATGCTGAAAGTCATATAAAGTAGAGACTACTAACAAATATCGATACAGCTGCAGTAAGGGAAGAGGCTATGCTAATTTTTACCACCTAGCTCTTTGTTGAGCAGGTTATATTTATAAACTGAATGCTTTGGCTTTGCAGAGGAATGACAAGATGATATCGTTGAACAAAAATCACACGGCCTTTGTTGCTGGAGTTATCGAAGTCAACAAAAGAAGTGTTATCGAAGTCTACTCAATAAAAAGCTCGAAGGGAATACATCACAGTTCTTGGATTGAAAAGTTTGGCATGATTGGTGCCTTCACATATTCTATCAAATGTACAGAATATGCTGACCACAATCCAAATTATTGTCTTAAAAGAAGCACAGATGGACCGCACTTTTTTGTAATATTCCAAAAGATGAAATTTTAAGTTGTCAAATGAAAGGATGGACGTGTATTTGGTTAGTGAATTGAGGAAATTCTGTAGGTGGTAGAAAAGAAGGTAATGGAAAGACTCAAGTAATACTTCTGAAATGTATATTTGTGGTGAACAAGTAATTGTCTAACATATTTTCCTTGAGAAACAGTAAGGCTCTAGAAGAATTTCTTGATGCCCAAATTTTAGCAACGTGCTTATCAAATTCTGGTCTTATTTGAATACTTTTTTTTTCTATCATCTGACAATGACTTTGTTTGAATTTTTTTTATTTGTATATATCTTCTTATTTCTTCTACAGATCTATATAAAGCAGCATGCTCATGAGAACTACTTCACTAGTTTTCATGGTTTGAAACACTACTTTTAACCAATGTTCCCCCAAGTTTCTGGGACGGGGGGATGTGGGAGCAGGGAAATGCACATTCAGGACGCATGGAGACCACCTCCAAATTTTAGGGAAATTCAGGGGGGGGGGGGGTGTGTGGGGGGACGTCCCTGAAATTACAAAAATAAAATAAAATACCAAAAATAATATTTCATTTGACATATGTTCATGATTGTGCAATGTAAATACTAAATATATTGATTTATTTTCTAAGTAAAACTAAATAGGGATTGTAAAAAGTGAAAATAATGGAAAAACATAAAAAAAAAATATTCTCATGGGCATGGGTGGGGGAAACGTTTCGTCAGGAGTCGCCGGGACTCAGGAAACGCGAGAAACGCGTCCCCGACCCTGCGGGACGCGTTCCAGTGGAACACTTCTTTTAACAGTTTTCATGGTTTGAAGCATCTTAGTTCATTGTCGAGATATTGAAAAAAAAGAGGCATTTTAGTTTATTGTTGGTATTTTTGTGCTTGGACAAATAAAAGAGAGCTTTGCAAGCGTTGCCTAATTTAATATATTTTGAGTTGGCTTCAAACTTTCAAAACCTATTTTTAAGTCCTACAACTTTAACAAAGCATGGAAAATGTGAATTCATTGGAACTGATTTCCTATTGGTGTAAAGACACATTTGGTCTTTAGATTGAAAGAATATGCCTTGTATTATGGGAACTTTGAAGGATTATCTTGATTTGGTATGTGGGACTGTGTTTTTCATGGTAGACAATCTCCCTGAAGTATCTCGGCTCAACAAAACAGCTGGGAGATTCGAGAAGCCTGAAGAATCTCAAAGTATTTGGCTGATTTATATTTAAAGGGAGATTTATGAAGTTGAGCATAAAACACACATTTTATTAAAATTAGAAAGATTTTATTACATGGACAATTCTGCAATTGTATTTTTTTTGTCATTTTGGAATTTTAGATCCACTGTTTGAATGAAATATGTGTTATAAGCAGTTTTGATATTTTGAACATTAAAAACAAAATCTTGAGAAAATATATTGGGCTGCTATCTTTATTTATGCGAAGGTTAAACATCATTCATTTGGGTGTTGGAGCTGCCTCGATGTCTACTCTGGCACACTATGCCGAAAGCATTCCCAGGGGTTTCATGGTTCCATACCAGCATAGATCCATCTTAAAGGGGATCTACCAAGTGCCAAGAGGGATCAAATCTCTTTGAGGTGCAAACCCTTCCTCAACATTTACAGTCTAGGCATTATTCAAGTGTGTAATGCAATGTTTATGGTTTTAATTTATCTAATTTCTGCAGTTATATATATATATGATGTCCTAAATTATTTAAATCTAATTTGATCCAACATTTTATTCTTTATAATATTTTATTATTTTTTAAAAATAACACGTGTTAGTTCTAGGATGAGCATGGAAGGAGTTACACATCCACCCACTACCGGGCTGTAGAATGCGCCTCTTTAGCACAATCATGTAGAACACACCATAACATTGACATCATCTAGAGAGACTAGTTGTACCATTAGGTGGATGTTATGGTGTTCCCAAGTGGGTGTTGTACTACATTGCTAGTGGACAAAGAATTGTAGTATGATCTTTTCTTTGGACATACAATATTATTCTGTGAAATCTTTGTGGAAATCTATGGAATAAGGTGAGCCATAGAGAAAATATATTTGTCAAAGGCATGTAGTAATCAATAATTTTTATGACACTAAATTCATGGGTTATTATTAAACTCAACAATTTTTATGACACTAAATTCATGGGTTATTATTAAGACATTTTTTTTACCAAATTGTGTCAATAACCAATTGCACTTACCACGACTCTAAATGTTATTGTACAATGTGATATTTTTTTATGAAGTGTCTCATCATTTTTTACTAAAATGGAAATACATGCAATTTATAAAAAAATAAAGACTAATTAAAAAAATTTGAAAGGCAAAAACATCTTGTTCATTTTAATAAAATGTTTTATAATTTTTTTAATATATAAAATGAATTCATTTTATAAAAAGAAAACGTACGATGATTTCACAACAATTTTATTAATATACAAAATGAATTCCTTTTATAAAAAAAACCATAATATTTGTGTTAGAATATTGAGAATATGTAAAATATCTATAAATATACAACAATATATTTGTTAACATACAAATAAATAGCAATAATCTACTGGTCTAGCTTTATATCTGTATAAACACTATATAATCAAAATAGTATGAAAGAGATGATAAAAAAAATAGTAAATCAATCTTACACTTGAATACCACTCCTCATATGCTTATCAAAGCTTTACAATAGCATTAAAACATAATACTCAATATGATACCCAAAGGGTCTGCTTCACCTCTATTATATAGCTAGAGATATGGAAGAATTACATCCTATACTACATGTGGAATAAATGATTTTCCACCTTATATAATCAATGCTAATATGAAAATATTACTCCATGATGCAAGTGATCCAACTCCTTTTATATAAGATAGAGACAATTATGCTTTCTTTTGCTAGATGAGACATCATAACATATTATGATTTCACACTAGACATCATTACACTTGTAATGTTAACAATACGCATTCCAACACTCCTCCTTAATGATGACTCGGGATAACACACATATGGAAGATATCGATTTGGTGAAGATATCAATTGCCTATTGTTCTGTAGGACAATACTCCAAACAAATAACACCTGTTGCCGTCGAAAGCACACCTCAAGCTAACGTGGCAGAAATCTTCAAGCCATTGGGTGTGTCCTTGGGGCAAGTCTCGAGTCAAGTGTTGTCACATGATCTTGATTGTTTTGTTTAGGTTAACTCCTAACGAAGCCAAGGGTGTAGACCCGAAGAAAAGTTACTAAGGTCTTTTATTAGTTCTTAGTTTTGGATGAGATTGTTTTTAGGAGTTAAAAAAAGTGATTAACTCAAACAAGATATTGCAAATAAAAAAATTAATTAAACAACATGAAATCACATAACATATATACCACTGCCAAATGGAGTCCCAGTAGAGTGTTGTTGAAAATATGAAATGTTTTGCAATTGCACTTGATCAATTTTAAAATTAATAAGATGAATAAATTAAAGGGAAGGGGAATTCCCAATATACTGTGAGGTACTGAGAATATGTCCAGCTTGTGACAAGTGTGGCTCCACACAAGAAAATGTGGGCTAGATCGGAGTTGTGGGGGTGTGTCCAACACTACACCAATCGAGGGTGTAGCCTGACGGGGCTCCGTGGTCATTATCTAGTTGTTCTCAATTTCTCTAAATAATTTGCCCACAAATGACACGCTTCGAAATGTTGGATTTTTGTTTGTTGTGGGGAATTAATTTTAATTAAGGTGAGTTTTTAATTAGATGTGGAAAGAATTATTGAATGCAACACTTCCACTTTTTAATATTCGAAAGATCGGGCAAGCTTGCGATGGATAGAGCATACACATAATGCGCTAAATATTTGTTCCAATTGTTGAGAAAAACTAGAAAGCAAACAAATGATATACTAATTATTACTAGCAATGAGTCTCTTTTCTGATCATCCACCACTTACTCAGGCAAGCGCTTTATGTGATGGCGAGAGCATACTTTGGGAGAGCAATGCTGGATTCATTACTTTAACTTAAAATAAAACAAAGCATAAAAGAAAATGCGTGACTAATTACTATAGAAAAGAGTCTCTTCTCCCTTACAGTACTTCAGGAAAACAATACTGGGTTAGTGTTCTTTCCCAAATAAAAATGAAATAAAGTAAAATTTGGTTGATCTAACTTTATTGAAAATGACAACTAAACTAAGAATCAATTTGCGGTAAAAATCAAAGAAAATGCAAACAAGAGCGATATAGGATTTCCACAAATGGGGGGAAGAGGGTTGTGGGAGCTTTAAAGTCCACTTGTTTTTTATTAATTTTTTGTACAATATGCTTTTAAAAAGGAATACCTTTGATCCTTTAAAAATAGGATCAAAAGGATTTACAATGTTTGGGAGAATGCTTAAAAGAAGAAAAATATAGGAGGTAATTCTGGTGACTTGGATGGTTCACTCTAATGAAAATTCGTTAAAGCTTCTCCCTTATGTTTCCTTCTAATATGAAAAATCAGCAAACACACTAAAAACAAATGTTTGTGGATTGGATTAAAATCACATAAAAAAATACAATAAGCTAATACTTGCAAAATTTGGAAAAGATTAACACTTCAAGTATTAACAATTTAGGACTAGATCTAAGCTTGAAGTAGAGCTTTAAGGTATTTTAGATCTATCAACTCTGCATAGCAAATAAGATGTAAAATGAAGCTATGTAGATCTGAATTTTGTTAAGCAAAGAAAGGGGACCAAGTAACCAAAAAAGGAATTTTTTAGTTTGAGAAGATGAAGAAAGAAAGCTTGCGCAAGATTGAATCTTTTTGAGACTTGCGGATACCAATGGGAACAAGAAACTCTATTCCTCCAATATTTGAAGACGAGGGAGATGCAACTTAACTCCACCCCTTGTTCCAAAAGAGTAACCTGAAAAGCTTATTCACACTTGCAAAAAACAGATCAAATATGGTACATTTCACAAATAGAAACCAAAAGAGCATGAAATATAACTTAATAAAGCATGCTACTCTCGAATATTTAGAAGAAAAATAGTAAGTAAATAAGTTGAAGACTTCAAATATTTACTCTACGTGTTATAGAAAACCCTCTAAGCTAGACTGAATACCAAATTAAACAAAGCATGAAAGAAACTAGAACAATGTTACCTCATTAAGCTCACACCATTAACAAATTACATGCACACCAATGGACCTCCAAAGCCTCAATATTATTCAGAAAGCAACAATGAAAATAATACATGAGCATAGGTTTCTTGCATCCATCCCAAATTGAGGAGAAAGGCCTCGCTTTTATTGAAAAATTCAAGCCTCAGGGGAGTGCATTCAATTGGAGATGAAGGGGGCGTTTGATGAGAGAATCATGGGATAGAGCTTGAGTTGAGTTGAGTTCAACTCAAGAGGTAAGAGCCACGTCAAGAAGAGGTGCGCCCCCTCTCTTTGGATGCACCTTTAAGCAAATGAGAAGATGCCACATCAAGTGATGTGCCCTCTCTATGAGAGATGCGCCCCTCTTATCTTGGAAAAACTAGCCTTCAGTAGATCTTGATTGGAATCTCTCCGATATTCCTTCAATCAACCTCTGAAATGATCCTTAGTTAACTTGGAACATGTCTAGGACAGGTTCCCACTAATTTAGGAATGAGATTTTTCTCCATATTTTCCATTTTTAAAATTTTTTATTCACTTTTTTGTTTTTTTGGAGAGATTATTTAAGTGATAAATAATCACTCAAATACTTTGGAAAGTGGGTTTTGGGGTATAGTGGGTGTTCTGATTTAGAAAATGAGCACCCCCATGGAAGATTCTCCCTCTAGACCACACTTTTATGACACTTTGAATTTTTACATTTAACTTATTAAAAAAAGTCTCGTTTTATGGGAAAAAAAATTATTCACAAAAAATGAAATAAACCTAGGGTTGACACTTAGACTTTAATAACCTCCTAAGGCCCAACTACCTAGGTGACCATTCCAGCCGTGGAGGAGCGGGTGAAAAAATCGAAAATTATACAATACTTAAAAGCACGTATAATTAACAAGGGAAAAATCACCATGGAATAGCCGACTCAATGTTTAGGTCCTATGAAAGCCAAGTCTGTTACATACTTTCATCATGCTATGACATTTTATTACAATATCCCCGAGGGGTATGAACATGTAAATTTTTTTAAAAAGGGACCCAAAATTGGTCCAGAAGAGCCTTCAGGACTTTTGAGCACAGATAATGAACAAGGGGCTTGTTCACAACTTCGAATGCTCATTGAAATCCACCTAAGTGCAACTTAGTGGATAACATGGCTCCAACTGGCTCCAATTGCGGGATGTGCACTCGTTTGATTTTCAATTAAAAAGAGTGGGTGAGAATTCCAGAATTTCTGGTTCCTTAGGCACATACTGATTGTTCTTTGATGTTCCAGCATTATCTCTTCTTTGATATGTGAATCCTTTAAACTTGGGCATCTCCCAAATTTGCTCTGGTGAGGGCATCTCCCAAATTTTCTCTGGTGAGGGCATCTCCCCATATGTTTTTTGTCAGATTGTCCTTCTCTTGACTATACTGTCTTGCTTGCCTCCAATGCTCTTTAGTACTAGGATGAACATCGCCCACAACATTTATGAAATTAGGTTCGCTTGCATACTTGTCACCACCGCTTGATTTAGGAAACCCATGCGCTAAGACATGACGTGCAAAATAACAAGTAGATTCTTCCATGGAAGTCTTTCCATGCTCTACAGAAAGGTGGAAACTCTTCAACCATGTTGGTGGTCTCTAACTGATTAGGAGGCCTCTTATCTTGATGTGGTCCCTTTTTTTGCCAATTTCCCTTGGGTGGAAAATTCATTTGAGTTGGTTGGGACTGATACCTTTCCATGGATATAAATCGATTTTGCATTTATTTTAATTGAGCCACATATTGATCCTCCGTAGATTCCATTTTTTCATTCATTTCTTTAATTTTCCTATCATGAATATCTTGATTTTTAGTTGCGGGTGCCTTTTCCTTAAGTTCGTGCTACTTGGTAGAAATGATCCCTCTTGCGAAACCAAAAATATTTGACTTGCATAAGGATTGCATATTCCTATCAATTTTAATGGCCATGTCTTGGGCGATTACAAGAGTGGCAGGCTCCTTATACCTCAATTGTGATTGCATCTCACCACTAAGTGCTTCTATGTAGTAGACAAGAATAGACTTATCTGGTGGTTTGAAGTCAACATGCATACTGGAAACTAAGTCTCTAAACTTTTGATTGAACACCTCCATAGTTTCATTTTCATTTCTTTTGATTGTATGGAGGGCTCCTAATTAATGGCGAGGCTCTTTCTTTTCTCCCCATTTTGCTGTAAAACCCGTTTTGAATTCATATAAGGTCGCATAAGAGTTATTAGCAAGGCTCATGTACCAATCACCAACATCGCCCTCTAAGGATAGTGTAAAAAGTTTCATATAGACATCTTGTTGTTTATGAGCATTGTTCGACACCAATTGCTTATACACCTTGAGAAGTTCTTCAGATGCATTGCTGCAATGATGGAATTATTCCCTTGGAAGGTTGGCAGTTTCTTAATAGTTTTGTCTAGAAGATCATGAGGGTGACCTACTATTTGAGTAAAGTTAAGGGGTTTGAAAAAGTCGTCCATTTCAATAGACAAGTTATTACTATTATTTCCTTCAAACAAACAATGGATGTTTGAAAGAGACTCAGATCCTAAATTCTCAAGGATCCTACGAGAAGCTAGCCTATTCAGTCTCCTTCGATAAACCTTTTCAAGTTCAGGAACGAAATCGAATAAGCCTACAAAGTTTCTTCTTGTGGAATACCTTGGTAAGTTTATAGACAGTGGATTCGCTAGATGGATCGAGCAAATTTCAGATTATTTGACTAGATCAATCAACTAAGGTAAAAAAAGGATAAAAAGGGTAAGTCGAACTAGGAATAAAAATATTTATCCCCGACAATGACGCCAAAAATGTTGCATCCGGAAGCACAAATTAGGCTAACGTGGCATAAATCTTCAAGCCACTAGATATGTCCTTGGGGGCTGGTCTCAAGTCAAGTGCTGTCACCTGATCTTGACTCCTTCGTTTAGGGTAACTCTTAACGAATCCAAGGGGGGTAGAACCTAAGAAAAGTTACAAAGGCCTTTTATTAGTTCTTAGTTTTGGATGAGATTGTTTTTAGGAGTTTAAAAAGGTGATTGATTGAAACAAGATATTGCAAATGAAATAAATTAATTCAACATCATGCCATACACAAAGTTACCGGGTGTTCTTTGAAGGATTTATTCTTGTCTTTCGCAAGTTCACGTCTCCGTTTAAATGAAATCTTTTCATGGGGATTGGATTTTCCACAATCCTTACAAGGATTATACACTTTGTTTTTATTAGAAGCATCATCAAAGGAATCATTAGAAGAGCGAGGGGTTGATCCTTTAGGGTTTTCATTAAAAAATATGTTAGCATTCTTTTTATTATGTTTGATTAGAGCTTTACCATTAGCTAGTTGACCATAGGAAATTATATATTGCTCACATATCAAACCTTTACAAAAATATTCAAAGATAGATTTTATAGGACCTTTAGACATTCCAATGGCCATATTCTTAGTTTGGATGAACAAATAAAATGGAAAAGGTAACTTTTGCTCTACAAGAATAATAAGGACATTATCATTTTTCTTGTAATCACTACTACAATTATTTAATTTTTCATTATAATTTTTTATTTCAGCAAGATATGACTCTATTCTATTAAAATCTGTAAGGTCTAACTCATGGATATTCTTTTCAAGATAGTAAGTATAAACACCATATGATTGATCAAATAAAGAAGCTAAATTATTACATACCTCAATTGAGCTATCTTTAGCCTTAATATGTACATGTAAACTATCAGAAACAATTTTTCTAATGATTCATCTTTCTTGATCACATCGATCTTTCCATATAGGTAGGTCTTTAGCATTGGTAGGTTTCTTTTGTTCACCTTTAACTAAGCACCATAAATTCTTACTACTGAGAATGTCAATCATCTTTCTGTTCCAAGATAGATAGTTAGTACCAATTGATTCAGGAACAAAAGCTACTTCAAAACCCATAGCGATGAATAAAAAAACTAAACCCTAAGGCAACAAGACAAGAAACTAAGATCTAGAAGAAATAGTGAATAAAACTATAAATTTCCCACCAATGACGAAGCCTTGTAATAGCTTAGTGACAGATCCGAGAACATACAATACAAACATTGAAAAAATAGGTTTTAGTGTTTTTTTTTCCAAAAAACAGGGCACTTTCTCTGTGTACAGTGTGCATCCATGCACTTCTAGTGAAGGAAAGAAGCGTGGGTACCCAAAGCTGCTTGAAACTGAAATTTGATGAAAGAAGTCGTCGTCTAGATGGAAACCTACGATAAAACACAACTAGAACCAAACAAACAACCATATCTGCTACAAGAAAGTTAGATCCGTGAGAGCAAGTTAGTATGCAATGGGTTTCAACTGAGATTTACAGAAAAAATCAAGAAAAACTTGAAAATTTTCTGAAAATTAAATGGTGAGGGTTAGGGTTTTGAGAAAAAAATATCAGTTATGTAAAAAAATTCCCATATTTAAAGAAAAACCACAAGGGTTAGATAGATATGATGGAAAATCTACTAGATATGGAGGGCTACAATTTTTTTTTGAAGAACTTGGTGCTTGTAAAAAAAATTAACAAAAAATTACCAAAGATCACCAATATTACACTTGAGCTCCACTCCACATATGCTTATCACAACTTTACAACAACATTAGAACATACTACTCAACATGATACCCAAAGGGTCTCTTTCACCTCTATTATTTAGCGAGAGGTATGGAAGAATTACATCCCATACTACATGTGGGATAAATGATTTTCCACCTCCTTATATAATGAATGGCATGATGCATGTGGGACAACTCCTTTTACATAAGATAGAGACAATTATTCCTTCCTTTTCTAGATAAGACATCATAACATCTTACGACATTACACTAGACATTATTGCACACATAATATTAGCATTACACATTTCAACACTCCCCCTTAGTGATGACTAGGCAGAAGACATATATGGAGGAATATGGCATTACATTAGAATTCACCCTTAATGACAACTTCCTGCATCCCCATCAAACTTCGAAGATACACAAGCTTCACTTTTTTCATGGATTTAGTGAAGATATCGACTTCCTATTGTTTCATGGGACAATACTCCAAACAAATTACACCATCCACAACAAGATATCAAATGTAACGAGTATCAAGGTCAATGTGTTTGGTATTGGATTGATACACTATATTGTATGCAAACTGAATCACATTTTGATTTTCAAATATCAACTCAATACGAGACTTATGAACCAATCTGAGCATTGTAAGAACATGTTGAATCCACATTGGTTCTTTAGATTCCCTATACTCTGCTTCACAAGAAGAAAGATAAAGAGTTCTCAACTTCTTATTCGACCATGAAATCAGACCTAAACCAAGTTGAAATATGTCTTGGAAGTAGACTCTCTGAATTATTCCCTTCCCAATCAGAATTTGTATAAAAAAGAAGGGAAATTGTAGCCCTGCTAGAATAGAAATTACCGTAATGCAATGTCCCCTGCAGGGTAATTTTTAGGGGCGAAATATCGTCAATTGGCTATTTTTGGGCTTTTTTTCAAAAAATAAATTCACTATTTGGTCATTTTTAGTCTCTAATATCGCCTATATTTATATAAAATATGTTTTTTTTATGATAATATTCACCAAAATTTACAAGTTTCAGTAGTAAACTGCATGTTTCATATTTAATATTTGCCTACCTATCCATATATATGTTTTTTTCAATCCAAAATAATCGCCTAGAATACTATACTTAAGTATATTATTTGAATCCTTAAAAAATACCCTGGTCCCCTGTAAATATATGAGAATTCTCTTAGCTTCTTTCTGAAGTATTTCAAGAGGATTTTGTTAGGATATTTAGACACTTAGGAGTTAGTTAAGATCAACTTGTGTAATATATCCGTTAGGGATAGTGTGTTTCTTTAGTATGCATTAGTATGCATTTGTAAATACTTAATCCGACGGTCACGATATGTTTCCGACATAGAGTGATCCGACGGCTCAACTTCTCTTAGATCAAACCTAACCTTGATCCGTGGCTTAACACCCGATTGGTCCATGATCTCTATTTAAAGAGCATGGAGGGTCATTGTTTAGTTGATCGATTATGATAAGCTCATTTGTAACTTTCTTTCTTTGCATAATAAATTGTCCCGTAGAAGCTATTTGGCCGGGGCCGTGGAGTGTTTCCCTCAAGAGGGTTTAAACCACGTCAAAACATCGGTGTGTTGATCTGTGATCTGTTTGTGTGAAGTGGTTGCTCTTGGTGTTCGGTCCTTTGGTAGTACCCTGTGTACCCGAACAGATTTGGTATAAACATCGAGACCATGTTGACTACAAAAGAGAGATCTAGCCTACTATGTGTCAAATATATCAAACTCTCCACAAGATGACGATACAAAGTGGCATCAACAAGAGGAGTATCACAATCAATAGTTAACTTTACACCAGACTGAATTGGCATTGGAGAAGGCTTACAATCACTCATATGAAACCGAGAAGGTAAATTTGTAGCATACTTAGGTTGAGAAATGAATATGCCATCATCCATATGCCAAATATGAAGACCCAAAAAATAATGCAATAGGCCTAAATTGATCATTTCAAATTCATGCTTAAGATTATTCTTCATTTCCGTTATAAATGCAAGCTAGCTTCCAATAAGAATAAGATCATTGACATAAAGTGCCACAATGAGTACATCAAAGTTCTTAACATACAGGTTTGGATCAGATATACACTACTGAAAATTATTATGCAAGAAATAAGTACCATTTTTCTCATACTGAGCTCAAGGTGCCTATCTAAGACCATAAAGACTTGTTTAATTTGCATACTAAACTTGAAGTTTCAGTAGTGATAAAACCATGTGGTTGTTGCATATAAATATCTTCACGGACATCACCATTCAAAAAATAACTCTTAAGATCCATTTGATGTATTTCCCATTGATAAGATGCAACAAAAGAAAGCATGGTTCTTATTGTGTTCATTTTAGCAACTGGAGGAAAAGTTTCAGTATAGTCTATACCTTCTTGTTGAGAATTTTTTTTTGTTTACTAAATGGGATTTATGTTTTTCAATATGTCATTCTACATTAAATTTGTTTTATATATCCATTTACAACTAACTAAATTCTTTCCAGAAGGAAGGAGAATAAGAGTCCATGTCTTGGTGTTCAATAATGAGTCATACTCAAAAGTCATGGATTTTTTTCCATTCAAGTTTATCTTTAGCTTGATCATATGTAGATGGATCATATGTAGAGGTATCATATGTGGCCAATAATTTAGTCATAAGATCAAATTCAGATCTAGTCTGTCTAGTATTGAAAGGAATACCAATCTCAGAACCTACGAATTCAAGAGTTTTTAAGGCCCAAATAGGAAGAGGAGGAGTGGTAGGAACCACTCTAGTATATTCTAAACATTTAGGTGGACCACTTGAAGAAGAAGGTGAACTAGGATCAAGATCAAGCACAAAAGTAGAGGAAGGGGTAAAATATATAGGAGCAACAGAAGGTTAAGGCAAATTCAAGGTAACATGAGGTTAAACAGAATCAAGAGGAGGAGAGACTTCATTGAATTTAACATCTCATTGTATGATAACACCTTGGGTAGATGGATCAAACAACTTACACACTTTGGAATACTCATAATAACTAGCGAAAATACATTTGTGAGACTTGGGCTCTAACTTTTTCCATTTTTCATTTGGAATATGTGCCCAACAGTCACTGCAAAATATCTTAAAGTTACTAATATCGGGTTTCCTACCATTCCATTTTTGTTCGGGAGTAACCTACAAAACTGCTCAAGTAGGGACTCTATTCAAAATATTGTTAGAAAAACAAATAAATTCAGCCCAAAAATGTTTATGTAATCCTAATAAAGCATATATCTAGCCATTTCAACCAACATTCTATTTTTCCTTTCTGCTACCCTGTTTTGTTGAGGTGTACAAGGAACAATCTTTTGATGTTGAATTGCATGCTTATATAAATATTCATTAAATTCCTTTTTAGTGAATTCCCCCACATTATAAATTCTCAAAGTCTTAATACTCTACTAGAATAATAAGGCCATTATCATTTTTCTTGTAATGTAATACCCCCAGTTTTGACTTGGAATGTATTTAATAAAAAATTATGTAAATGATGTAAATATACTAGTATGGATTCCTAGTGCAAAGCTCAAGTCCAAGGCTCGGATAGTGAATGGCTAAGCATGTATGATGTAAATATTTTTATTTGAACCGTGTGGTTGGCGTATCATGCCAATTCGAAATATATGTAAATATTATGTTGGAAAATAATGAAAATGGTCCAAGATGGTTCTGTAAAGAGCATTGGAGGGGCTATGATTCTACCAGAGGGGAAGTGGAAAGGGGGCCTATGGGAAACTAAATTCTTTGCTACCAAGTGTCAATCTTAGAACTCATCTAATTGATGGAATGTGATTTAAATGATCCAATTACCTTCTCCTGACTATTAAACCCAATCATTGAATGCATGTGTGAGGTTGGTGGGAAAAGTCACTTCATGCAGTTATTCAAGCATGGGTTGGTGACAGTTTTGTCAATGGTCATAATTCATTTTCTTTTATGGTTAGGAGCTATGTCAGTTTTATTTTCACCATCATCTCATATCTCTTGGAGTCAACACTCATTCTATAATTCTCATTTCTCTCATGCAGTTTTCTACTCTACGTAGAGTTTCTGATTTGTTGTCCATGACCATTACCAGACTATGTATAACCCATAAATTCAAATTTAGAGATATGGTTGTAAATTTGAATGGAAAATAAATGGTTGTAGGTGAGCATAGAGGTTGAGAAATCTAGGAACTTTTACCCATTGATTTTTTCTACTTTTGGATGTTTGAGAAGGCATGAATTAATGTTGCAAGAGGTTCTCCAATAACATGCAACATGATGAAATCTTACTGCACACACTAGTAAGCACTGGAAGGGTTGATTTCCTGAGGGAGTTGTGGATCGGGGAAGGGAACATTTTTCCTTATGTTATGTGGGGAATTTGGAAGGAGTGTTATGGCTGTGATCGCTTAGTGAGATCCCTGTAGAGCTCTAGATGAGATTTTGGCTAAGCATAGAGAGAATAACAGGTTGTGGGACGAGAGAGAGAATCATGTAGGTGTTTCCTTCACTCTGGTGGCCTCATATCCCAACTTTGGAGTGGCCTCTCAGTAGAAAGAGTATATGCTGGACATAATGCCTACGGTTGGGAGGAAAATCGCTCTTACACACCAATTGCTTGGATCTTATTTGTTTAAATATAAGTATTCTTTTGTATATGATGTGCAATGATTTTATTATTATTTCTATTATGATCATGTTTGTATGTGCATGTTAGATGTGTGTGGATAGAGTTTATTTCCGATGTATGTTTTTATTTATGTATCTGCGCACATATTTGATTGTCATAAAGTCGTATTATGACCATGGAGCGAAATTTAGAAGCTCGTAATTTAGTTAATGTTGCCTCCCGTGGGTTATTTTGATTGATGGGGACGTTACATGTAATCACTAATACAATTATTTAACTTTTCATTATGGGTTTTTGTTTCATAAATGACTAAATTCTATCAAATTATTTAGGGTCTAACTCATGGATCATGTTTTCAAGATAGTAAGTTGAAACATCATCTGATTTATCAAATAAAGAAGCTAAAGTATTCCATATCTCAACTAGGCTATCTTCAACCTCAATATGTACTTGCAAACTATCTTAAACGTTTGTCCAATGAGTCCTCTTGCTTGATAACATTGATCTTCCCATATAACTAGGTCTTTAGCATTGGTAGGTTTATTTTGTTCACCTTTAACTAAGTGCCACAAATTCTTAATCCTGAGAATGTCAATCATATTTCTCTTCCAAGAGAGAGTTAGTACCAACTAATTTAGGAACAAAAGCTACTTCGGAACTCATAATGATGAAACAAGAAACTGGTGAATAGTAGGGCCCATTTTAGGGGCATGTCTTAATTTGCAGAATTTGAGTTCATAACCTTCTAAGGCCCATTTTAGGGCTTAAACGATGTTTTTTTGGGTCAAAGTTTGCAGGCATAGCTTCCATCCTCTCGACATCGTTCTACATTCCAATACCTTTCCAATGATGCAAGAATCAACTCAATCAAAGTTCGTATGAGGAATTTATGCTTCCATCAAATTGACCTATTCAGTTGACCACCATGGTATTGAGTGGATTTCATGTCATCTCTCACTACCAACTCATGTGGAGCTAGTCACGTCTGTACTGTTACAAAAATTCTAGAGGTTCCAAAACCCTAACCCTAATCAAGTGTTGAGGTATGTAAAAACCCTAAAAATAACTCTATACAACTACTAGTCTATGTTAAATACTGGGCCATTAGTAGGAGAAAGGGTTTAATTCTCATGATGTTATTGTATTGTTCCATTGTTGAGAAATAGTAAGGGAATGGATATTAGAGCATAACAGAGGAAGTAGAAGATCTTGTAGTATCCATGCATACCACAATGTCATAGGAAACTCCATAAATAGTACATATTTATTTGTAAATGTATTGCATATTGGAGAAAAAAAGAGCAAGGAATAGTAATCACTTATGACTGGGTGTTTTTCCCCATAGTGGGATTTCCCAAGGTATATCTAGTGTTATTTTTGTGTGGATTTTTTTATTTTTCTCGGGATATTTTCCTTTCAGTTTCAATTTATTTTAGCATTCTGTGCAATTAATATAACACAATGAACTAAGTTTTAAGAGCCATTGCGACAAAACGTTCTGGTAGAATATCCACGCCAATTTACGGATCACTGTGTAAGATCAAATTTATTGTAAATGCATATTTTATCAATGAAGTGAAGTTAGATGTAGTATCCATTGGCATGTGTGGTGTAGTGTTTGGAAGCCCCTAGACGTATATGAGGTATGTGGCCTTCATGAAGAGAGAAAACCAATGATGTATGATCAAGGATGGGAATTTGTTCATCATCGGTATACATAAAGGTAAAACAAAGATATCACTGGTAAGTACCAACTAATACAAAAAGTTGATTAGCACAAGTAAGAAATACATTTTGATTTTCTTATGATAGAATTAGTTGGGTGATGAATCAGTAAGAGTAAAGGAATCCCCGAGGGGATGTACCAAAGAGACAAAACATCAGTTGGAGGAGTTGCTATAATCATATAGTGTTCTAGGAGCCTAAATGGATACCACCTACGAGGGAATGAGTAGAGCATGAGGTACAGTTGTTTCCTAACTCCCCATTACCAAACATTGGTTTTATAGACAGTCTGATACATAAGCGTATTAATTGAAGAAGCATTTGTTGGAGCAAGGAGTGATTCAACCAAGAACCTCACCTTGTGGGCCACCTATCATCATTGTGCCCAAGAAGGATGGGAATTGCCATATTTTTACACTACTACATATGGCTCACAAGTTCCATGAAATATTGCCATGAATAAGTTAAAATCGAAACTTTCGTGGATAAACATATAAAATTTTTGGAAAAAAATGTTCTTTGCCTCAATGATCATCGCTATAGCAACGTAAGCACCATAACGTCGCTATAACGACATATATGAGTTCGTCGCTATAGCAACGATCATCGGGGGCCATAACATTTTTTTTTAACTTTTTGACGGTCATTGACTTTTGTTTTTTTAATAAATTTGATCGTTATGCATTTTTCACCGAAACCGCGACCCTCAATGATTTATAAATACATGTTCTTAAGTCATATTTCCACAAATCATTTGCTATAGTTGCAACGATCTTTTTGCTGATTTTTCGTTCTGTGATTTCAAGAGTCTAGTACTGGTTTGACACATTGAATTTTTGATCGCCTTCGTTTTCCAGGTTAGTTTGACTGTAATGCACTAGTCTTTTTTGTGGTTGCGCCCTTTGTGTTCCAACTAGGGCTTCAATGCAATGGAGCAAATGTTTATATAGTTTGGGATTTTTGTGTCAAAATGTAATTTTTTAAATTGCCATTTGTGTTAAAATGTAAATTTTTAAATTTTCATTTCTGTTAAAATGTAATTTTTTAAACGGTGGTTTGTGTTAAAATGTTTTTTTTTTGCTCCTTCTATGTTTTTTATTGGTAGAATTTGGTTCTATCTAGGTGAATGAAAAATAATAGCAAGGATATCTCCAAGCTAGATAGATCTAAAATTAACTATTTCAATGAAATTATGGACTATGCATCTTTTGGATTCATAAATTGTTACGACTTCAAGAAAATCCTAGAATATACCTCTCCCCATTTTGAAATTATTTACATTTACCTTGGGCCTATAAATTTGAATGTTTCCCATGCCCTGTTTTAGAACATTGTACACAAAATTACAATTGTTTATAAGTCACATAGATGACAAATCACAAGAAGTATAACATCCATAAACCATGGAATTAATATCATTTCCAATGTTAGTACTTAAATTGGAATGTTCTGATACATAAGTTATGTATTGATCACATTTGATTTTCCATCCCTTTCCTACAATCGTTTAACAATTGATCTAGTCTGGTGTATAACTAGCAACGACTCACACAACAACCTAGTAAGTTGGAACACAATGTTACTAGTGATGGTGATGCTAACAACATTGACGTCGATGAAAATCATCATCATCACCATCAACACCATCCTGATCATCATCATGATAATCATTCTCACATCATCATCATAAACATCTTCGTCATTGTTAGTAATCATTGTCATCATAAAAAACAACACCAACATCACCGTCATCATCATCATTAGTGACGACGACGATGCTGATGATGATGCTTATAATGAAATCATCGTCATTGTAATCAATAAGACCATCATCATATATTTCAAGTACACTATATAATTATATTTAACTAGCCCCCTCATAGATAACCAATGAGACCACAAAGGTGTATCCTTTCTAACTGTGATAGTCATTTGACAATATCATTACCATCTATTATTATTCATAATCCCATTTGACAATCCTTTCAAACTTTGAGGGTCTACATCTATATTCATAATCCCATTGGACAATATCCTTACAATGTGTTGAAACATTTTAAACTCTAGTATAATGAACATGAACAATATTACCGACCCCTCAATTTCTTCTACATTAGATCCATTGGCACCATAATGTAGACTTTCTTGCAATTAATAATTATAAACCAATGTAGGGAACCAATTAACTGCTCATTATCCTATGGGTATTACCACTTGGAAAAATGGTGTAACAAATCCTTTCACAAATACACTTACAACCCAACATACTAACCCGCTTGGACATTTAGATAGCAATTCATTACTTTATAAGGAAACACCATATCTATTAACATACCAACACATGCATTGAAGTAATGTGTAAACTCCTAATTTGTGACATCATCATCACAATTCCTTAGCCCCTTTTTTAAGGAAATATCTAAATTCATGTTATGTAGAACGAAAAGCCATTACCCACCATACGTCAATTCTTATTGGAACAAGATGTAGTAATCCTAGGGAATTACTTAGGTAATCCTCTAATCACGTCCCTTAATTTTTGGTCTCCTTTTATATATATATATACTCTATTCAATTTACTTATATATTGATTAATGAGTTTTTTTTGTTCTTATAGGCTATTAGAATGTCAAATAAATATACTTGGGAAGAAAACAATAAGAGGTATGTTGAGTTTAAGGAAACATTGGAGGCGAAGGGTGATGGAAAGTATTATTTCCCTTGCAATGATTGCAGAGGTTTGCAAACGAGAAGACTTTTAAGAACAACAACTAAAAAACATTGTAAGGAGAAGGGGCATGCTAAAGTGGGGTATGAATATCATCCCTTGGTAAGACATTATTCATTACATAACGTACTTCTTGTAATAGTACTGATAATGTAAATTCATAAAATGTTTTATCATTTTAAATATGTGTTGTATATTATACACTAATGTTATTGCATTGTTTGTAAATATAAAGACAATGCCCCCCAAATGTCGACCGCCAGAGAGCTATTTGCCACATAATAGTAGAAATACTACTTTACAAGGTGACGAGCATGGAGATCAGTCTATTGAATATCGAGTTCTTAATGATCCTATGGTCGAAGATGACGTTATTGATACAAATGGTGAAGATGAGATAAATAGATTGCTCCAAGACACATTTGCTCCATTGGATGAGGACAACCTCCATGATATTCATGATGTTCCTCTACTCGAGAAGTCCCAAGAACCTCTTTATGAAGGCTCAACAACCAATATTCTATCTGCTATATTGTTGTTGGTGAACTTGAAGGTTTTGAATGGTTTATCAAACACTTGTTTCACACAGCTCCTAAGGAATGTAAAGTTGACTAGTTTCCTCTATTTTTAGTGTTAATTAATTCGTAAATTAGGGATATGCAATATTTATGACATATATTATTTACATTTCATTTTTGTCAATATTGCAGATTGTTGGGAGAATTTCTATTACCAACATCAAATAATTTACCACGCACATGTCGAGAGGTATTCTTGATTATGAAATAAATTGGAATGAAGTATCAAGCTATTGATGCATGTCCTAATGATCATATTATATATTATGGAAAGTATGCATTAGAAAACAAATGCCCACAATGTGAAATTAGTAGATATCGAATTGATAAAGTAACAAAAGAGGTCCCTTGCAAATTTCTTTGTTATATTCCCATAATTCCATGTTTCCAACGACTATTCAGGTGCCAAAGTATAGCACAGTTTATGGATTACCATGCAAAGAACATAAGTGAATATGGTGTTCTTCGAATGCCTGCAGATGGTTCTGCATTGAAGAACATCGAAGAAAAATGGCCAATTTTTAAAGATGAACCTTGTAATGTTAGACTTTCATTGGCAGCTAATGGTTTCAATCCATTTGGCAAGCTTCGTTCTACTTACTCAGTGTGGCCTATTTTTTTCATAAACAATAACCTACCTCCTTGGATGACGATTAAGAGAGAGCACACAATGTTGGAAATGATTATTCTAGGTATGCTTTTGAAAGTAATTATATTATTTCATTAATTTATTTGTTTAATTGCTGCATGAGAACACCTTTTATATATTGGGACACATAACTAAATAGAAATATTGTATGTTGAATGATCAATTAGGTAAGTACCAAGTTAAAGATATGAATGCATATATTGAGCCTCTTATCGATGAGCTATTGAAGATATGGGTTGGAATCACTATGTATGATATCTCTAGACCAATAGGGCATAAACAATTTTAGTTCCATGGAATACTTGCATGGACAATTCATGACGCTCCTGGGTTAACACATTCTTGTGGTATGTAACTTTTTGTTGCACGTCGTTAAAATTATATGTTTTTAAGGTAAAAAAGCATTTTTTTAAAAAAATTAATAATATTTTGATGCTATAACATTAATACATATATCTTGCAGGTCTTCAAACAAAGCGAAAATTTGCATGTCCAGTATGTGGTGCTAGGATAAAATCTCATCGTTCAAGAAGTTTAACAAAGGAGGTGTTCGATGAGTACAGACACTTCCTCCGTAAGAACCATAGGTATCGAACTACCAAAAAAACAAAATTCAATGGTAAAGAAGAGAATGGAAAGAAACCATGAAGAATGACACCTCACCTATGGAAGTTGGAATACAACATAAATCATCGAGGTATGCAAATTGTATATGTAGCATATATGTGCACGTAATATTATGATTTTTATATTTTTACTGAATTTTCTCTACCATGGGTGTCATGAATTATTGTTAACGTGTTTTCGTTTATGTTTAATGAATGTCTTTAAGGCATGAATGGGATTCCATGAGGAATTAATAGTTATCCCATACAATTCAGTAGGTTTCCTTACTACGAGCACCTACAAATAGCTCATTTGTTCGATACAATGCATATCGGGAAGAATGTAACATAAATGATATGGTGGATATTAGATGGAAGGTCTCACAAAGATAAAATTGGAAAAAATTGTAGTGACATTGAAGAAGCCAATCACGCATTGCAAAATGTAATTATTTCCAATGCCGGAGATGGGTACCGAAATATTAGTCTTCCATGGTAATTGACAGAGCAACAAAGCAATGCTATAAAAGAGGTCATTCAGAAAATAAGGTTTCCGACGGGGCTTTCGCCGAACATACAAAATATATTAACCAAAAAAGGTGATTTTGACGATGTTAAAACTCATGACTGGCATACATTCATTAAGGTAATTATTTACTTATATAATTTCCATTAAGTACATATTTTTAGTAATTGTTCTCTTCTATTTGAAAACATTAGATAATGATTTGCTTTCTTCTACAGTACGCTCTTCCTCTATCTCTCCCATATAGCTTTGACGACAACATAAAACAAGTTATATATGATCTTGGTAAATACATGAGGTAATTAACAATTTATATGCATGAAAATGTTTGTTCTGTTTGTTGCATTTCTTATTGACATATTGTGTTTTACAGCTTGGAACTTATTATATATGACTCAATCTTGTTGATCACTATTATTTTCTTGCATCTTTTGTAAGTGGCTTTCATCTAAATAAATCCATAAAGAAAATATTAGGTATTGGAAGAGAGAAATTCCTCGTCCAATGTGTGAAATGCAAAAGTATTTACCTCCAGCATTTTTCAATGCACAAGAACACTATCTCATAAACCAACTTGAGGAGATTGAATTGTGTGGACCTGTAAACTCAAGGTCAATGTGTTAAATTTTCAAAATTTACTTCAATCTGATCTAGGATCTTAACTGAGAGAACAACATGTACAACAAATCTACAGTATATCAATCATGGACACAATAATGCAAGCACACAAGAGACACAGAGTTTACTTGGGGAAAACCATAAAGGTGAAAAACCCCAATAACTTCCTCAGAGATAGATAGAGCAATGATACAACCAGAATACAAGAGATAGTCTTCTCCTAGCAGCAGAGCCTCCTCCTCCACAAGTGCGCCACTCTCCCAAGTGTGAGTGAGAGAATAGAATGTGTAAAATGAGAGAGACACACTCTCTATTTATACACTAACTTGACTTGACCTTTACTCAACTAGGTCGGCCTCAACTTAACCACTTAAAATAATGATGACTGGGCTGACCCCCACTAGGGTGGTCTAATAACCCTTTGACCCACATGACTTATACAGGGTTGACCCCAACAAGGTGGTCTAATAACCCATCAAGTATAAGTTACGATACTTACAATATAAATGATGACACTTCCGTATAGAGGAATAGAAACATCTCTATAGGAATACAACATACATATATGTGAACTACATTCCGAAGTTACATATACATCAACACTCCCTCTTAACTAGGAAGGTATTTCTTGACATAGGTTTTCTAGCACAAGTCTTCTTCTCTGGATCATCATCACTGGATAATCATCATCGAGTCATCGTCCTCGTCACTGCTACTGCTATCTCAATCAATCTCTGAATCTACTCGTCATAGGAAGTTCTACAAAGCTAGTCCTTTTTCATACTAGATGTAGGCCCACCACCTGCAGGTTTTTATCATCAATGGCCATACTGTGGAATTCTCAGGACTTATTACATGCGTCACAAAACCTGGCTGCAGCATCCTAGGCTATTACGAGCACACAGCTCTACCTGTCGGATCTACCAGGAGCACATTACATGTGACCCATCACAAAACCTGGCTGAAGCATCCCAGGCTGTTACGAGCACACAGCTCTACCTGTCAGATCTCCCAGGAGCACATTACATGTGATCTCACCACAAAACCTGGATGAATCATCCCAGGATGTTACGATCACACAGCTCTACCTGTCAGATATCCCAGGAGCACATTACATGTGGTCCACCACAAAACCTAGTTGAAGCATCTGAGGCCTTTTTCATCCTGTCCAGATCTCCCAGGAGAAAATTACATGTGGTAATGGAAAAACCTGGCTGAAGCATCTGAGGCCTTTTTCATCCTGTCCAGATCTCCCAGGAGAAAATTACATGCCATAGGACAAAACCTCGCAAGAGCATCTCAGGATGTTACGGGTACACAACTTCGACCTGAAATCTCCTAGGGCACAAATTACATGTCCTCCCATAGCAATGTCTTGAAAGAGCATCCCAGGCTGTTACGGGTACACAAATCCGACCTATAGGATCTCCCATACATGCTCATCTGCACAACCTGATCCACGACCACAAAGTATCATCCTGATACTCATCGTACATCATCCTAATGTATACATGATCATCCTGATCATCATCACTGCAACATCCTGCTGCAAGTCATCTGGAGCAACATCCCGAAGATCGTCATCCACGATCATCCTGATCATATCATGCATCTACCTGATGCATACCAAGTATCTACCTGATACATATCATCATACATGATCTACCTGATCATACAATGTATCCACCTGATACATACACAGATACATGATCCACACAATGTATCCACCTGATACATATCAACATACATGATCTCATTATCCACCTGATACATATACAAATACATGGTCCAAGCATCCAACATGATGCATATACAAAATACATACAAATGATCCAACTGATCATATCCAGCATCCAACATGATGCATACATACATAAATGATTCAACTGATCATTTCCAGCATCCAACATGATGCATATATATATAAATGATCCAACTGATCATAACAAGCATCCAACATGATGCATATACATATACAGAGTAGTAACTGGAGCATCGTCCTGATGCTCATCATCCATGATCCTCCTGATCATCATAGCATCATCCTCTTCAGATCATCTCATCGTCCATGAAGCACAACCCAGATGCACATCATCCAGCACTTACACCACCGACATGGGAGAACACATCTACCACCATTCGGGGAAGGATCCAACCCTTACTTTTTCACCATGGGAGAACACATATACCACCATGTGAAAAATGGCTCAGCAATTACATCATGACCAAGGGAGAACACATCAACCATGTCAGAAAAGATCATGTGCATATGCATCTTCCGGACTCATCACTTCCCTTTGGAAGGAACCTCGATCTGAAGTGCAACAAGCCTCTCTCTGAAGTACTCAAACTACAGTCTGGCCAACGGCTTGGTCAATACATCTACAACCTGCCACACCTCCATGCCAAAAAAAAATAGTGCATCATCCCCAAGTTCTTCAACTCGAACTCGGCAGCAAGCTTCCGCCGCATGTCGGCAATCAATCTATCTTCACCTGTTACAAATAGGTCATCCACATAGTAGTATCACTGGATTTCCTTCCTCAACCTTGTAGTAAAGGTTGGAATCCGCTTTATTCTTGGTAAATCCCAAATTGGATAGAAAGATGTCTATCCTACCATACCAAGTTCTACACATATATGACTCCCTGTCATGTGTCTCAGAACCAAGTGGCTGCACCACATACACTTCTTATTCAACTACACCATTCAAGAAAGTGTATCTTCCTCTTCATCACTGCATCATGCTTGATCTTGTAGATCCTCTTGGAAGTCACTACAGACTCCCCTTCAGGTCTTGGGACTGCATCCCAAACATCTTCATGATCGACTGGTACTCCTCGATCATGGCATTCTTCCTAGATCCTGGGAACTTCAATATCTTCAATATTTTCAACAGATAACTTTGTTGCTGAACAAATGTTGTAGTCCTTCTTTTGTAGGTGATGGTATACGATCTTTCCTACACAACAAGTTAAATTGCATGATTAGAAAACATCTCAGAACAAATTCTTACACATAAAGAAATATGTCATACAATCATGCAATTATCTTAGCCAATGCTTCAATACAACATTTATCCATATTCCATAACTTTCTAGATGCCTTCCAATCTCTACCAGAACATTGTTAAGAGTGTGCACAACTCCTAACATGTCAGCAAAGAGGTTTCATTCAGATAAGTAGCAATGGAATGTTGTACAGTGCCATAGGCCACTTACCCATGTATATTTGTAGTATACTATTCATCAATGCAACTATTCTAATATGCATAATACAAAACCTAATTCTAGGAACATCAGTATATACATTATTGAACAATATTATTTAAACAATAAAATATGCAAGTAATGACAATTCAAATACTTATCTTTGTTTGGTTGCTGGGTGGTCTCCCTCTGAATATTTGCAACTCCATTTTGATGTGGATTGTGAGAAGTGGTCAACTCCCTCTGAGTACCTGCATCCTTGCAGAAACTACTGAAGTGTGCTTCTTTGCTTTCTTGCAGGAACAACTGGAGTGTGTTCCCTCTTGATCTTTGCTTCCTGGATTACCTGTACTTGAACTTACATCCATCCTTAATCATTATGCATGCTTATTAGTATCATCATTGTGTTATCCTTGAGGTCTCATACATAATCACACATTTATTAGTATAATCTTAATACTATCAAAACACAATAATCTTAAACATGTATATTCATGATCATTCACAGACAATAAACATTAGTATTCAAGGTTTCAGGGAAGTCTTCTTTTACTCATGCATATTCTTATTTGATCATAGGACTCTTCTGATTAGTTAAATCATCAATGCATAAATCCGTGATTACTCAAACCTATACCTTCATGATTCTTCTGGTTAGTCATATCATCAATTATGGTAAGAAACATAATATGCATACATCCATGACTATTCAAACCTATGACTTCATGAATAATCATTATCAACAACACAATAGTATAAGATCCTAACACAAGGTAGGATTCTAGCTTGATATAGGAAAAACATACATGGATTAGCATGCTAGCTAGTTATGTCTAACATACCCGCATAATGTCTTCTGGTTCTCTTCAGTGACTTGTGCTAGTAACCTGCATGTCTCATAGGTTAACCATTGTAGGACCAAGTTATACATACCTCGAAAGTAGATCTTCTATGTGATCCATGACAATGGATGAATCTTTGTCTTCATGTCACCATGATCATATGTTCTTGAAGTAGAACATGATTTGTCTTTCTTGCTGTACCTTTTATGTTAGAAAACAACATAAACCTCATACAACATCACAATACATTAGTACATTCATAAGTGTCAAAACCTTAATCAATGAATATCTTCTATTAAGGTGATATGACAAGTCTAGTAATTAATCAAGATTGTATCGTAATGATATGAAGACAAACATATGATAAACTTAACCATGAAACATACCTGTAAGCCATACCTGTCAAGATTGCTTGTAATCTTCTTATGGAAGGCCTTAGCCTCATCTCCCTTTGAGACAGGAACTTCTTCACTTATGCAGGTGACCAATCCATCTTCTTCTAGGATTAACCCAATCCACTTGATTTGCAAGAACTGGACTTGGAGCTCGATTAGGGTTTGTCAAAGAAACCCCAAAAATTCAAACTTTGAATTTCAAACTTCCGAAAGGATAGAAATATGCGCCTTGATGAGCTGATCAAGTTGGTATATTTAGAATTTGAAAACTGCAAAGTTTCACCCCTCGAAATTGCCTTTTAGATTTTCGGATTCACTAGGGAGGACCCTGAATTAGGGTTTGAGTTTCCCAGAGCTTTACCCAACCAAAAGATTTGATTCAAAGCTCTAAGCTTCGATTTTTCCAAGGAGCTTCCACCTGTGGTCACAGATTTCCAAAATTCCAATTTTTTGCAGAAGCCCTAATTTTCCATCTTTCTGATCAGAGTCCCGAACTGGGGTTTGATCAAGCCCGGACTTCTTCCTAACCAAAAAATCTGATCTTGGTCTCTAAATTTAGATTTTGATGAGTAGCATCCAGCCGTGGTCTTCGATTACAAAAATTCCAACTTTCTCCAAAGCCCAAAATTTCGGAAGCCATGAATGAAGGTGCTAAAAAATAATTCTGTTTTGACAGAAATATGTACCTGATTGTTTCTGGTGTACCTCAAAACTTTTCAATCCACAAGGTATGAAAATTTTTCTTGAGATATCCTGACCTATTATCTTTCCATATCGACAGGTCTGACCTCAATTGGATTCTCTGAGAGAGAGTTATGCCAAGTGTCGCAATGTGACCTGTTTATGGGATAATACAGGAGAGAGAACTTGTAGGGCGTGCCACATGTCACTGGTTCAACTTTGGCCTTTGAAAATTTTTCTGAGATATCCCAACCTGTTATATTTCCATCCCAACAGATCTGACCTCAATTGGATTCTCTTAGAGAGAGATATGCCAAGTGTCACAACATGACCTATTTATGGGATAATACAGGAGAGCGAACTTGTACGGCGTGCCACATGTTACTGGTTCAACTACGGCCTTTGAAATTTTTTTCTGAGATAGTACCGTCTGTGTACTACCTGTCACTTTTTACTAAATTTCATTTTAAGCTTCCTATCCCAAGTTATGACCTTTTTCCCAAGGTCACCTGATTTTGACTCAGATTTGGAAGAGGTAGAAACCCTATATTGTACAAATCATAAATCACAAAGTACAACGAATTAGAGGTTTTCCTTTGGTCACAAGGTACATAGGGATCTGATATTCGACCTGTAAAAGTTTCAGATCCGAAAACTTTACCAAAATGGATTTATAGCTAAAGTTCTACGATGACTGGTTTTTGCTATATCACGCCCTAGCATCATAAGCGCAACAAGTGTCATACATGCCATATCATGCCTTCTTTCAGGCTAGCTCTGATACCATGTTAAATTTTCAGAATTTACTTCAATCTGATCTAGGATCTTAACTGAGAGAACAACATGTATAGCAAATCTACAGTATATCAATCATGGAGACAATAATGCAAGCACACAAGAGACACATAGTTTACTTGGGGAAAACCATAAAGGTGAAAAACCCCAATAACTTCCTCAGAGATAGATAGAGCAATGATACAACCAGAATACAAGAGATAGTCTTCTCCTAGCAGCATAGCCTCCTCCTCCACAAGTGGGCTACTCTCCCAAGTGTGAGCGAGAGAATAGAATGTGTAAAATGAGAGAGACACACTCTCTATTTATACACTAACTTGACTTGACCTTTACTCAACTAGGTTGGCCTCAACTTAACCACTTAACATAATTCTGACTGGGACGACCCCCACTAGGGTGGTCTAATAACCCTTTGATCCACATGGTTGACCCCCAATAGGGTTTTCTAATAACCCTTTGACCCACATGACTTATACAGGGCCGACCCCAACAAGGTGGTCTAATAACCCATCAAGTATAAGTTACGATACTTACAATATAAATGACGACACTTCCGTATATAGGAATAATAACATCTCTATAGGAATACAACATACATATATGTGAAATACATTCCGAAGTTACATATACATCAACACAATGTGGATGGTGGAAAGGCATTTGTAGTCATTGAAGGATTTTGTTAGACAAAGAGCACGTCCTGAGTGTTCTATGGTGCAGGGATATATGCTATATCAATCCATGGTGTACATTAGTCAATATCTTCCAAATTTAGCAAAAAATATCAATTTGCCTCGCATTTGGCATGTCGACTCCATCAACAAATTTGAAGGGGAGGTCCTATTGGGGAAAGGTCGAACGAGGAAAGTGAAACGTAATTGAATGGTGTACATTTAATTTATTATACAATTAATTTTTCAATTTATGTAATTTTTATTACTCCATTAGTATTTTAAGGTAATATTAATTGCCTTTAATGATAGCTAATTTACAATTTTTAATTGTTATTTTTTCATATAGTTGGTCGCGTGTGGGATGCAATACATTTATACATTGAAAACAATCTTGATTGGATGGAGTAATGGATTGAACGATCTACAGAATACTATGGTTCCTTATCATGGGAAGGGGTTAGTAAAATGATTAAAAAGTGCATCGTTATCAAGAAGAATATCCTAGAGAACTTACGCAAAGGGAAATTGGTTTAGCATGCGGTTTAAAAGATAAAAAGGCAAGTATATTTACCCTGCTCATTTTTTTCGTTGTTTCCCATTGTATCAAAATATTTCTTTCATTTATTTCTTCTTATATATTTATTTACTTAGTCGGGCATGATTCAACTGATACATCACAATGCTATGTGGTGCACTGGTCGTAATTCGCATCAAAAATTTGGATGACAAGAAGAAAACATTTGATTGTGGGATAACTGCAGTTTCTCAAGTCGCTAATGTTTCCTCTAGAAGTGATAGGCATCTAGAAGTATCTGAAAATAGGTACTATGGTTAATTGGAATATATAATTGAGTGTGACTTTAATTCTTTTAAAATAGTTCTATTTGAGGTCAAATGGTACAGGCTACGAATGAATGAACACGATCCTGAAAGAACTGTTATTGAGCATGCCAATGGATTTACCATGGTTAATACAAGGGAACTTGAACCGGGTACAAATCCTTATGTTCTTCCAAGTTAATGTGAGCAGGTGTTTAACTCAGAGGTGCCATGAAAAGCAGGTTGGCCATACATTGTTAGATATGATCCAAGAAGAAGACTAGTAAAGTATAATGCAGAGGAAGAATATAGTGTTGAAGAAGAAGGTGATGCAGATCAGGAGCAGTTGGTCACCGATGTAGATGTGTCAGATGAAGAATACGAT